>JADWOT020000009.1:11937610-12054760 GCA_036345935.2 Taenia hydatigena
CACCATGATGATCTGCCTGGTTTACTGACCAGTATGAATGCACAAACTCTCCTCTACGTCGCCGCTCATGTTCCTACATTTGGTACAATTCTGTCGAATTTGGATCCAAATACTTTGAAAGTAGTTTTTGCGAAACTGACGAACATTGACGGATTTTTGAAGGGCAAGGATCTTGAGGTAGTTCAAGCTATGTTAGCGAAGTTACCCTCTCTTGGGAACCACACACATCCAAAACCAGTTACGACTACTCTGCTAGGAAGTTCAACGCTCAAGCCCAAGCTAAATAATGAGGTTACGGCAGATGCACTTGCAATTGCTGAAACTATCGCGCCCGTATTTACCAACGAGGAATTGGAAATTGTGCGATCGAAAATACCGCTATTCGATAAGGTGTTGAAGTGGGCAGATCCGGAAAAAGTGGTTGTTTTGCGTAAGTTGCTACCAGATTATCCGAAAATCATAACTGATATGCGACAAGAGACGCTGAAAGCCATCAACTCAAATCTGCGTAGTGCTACCGAATTGATCCTAACAGTGAGAGAGATGCTATTGCAAGGCGCTTATGGGAAGAAAGGATAAAGAAGGAAAATCCGAGTAACAATTTTTTTGCTTGTGATCAATGCGGCTCTTTGGATCACTGCAATAAATGCTTACTTCGTGTAATACGATGCAAATTTATAGCCGGTAGAGTAAGTAAATTGTCCTACAAAGATGTTACAGAGCCTTCGTACTTATTTCAAGCAATAGTTAACATAAAAACGTGATTTAAATTTCGTACAGATGGATCTGTCTCATTTAAACCCATTCATGAAAGGTGGAGGATATTTATGATATAAGTATTGTGGCAGCAAATAGTTTTGAGGAGGTGCCAGCCAACCAGTAACTTAGCAATGTCAAACTCAATGACGTCTTTTGCAAAACCCTCAGCATTGGAATAAATTAAGCTTCATTGACTGATGAAATCCATGGGGAATTAACTGTCAGATTCGCTCACTATTGAGGTGCTGTGCAATCTCGCTAACATTACTTGCTATGCTCTTGCCACGAATGCTTTTCCTAATGCGCATTCTCACAATGACGTGAGAGGTGCACCTAGTGTCACTTGAGAATGCTCATGGGGTCATCAGCGCATCTGTTGGTCGTTTCGCCTCCTCGGTGTTTGGCATTAGGCATGGCTGTCGTGGGACCTCCTCAACCACCAATGATACCACTTCCACATTGGAGACGTGGGACCATCACCTCTGCGCCAATCACCTTCCCTTGAGTTTACTTCGCTTCATTTGGGATGTTTGGGATGCAGTCTTGTTCCTACCAAACAACACTGTGGGAGGTCAGGAAGTGGGCTAGGGAACTAAACGGAGGGTCAGAAGTTGACATGTGTATGCTCATAGCATGATGGCATGAAACACTATCACCAAGAGAGATACCTCGACGATGCTGCACTACTCGCATTTCAGTCACGTTGGCTCATTGACTGACACTCACGTGACACGGTGAAAGTGGGATTTGCTTGATCAACACTTACTGACGATTGTGAAATGAACGCGAGTAATGTGAATCCTGAGACATTCGCACGATGAGTCATCCCAATGCTCCATCTGGCCAGCTGACTTGGAATTCGTTTGCAGCCCATCCGTGCAGCTGCAAAACCTGGCTTTCGTACGGGGAGAACGGGGTGAGGGGATGGACTTTTTGACGTCAGCCATCACTTTGACGTCGGAACGTTTCACGGCTAGATGGCAATGTCCCCATCCTTGTCGTTACGCGGACAGGCACTCTGCCTGCGTTATTGGAGTAGTAAATAATGGACAGAGTAATGTGAACCCTCTTAAAAGAACGAAATCAGGTTATGCCGTGACGACAGCGTTGCACGAAGTTGCATCGTCAAAACCAGAGGGCGTGGCCATCATGGCAATCCACTTTTTGGAGAAAGGCGAGGATTTGGTTACCAGCGCAGTTCAAATACTGAAGAAATGAGCCCAAATGTGGTGAAGTAAAACTACCCGAGGCGAACAAGCACCGACAGATGTTTATACGTATACAGGTACTCACGATGCAGCAAATGCGAATCGACGACCTGCTGACTGGATTAATAGCCGAATGCAGAGCACCAGTCCACGCAGGTGTCATGATTTCACCCATGCCATGCGCTAGGGAGGATCGTAGCGAGTATCAAGGAGGCCAGATGTGTAAGCGAGATGCAGCCTCAGATCGCAGCTCCTCAATCATGCTAACGGGTGCAGTGAGTCAGCAGCATCAACATAGGAGGAGGATTGACTACTATTTTTAAGGCCTCAAACTAAGTAGGAGTTTATGTCAATATTGGCGTGCATTGAAGCAGTCCTGGCATGAGGGCGTAAATGGTTGAAGCTTTGTTTGGGGAATCATGGTCTGAGTCATCCGGATGTTCTGTGTCAGCATCAGATCTCACCGTGGCCCATGACTCATCAGCTCAGCTGCGATATCATGCATTGTGAGGCCCCTCAACACTTCCACACACACGAGCGTCAGTCTTGGCATTACCCTCCTTCCCACCGCCACCATGCCACTCTTTTATGTCTCCTCAATGGATGCACTGTCAAGAAGCAGACTACCTTGAAAGATCAGTGGTGGTATGCTAGTTAAGATGAGGCCAATTGGGAGGAAGTGGGATTACGCAAAGGCAGACAGTCAAAGACACAGCCAAAAGCGGCATCCTTATGCAGCTGTAAGCAGTTGTGCTTCTTCACATCTGTCAGGTTAGAGTGGGTTGGGCATCGTCCGGAAGCTCACGCAGCTAAGCTCTAGCACGTTGCATTCACACGCTCCGCGACCTCTGTGTTGATCACGTCCCTACCACCGTCAGTATCATGCAAGCTTATCGCATTTGCTGCTCTCATGTCCATTTGCCTCGTTTAACACATCGCAAATGTGTTGAGCCAATGCTCAAATGAAACGACGAATTCTGTGCTCGCAAATGCTTAAATGCGTTGTTCTGTAATGCACTAGGTGTTGGCTTAACTCGACGTTGTGTTTACGAGAGCACTTAGGACTGCGTACGCCTCTGTAATTCCTCCTAGTAAAATGACCACCTGGGTGTGAATGTTATACCACGGCCTGCTCCACGTCGTCGATTCCTACTCTGCTCTTCCATCATGGCTTTGTCCGTCCTTGGGAAAGACTTGTGATGATATCATGCCTTGAGATCAATTGTGAAATGCTTTGTGTGGCGTTGGTGGATGAGTTACACTGTGATGTCGATATGTGTAAGGCATCTACCGATGCATCAGTGGTGCCGAGAGATGAGTTGTACTGTTTGATTAAGCTTGTGTGGGTGTGAGTTGAGAAGTGTGACTAGTGGAGAGTGGTAGCCGGGACTGACATCCTTCTCAAAGTGGAGGTTATGTTTCGATTAGGAGGAATGGGAAGTGGTAGTGAATATCGAAGTTGACTGAGCAGTAGTGGAGTTGGGGTTGTGTTGTAGGGGAGACTTGTTTTACTCGTGAGACTTGGATGAATGAGAGGGTTGCTGGATGTCTTCTTTAAGCATGAAAGCAAGTCAAGATTGGCCTTCGAGGAGGTGGAGTGCTGTGAGCACGGTAGATGGCAACCTGTCAGGCTTTCGAATGGAACAATTTGCTGCCCAACGAAGCAACGTCTTAAGCACTTTACCATCCAGGTTGAGTGAAAGACCAGGGAGAGGAGGAGAACGTGGAGTCCGTAGGCGAACGCAGTCCTAGGAGAAGGTTGCACAAGTTTAAATGGAGGTAGCAATCTGGTAGGAGAACGTGCGCAGTTGTTGAGAACAGCCAGTCAGATGGCGTTTGGGAATGGAGAAATATTGGCATTGATAAGGCCCACGTAGGTAGATTTAGCTGCTCAGATAATTTAAATAAGGGCTGCGTTGCTTCGCAACCGAATTTGTCGACAACTTTTAGATTTGCCTCCTTCCCACCCAGTCCTCGTAAAAGTGGAATGTGGCGATCAACAACTTCCTCCATTGCAACAGCTACATGGTCGGATTTTGTTTTGTGAGAGGAGATCACATTACCTTGTCCATTAGCTGTTTGTACCATAGTCACCACGGAATGATTGTCGAAGTAGAGGCAATCATAAAGAAATCGCAACTCCGATGTGAAACGTGACGAGTTCGATGTGGTGATTGTCCTCACACAGTGCATGGCCTCACTTCGTGGTGGTGGGTTTCGAATCGCGTTCAGGTCAGCTGGTGAGATGAAATATTTTGACGAATCGTGGGCTCAAACTTATCCAACCATTGTCTCGCTGCTTATTTTAAAGCTTGCTGGTGCAGTCTCATGAAGGCATGGGAGGACCAGAACACAGTGTTAGGTGGGTCGTCGCGTCTTAATAGTATCCGATGTGGCAGATATCATGCAGCTGAGTAAAAGGCCGTTTATGACACACAACAAACGCCCAACAAGCCATTACTCAGACGATCCCTGGCCTCGAGAAACAAGGCAATTTTCGGTTTGCAGACGATAAGGGGTGAGAGGTATAAAAACGACGGTAGAATTCCTTTTTTACTACTAAGTTGGTCTGCATGATTATTGGAAGTAGGAGTGTCCGTTCATAGCTAGGCAAGGAACTGAATAGCATAAATCCACAAAAGGAATAAACGAAAGAAACAGGCAGGTAATATCAATACTAACCGTTACGACCATCTCTCGGCTTCGAATCTTTCGTTTCGCAATCATAAAAGCATTGATGCTGATTTGGCGAATAATTTGACTCTACCTTTTAATATTGATTAATGACGGTATCCAGTTAAGGAATACGCATTGTTTTAGCAAATATTTTTGAGGAGGCGTTATTGAACTGGTGACATTGCGAAGTCCATCTCCGTGGACATCCACGGATTCCCTGGTGGTGACAAAATATCAGCTTGGTTGTCTGATTAAGCCTGTGCAGTTCTGAGTTGAGAAGTGTACCTCTTCAGCCACGGTGGCTTAATATGGCAGACTAATCCAAATGGATGTTATGACTTGATGAGGAGGAACGCGAAGGTAGTTGTGGATAGCAAAGTTAATTGGGTAAATACTTTGTGACAAGCGACAATCCTCATGGCTTGGTTTCTGCGATTCATCAGTTTCATTACGGAGAGTAATTTGAGACACGTGGAAGTGGCAGCAGTTTGGTGGCATCATTCGAATCCCAAAATTTAAGTGAGCAAAGAAATTAAGAAAGACCTTCCTTGTTCATCGAAGTATGCCAAACTTGGGATCCGTGGGCAAACCCAGTCTTGAGAAGAGATTGTGTAAGCAAATATAAAGACAGCAGTGATGAGACTGAGAAAGGCATATTTAAATGCGCATGTAATTTAAGTGAACACTGCACTACTTTGCAACCGACTAGGATACCCCGAAATTCAGACTTTCCCACTTCACATTCATCCTGCCTGGAAGTGAAATACAGTAATCACACACTGCTCTGAGTTCCAATACGAACTTTGATACAAGGCTTTAATACCACACGACCGAATTTTGCCCAGTGAGAAGAGTGTACGGTGCTTTGTTCATTGACTCTCCGTACCATAACCACTACGGAATGTTTGTCAAAGTAGAGGCAACCATGGGACATCGCAACTCCGATGTGGAACGTGACGAGTTGAATGGGGTGATTGTACTCACATAATGCATATCCTCACATCGTCTACCCTACTGGATCGAGGCGTCGAAGCTGTGCTGATGGGTTGAGAATCGCGTTCAGGTCAGCAGATAAGGTGGAACGTTTTGGTGACCCGAAGGCTCTACTTTATCGATCTATGGTTTCACCATTTACTTCCAAAGCATTTTTGGTGCATCAAGGGGTGGGTGCGACTGCACTGTATACCCAGAAATCATCTGTGTTGCCTAATTAGCTCACCGACTTTAGCGAAATGCAATTTGTACTAGATTTTGCAGCTGGACTAATTGGTTTTGGATCACGAAGAGACAAGCTGATGAGGCAGAACCCTCGGATGACTCACAGGCCATGATTCATCAGCCAAGTCTTCACATTCATAAGGCATTGACGCGCAATAAGAATTGGCATTGCGGTTGAATCACGCACAGAATCCACCACATTTATGCGCCTCACGTCTGTACTACTGTCAATGTCATGTACTGTTGTCGAGCTTGCGAGCAATGGCAGATCCACATTGGTCGCAAATGACATGGATGGACTTAACTTTCTTCCACGAACAGAAAAGGATTCTGTCCGTGTGTGAGGGAAGGCACAGCCCAAACGTCCAAGCAGATTACCATCCCCTCATTCCACCTATTACTGTCCTTGCGGATATCAAAGTGCCCTACGTGTCTTAAAATTATAAAAGTCTCACAGACCAATAAGAGATCGGCATTTAAAATTAGCGTCCATGATCTTTATCCTTGGTTCCGGGCACTCCACGTTGACAACTTGGAGTGCTAACAAAACAGAAGCAGTCGTGTCAGCGCCTTGTGTCCTAATGGATTGTGTCTTGGCCATGCAACTGAGGCAGTGAGCCCCAATGAGGAAATACAGCAATTTTCCCTTGGTATGAGGCAAAAGGTTTATAGTGCCAATGCCTCCTCCTTCCCTTAATGACACTGTAGACATGGACTGAAGTGGTGCCATCGTTATGAGATAGAGCCTTTTAAAACTGCTGCCAGTTGCGCAAGTGTTGCAGAACTCAATACATCAGAGTTGACCTAAAAGTAAATTGTGAACACCTGTTTTTTAATAAGCTATGGAGCACTGGTTACTTGAGAGCCTCATTACCACATTTGTATAATGAAACCTTATCTACTAAGGCGGTATTAAACCACAATTGCCTTGGCGTCGAGGTCACCTCCTTCGTTGTGTGTAGTAAAGTACTCCCCAGCCTAGCAGAGATTAGTGTGCAATCTACTTCATCTAAAATGGTTGGTTGGCGTCCTCAGAAATACGCCACTGAATGCAATATCATCTGCGGCAGCCAAAATTGGTGTGGAAGACGGAGCGACTACATTACCATGGAACTGTGAAATCAGACTGCTGCGGCTGCAACCTGTAACTAAATGGTTTACCTCCATCATGGTTTTAGCCAGGTTATGACAGTTCCTAATGATTGTTGTTACTTTCGTCTTTATCTGCATCAGGCAAGGTCTGATTTGTCTGGTGCACATAAAGACGTCAAATAGTTTCGCCTTGAGTTGCACTTTTCCGGCTTGCTTTTGTGTTTGGTTCGGCACTCGCTACTGCTTTTCAATCGCATCATCATGCTCCCGCTCCCACTTAAATCTCATCTTCGCCTACTGATCCGACAGATCGTGTAGCAGGATTATACTGGCAGCAAAAGTTTATTAAAACGTCGTGCTCACTTTAATGCTGCAGCAATGGTAGAAAGTCAGTTGAGGCATACAAATGCTCCTTACTGCCAATTATAAGTAGACTATTTATGTCCGAACCGGGTGAAGCTGGGGTTTTGAAGCGCAGCAGTTGGGTACCAATTTATTGATACCACCTTTCCATGTTTTGATTAGGGAAGCGAGTTTCTATGAGTTGACCAGGATGACTTCAAAATGTTTCTGATTTGTAATAGTTCTGAGATCTGTTTATTAAATTCTTCCAATACCATAAGTTCATTTCGGGTTGATAAAAGTTCAATGCATTTAGATACTATTCATTCGAAAGGGATACTTATATCAGATCATGATCGCTAGCAACCGAGTGGAAGCTACGAGCAATATGGCAATGCTTTGATGGTTTGTTGGACTCTGCGTCGGATTGTGTGGATAAGTAGGTCTGCGGGGTTTGTAATTCGGTCCGACGGTTTGACATTAGGATCATAGCAGTACTCATAGCTCTCCTGCATGTCATACCAGCATAACTTCTTACAATTTTAGAAAACTTTACCCTGTTACATTTCTGGCAGCCACAAGCGATCCCGTAGTCTGCAGGAACACCATTAACAACTGAATCGACACTGCCGAAGAATTTGGCTTCTTAATATTCAGTCTCAAGATTGTCTGCGAAACTTGTATGGAACTATCAGTTGGGCAAACATGCAGTCCGGCTTGCACTCCTTTACTGGCCGGATAGAATCTGGCTAGACAGCACTGAAGTGAGAACGAAGTGGAGAGGAGGTGTGGACGCAAAATATTATCCTTGCAAAACTACCTTAGAACCCAGACCATTTCTGACTTCAAACCGGTGTTCTCGCTAGTGGTGATGGGATTGCAAGTCGTTCGCATCGTAGACCATCATCTCTTCTCCAGCAGTACGACAACAGAAGAGTTCCCAAATAGAACGAGACCTCGTTTCCATCAAAATTGTCGTAATCCACACATTTTCCAATTTGTACGCAAATTCGATGGCTGGCGAGGCTGATGGGAGAGTTTCACCATCAGAGAAGACACTCAAACGAAAGTGAGACCTTCGTAATCCTATCGCAGTATATTTAACCCTGCAGTTGATTGCTCGGGAGAGAAAGTCTTTGTTTATTGGGATTTTTTCTAGTGGGATGGCCCCCATATCATGCCAGCTGTCTCAGCTCCCCCTTCATAGTGCTACAACATTTTGTGACCTAAAGGTATGCTCGTGGCGCTACAGTATTGTTCTGTTGATACCTTTTCAAAGGTCAACGGAAGGAGGCGGCTATGAATTGTTCTGCTAAATCTCGAGGCAATTCATATTTTTCACTATTTGCGTCTAAAGCACTGGTGCAATGCACATTCATTCATAGACTGCTTCCACATCATCCTATGAAGTCATCATGGTTGAATTGAGCTTTTTCCTATTGAAAATTTGGGTTTTTACGATTCGCGACTAGGCTTAATTGGACACCACATCTCAGGCCGCTAAGACAAATTCACCGGCCTCCTTAATACAAGCCCAATTTCGTCCACCCATTTCAGTCTTTCACGGCTAGCTTCTTCTTCTTTACCATATTACTTCAAGGTCTTGAGCAAGCTTGATTATAAAAAAGTTTAGCATATACATATACATATACTTTACGCATTGAGATGAACAGGGACTCTCCTTCATTGGTAGTCATGTGTAGGTCGCCTTTAGTTGTTAAACCACCGTATCGCCCTCCTCGTCGAAATCAATTAGTTATTCTTGTACTGATTTCTGCACACACCGATGACCATCTTAGTTAATTAGAGTGCCTACTTCTGTCCAAAATGGATGGCATTACAGCTCCACCGATGGCTGTTTACCTGTGTGCCCACGTTCATTCGTTGAAATTTGTCTCACGATGCCTAATGAGTCGTCGTAGCGGTTTTCTATAAACACATGTCAATCACAGTGGCACTTTGAATCCCATGCATACCCTGAAAGGTCACTTAGGCATTATTTCGCTCTGGTGAACACTTTTTCCTAGCTCTTAGCCTCGCCCATCCCACCATCACACTGCACAAATGGCGCCAAGAACACGGGTCTTGTTGGTCCTCCTAACACTGGCTCTCGTCGTCTTAGCTGCGGATATGGAAGCGTTTAGGGCGTGTTTGGAGGTCTGCAATCAACGCTATAAGCAGTGCCTCAAGAAGACGGAGGGCATGTGGAGGGACTTCCACAAGAACACAAACAACATAACGAGGATTGCAAACAGATGCTGCCTCTATCGTGCGAACTCCAGGCGAGCCAAGGAGACGGATAGCCTAGGTGCCTGCGCCAGGATTCGCTGTAAAGCCGCACTTTGGGGGTAGGTTCCTGAAGGCTTCCATGCGCCTTAGTGATGAGCATTTTCTTCTCTTTGTTTTAATCAACTTGAATTTGGTGGGATTTATCTCATTTTGCTTCAAGTGTGAGGATTGAGTAGTTTTAAGTAGGAGCAAGTAATTCATGGTACTAAAGACTGACATTGAAATGAAGAAATGAACAGATGGAGTGGCTAAATTTGTCGTCCTTTTGGTTTGCCTCTGACTGCTACACTGTACCCGTGCAAAGATTTTGAAGGCGTATACTTCAGAACTTGACGGCACTTAAAGTCTGACGTTTTGATAGCTGCGCAGGGACAAGAGTGACAAATGAAACCCTCAAATTCTAAAGTGGTGACCACCTGAAACAGTTAAATTTTATCGAGGGCTACCCTTTCGGATTAAGAATAAGCTGTGACTATTTTGAGAGCTGATGGCACCGGTGTCTAGAAGTTCATTTCTGCAATGCTTTCTTTCGTGCTGTGGGGAGAAATATGACTACGCAAAGGACCAAAGTTAAGCTCTCTTTTCAATTTTAGCTGCGAAATAAGAAAGCGACACCAAGGTGAAATCTCCCAATCGGAGAAGGAGCATCTTGCTAAGGAGAGGGAGCGCGATGTCCACTCCTATTAAAGTCCAGTTTTACGGAAGTAACGAAACTGACGCAGGATTTTCCCTCTCCTCACTCTCAAAAGTTGATTTTCCAGTCGGAAATTCTTAAATAAAATTTCTTTGCCTTAAACTTTCACTTTGACTACTCCGTTGACTTTTTAAGAGAATTCACTGTCTTCTTCTGAGACCTACTAAGATCGCAAATCCATTTTGTTTTACACTTAGCCTATTTTAATGGAGCTCAGATGTGTGCTCTTGATGAGAAGTCGCGAAAGGTTCCTGGTTTAAGTGACAGACACGCCATAACAACGGGAAGTGATAACGAATATGCACAGTGGGTGGATAGCGACAATGAAACCCTTGCATCCGTTCTACGGTGCCGCTCATTCATTTAGTCTCGAAACATAATTGACATAATTGCGCCTCGCTGAAGCCTATAAATATGACATCCTTTTGATAGAGTCAATCCACAACACATAATAATGAATGCCTATGTTTTGTCCCTACTTTTACTCTTCACTTTACTCGGGGATGCGTCTGGCCTAAGTAAAAGCGACATGAGAGAGTTTCAGAGCTGCGTCGAGGCCTGTTCAGCTCATTATGGGAAGTGTCTGCGACAAGTAGATGGCTTGTGGAAAAATTTTGTGAAAAATAAGCGCAAAATCCTCTCCGTCGTAAATGCTTGTTGCATGAAAAATGCGGGTAAGAATAGCTCCTCACCTGAGGACAGTTTTGCTGCCTGCTCGAGAATTAGGTGTGGCGCCGTTCTCTTTGGGTAAGTCAAACTATGCAAAAATTGCTTTCGAATGCCATACTTGATTTGTCAATTAAATCAAATTAATCATAATTCGACTTTACTAATGTATACCGAGCCTGTGTGATCACTTTTTTTGCCTTTAAGACGTATTATTACGTCTAGGTTGAGGTGTTAGCTTCTAAAAGATGAATTACAATCCACTCCCAATTTTATAGTGAGAAAATGTAATAATTAGCAAAAGGGATCGTTACGAATCTGCCTATTCAGCATAACTAAGGTACCTACAAATAATGCAAGGAGGAATCGAAATCCAGTCAGATGGATTTTTTGTTAGAAAGAGTGTTCGGAAAGGCTTAATATTGAAGGATTCATTTTACGTTAGTCATTGCTTTTACTGCAGGTGGTAGTCAGTGCCCTTACTATTCCGGAAGCCTCATCTACAAATGGCAATGGGCGAGGCCTTGCGACCAATTTTTACTATTTTAGTTTGAATAACTTTTCTGAAGCCCCATTTCTAACAATTCGACACACCACTATTAACCAATTTTATACGAAACAGAAATCTTCTAGAGATTTATGCACAGATGTGTTGCTGTATTTTATAGATTAAAATAGGATAAATTTTCATCATGTTCGTTCATGCTCAGTAAATTTAAAAATTTCATTTTATTTTGCACAGTGCGTTTGAATTGCTGCTATTTAGAAGTGAAAATGTTGTCCGCTGAGAAGACCTAATGAAGTAAATCATTCATAGAAAGTCAATGGCTAATAGGCAAGCTAACTTCCAGAGCAAGTAATTCGAAATTTTTTCGCCATTAGAGCCTATTTTATGTGTCCTTCAATATACTTGTGATTCAGCTTCTCTGGATAGATGAAAGGAGCTTAACCAGGTAGGACACAGCAGCACCCGTAACTTCACTTTTGTATAAACACATGTAAACACGAGACGAAATTCATATCCTGTTTTAGTTCCTGCAAAGCACCATATAAACAATGTAGATTTCTTGTAAACATCCGTTCATTTTTCGCGTAGGTCCGATGTTGTGAACTAACTATTGCTAGCCTGCGTATTAAATATTTTGTCCTAGACTCATCGGTTAATTTCAGGGAAACGGTGTTTTAAGTTTGCACCTGGGAGAATGTATCGAGATTAATCAAAAGTCAGTAAAGCCCAGTAAATTTCGTTCATAAATCTGATTCTGGTCATTTAATCCTTTGCATCTTCCGGATTGAGGCAAAAAATATCTACGAAGTGGATTATTTTAGCATTAAAATAACAGTTAAGTTATTTAATAATCCTTCTGACCAATTTTCGCTTCCTCCTAGGTGCCAAATCGTGAAAAAAAAGCACGAAGGCTACAAGTCAGAGGACGAGAAAATTGGTAATCGAAAACATTGAGGCAAAAGTATTTAAGTTCGTTAATTTTTACGTTTGTGCTTGCACCACTTTGTTTGTTTGGACTACCGGTTTCGGTCAGGGTCACAGAGGTGGCCATATTATCCTAGCTGCGTAGGTTGGCCTTCGGGGCATGTCAGCAGCTTATTTCCTCCTGTCTGTCTTTTGTATACATTCTAACCTAGTATTCTGCCTTCTTTTGCCTTCAAGGGAGCCTCGGAACACTATGGTGCTAGTAAACTTTATACTAAACTTATGCTCGGTCTCATCCAAAGGATCGGTTTAAATAAGCAAGTGGGTTGTAAGCGATTGTAAAGCAGACATAATTTAGAGCTATCACACACAACAGAAAAATAAATGTGAATCTAGAGTCTTAGTCATGATGCCCTTGCTTCAAATGTTCCTTCTCCTCTTCCGAAAGGAATCCAGAATGCTTCTTTTGAATTTGACACCTAAAAATGAAAAAGTATGGTCCAACCAATTCTCTTAGAAAAATCACGAATAATGATTGTCTGGCATAAGCTTTCATTACAAATTTAGAATCACTTTAAAACTTGAGCATTAGACGAACCATTTAAAGTTTTCTCAAGGTCACATTCGCTGCTTGATCAATTTCAATGGCAAGGTAGCGTGTTGATTTGCTTGCCCTTTTACCCTTATTTCATGCTTTCACTATGTGTCATAGCATTGGGACCATGCTAGCAGCTTTTCAGCTCTTCTGTGCGTTGAGAAAACATCTTCGTTAAAACCGCCGTGGGTTAGTACGTATTCAGTACGTACGTAACTTTGGGTGCTACGTGAAAATCAAGGATTTATGCGCATTCTAAAAGTACTATTAGATCGGGTAGGGTAACAGAATCAAACTACTTGACCTCAATTTTGCTTACGCTCATTCTGTTTTATAGAAGATTAAAGCTTTTAAACGCGATTAATTTACCGCTGAAGTAAATGAAAGCATCTTACTTATCAAGCAAATCCAAATATCTCGCCCTGTAATTCACACAATAAGTTCATTATGCAATGCATGTGGCTGCGGGCAAGCGTTACACCATCTACCAACTTGACTTAGGAATATAGTTGGAATCAAGCCGATTGCTCACTTATTAGAAAAATTGCATAGAGTTTAAGCTTGTCATGCAAAAAAAAACAGGATAACTAAACGGTTTAAAGTATTTGCTAAAAAAGGGGTGAGAAGTCTAAGAAATGCGAGCAGTGTTCTCAGATGGCGATTAACCATATGGTGAGTTGAGTTATTCCATTGTGGAGCACTTTTTAACTAGTAGATACGTATATTACTTAACTTAAGACTGAGACTATCAGTAAAAGAAACCTTTATGATTTTTATCAAGAATATGATGAGATGATAGACCATGATAAAAGGTTATCTGCAATGAAATAAAAAAAAAAAAACAAAAAGGGAATCGAGTGGAACCTAGATAAGCAATGGCATGATTTAGTTGAAAAGTTATTTCTCCATCTTATTTGTGATGATGTCTATTAAGTCGAAAATAAGTAAGATAACACTGAAGCAAAGTGTTTTAGTAGGTAGAGTAAAGACAAAGACGACCGGTTTCCATCGAACGGCATTCAAAAAGCTGAGAGAGGCGCTATTAACAGACTCGACAAATGGGACCTACCCCCAGAGTTTAGCTCCACATCTGATTCTAGTACAAGCCGCAAAACTGTCTTCGGGAGTTGAGTCATCCCTTGCCTCACCACTAAGGCAGCATTTTCTTAAGTGACGCAAAATAGCCCTTTTGTTTTTGAAAAAGTCCATCCACAAATCTTTCACCTTATCATTGCATTTGCTGTTCAAGTCGGAGCACCTTTGAACGCAGGCCTTGAAGTTTTCAAACCTTTCATCGGCGTTGGCCAGTTGAATGTTTGAAGTCGCTAGAAGGATGAGGAGCAACGCCGCGAGGCAAACATAACTCTGATGACGGACACCCATGGCTAGGACCCCTAACTGTTTCGCAGGCTCCTTTTAAATGCGCAGGGATTTCGTATAGTCTGTTTTGTTTATAGGACACCAGTAATGTTTATCCATCGGCAGATATCATGTGCACTACGTGCGTCAAATTTACATGGACAGCTGACATGCGTTAACCCGAACATAGAGCATCGTGATTAAAAAGCACGAACTTTGACAGTGCTAGAGTTAATGCGACATTGATGGCGTCAAAACAGTACGGTCAGGCAAACTAAATTCCACGCCACACTCTTGGTGCTTTTAGTTACCTTAGAAGAGACATAAACACTAAAGCACTAAAAAACATTTGTTCATTTGGAAAGTGTATTAACTGAGCCTCATTTTTTTACAGCGATAACAACCGCGAAAGTGGCTAATTGCTCTGAACAGTATTCAGGGCAACTTAAGGGTAACAGTGACCTAACTTCTATTAGCCCCCTTCAAATGGGAGAAATATGGCTCGCATCGTCCACAATTACTCCTTCGCATCTTCCCCACTTTTTGCTCTTTGAATTGGTTCAGAAAAATTAAAGGAGCATGCTTTTTTGACAGGTGCCGTAGACAGGTGGTTGGATGCGTTGTTAAAGTGATAGGCAGTCAGCCTGCATCAACCTTGCAGTCGAGTCGAAGTAACACTTAACAAGGTGATTATGGATACTACAACCCATAAATTCACCAGAAATGCAGCAATTACATTCCCCTCTGATCAGTCTTTACGATTTGAGGGTACGAGACCGGAGGCGAGGATGAAGTACAACGAAAAAGTTGCGGATAAAATCAGCCTGATTTTGACGACTGACAGTAAGCCAAGCTCGTGCTTATCCCGATTTGATCATGTAAGTCTAACGTGCAAAATTTTGTTTAGAAATGGCGCAATTTTGTCCAACGTTTGGTGACATTTTCAAATTAGTAACCCAGAGTGTAATCCTTCGTAGAAAAGACTAGCTAGACAAAATTATTATTTGCTCTGGGGTAAGTCTAACAGTGAAACACGTTTGTACCGCGCACCCCTTATAGATCCAGGTACGAAATCGAAAACACACGGCATTTATAATTACATGCTCAGCTCATTTGAACAATTAAGATGTCACAGATTTATTAAATAATAGATAGCGCTCAACAGCAATTTATGCCAAAAGATGGCGTTTTTGTTAAAAAAGTCTCAAAGATTCTCACAAATAATATATTTGACAACATCCTTAAATTCACTTGCTAAAATAATTTAATATTTCATGGAATCTCACATAAAACGTGAAATTCATTACGGTTTTCGTAAAATACACCTACCTTTTCTTAAAAAACTAATCTGTGCTAGCAAAATATGCTACGCGGAAATGATATTAAAATGACTGACTTTTTTCTTTCGTAGATCAAGATGTTCGAAGCACTCATTTTTAAACAAAGTGCACATTGCATAAGCCTTCGGTAGCAAATAGTATAGATAGACGGCCTGATGCGTAATCGCATGCTAATGCCAGGTTGATCTACTTGTGTCTACCCCAAATCGATAAAAAAAAACATGTTTTATCCATCGTACGGGTTGAATAGACATTTTAAGCAATCCGTTTCGAGAGGTTTATTTAAGCTTGCCTTTACTTACCCCCATAGCATGGCTCCGCATTCAATCCTTGCGCAGGCTCCAAAACTATCTTTGGGGCGTGCGTCCTCCCTATACTCATTTTGCAGACAACACTTTCTCAAATGTCGTGTGATTCGCCTCTTATTAGCATAGTAATCCACCCACAGGTGTTTGATCTGATCGTTGCACTCCGCGTAGTAGAAGGAGCAGCGCTTGATGCAGTCTTGGAAGCGCTTAAATGTCTCTGCCTCTGTCGCACTAAAAGATGCGCCCACCGTGAGCGGAGTGACTAGAAGGAGGACAACAGTGCAGCGATACATCATCGATGTCTATCAAATGCAAGGCACCGATTTATCATGGGGTGGTATTTATACTCGACTACGTGATGTTTTGCTGATGTCTTGTGACAGGCGAATTCATGCATCTCAAAATTTATGTTTGGTGTCAACTCATGCAATTGTGTTTACATTGAATGAAAATGGAGAAAAGCAACAACAAAACTGTCTTGTCAGTTGTGGTTAGTAAAAACCCGACAATTCTTCATTGAAAGCGAATATACAAATCGTTGAGGATTGCCTACACAGTTTGTCTTTTGCAAGACGCGACGCCTTACTCAGCAAATGGACAAGTACTGGTTGAGGGTATTGACTCTCATGTTTTAACATGACAAAATTGTAGGGTGAAAGAGCTAACACAGTAATTTAATACTCAATTTACAACCTGGCTGGCTAGATGAGGCTCTCTCTCCTCGCAGCTTGTAATTCTACTTAGTGATATAGCTCATCAGTGGACATCCGACAAAGCTGTGTTTCTAAAGTGGCAAACTTTCCTTCCCTTTTGACGTGTGCCCCCTGCTGACGAAATGTTGCAGAGGTTTTGTTGCAGAAGGAAGAGGATTTGCCCAGATATAAGATATTCTTAAAAGTCTTTTTGAAATTTGGTAGCATACATTACCGAACCGGTCATTATAAAGCCGCTGTCTCCCGGAGAAGGTGTTTTACTTAGTTTCAGGAGTTCTTCAAGCTTGTAGTAGTCATTATAATAGAGTTGTAACTTCCGTTCTCTGCCCATAGCTCCCCTGTCAAAATAAGCCTTTGAGAAGATCCAAAGTCTCCATTTGGACTCAGAAAACAAATGTAGACACAAATGCTTTTTGGGAAATTTTGTAACGGGAAATTTGGTTAAGCCCAAATTAGGATTCTGTGACTCATTAATTGCTTGGTTAACCACTTAGAAACTGCTCCGACGTATGATAACACGTTTGGTGTTTGTTTAACTCTCGATTTGGGTTGGGGGCCACTTGCACATTTGTCGAGTGGGCTGACCTCTGGGCCAAGTCAGTAGTTCCGGTCATTTCTGTGTGTCTGGTACATAGATTCTGCACGAAAATTATGTATTTTCATGTTCATGGGCAACTATCCAGTTTTTACTCCTCGGCGATAAAACTCAGCGAGGCGAAAGAAGTGAATCTACCACGAGATTGGAGACTCTGTGAAGACGCAAAACAAAAAGACTGAAAATGATGCCTGTTCTTGAAAACAACGTTAGTCTCTCAATCTTCAGGGCAGCCAGTACCAACTAGCAGTGAAGCAATGGGGAAGGTTCGTAAGGGACCTTTTTACCATACCTCTGGTTTACTCTCCGTTTTATTACCGAGCCTGTTTAGGCTCGACAAATGCATATTCGCCTTGCAGTCTAGTCTTCGGACCGTGTCAGTGGCACCAAGCCTTTTTGTATGTCAACAATAAAACAAATCCCGCAGCCTAATATAAAGGAAATGAAGCATTTATTCTATACTAGCCATATAAAATTAATAGCCATTATTTAAAAAAGTTATCGAATAATTTCTTGACCAGCCACAACTTTTATGCATCACCATCTGCACTTATCAGTTAAAGTGAAGGACTAATATCTGCTAAGTTCGAAGACAAAAATTTTGTCTTGCGAAACAACCATAGCGTAAATAAATGGTCCGTATGCCAATTAAACGCGCAAAGTGGATGTACAACGCATCTGAGTTGCGCACACTGACAGCTTTAAGAATCAATTGCAGAAAGCGTGATAAACATAACACCAATAACAACACAAAATAAAACCATGCGTCGGAAATGTAATGAGCGCAACGAGACGCCACTCGTGGCATTTACGATTCGTTTCGTGGTAAAACTAAGAATCATGAAAGCGATCGTCTGAAGATGGTGTAGTTATTATGAGTAAAAATTTTGCGCATTGCTGCAACAGATGAATGTTTGAATACATTTTTGTTGAACAAACTCTGATTCTTCTATTTTACTGACTATCTGCTTGCAATACTTTATTTGTTTGACTACCAATTTCGGTTAAGATCCCTTGGGTGGTCACATTGCCCTAGCCGAATGGGCTGGCATCTAAGCTATTCAAGTAACCCCTACCCATCTGCTTACTAAATATGCATCTTTTACCCCAGAATTGTGCCTTCTTTTGCCAACAAAAAAGTCTCGGGATACTATACTGTTGTGCCATCCTCTGTTTTGAAGTCAGAATCAAAATGAGCATATTATGAATGTAGTGCTTTGTTTGTTAGAAGTGCCGGTTTCTGTCAAGGTCACAGAGGTGGCCGTATTGCCCTAGCTGCGTGGACTGGCCTCCGGGCCATGTCAGCAGCCTTTTTCCTTCTGTCCTGTGAATATATATATTCTATCCTGCCACTTTGCCTTCTTTTGCCTTAAGGGAGCCTCGAGACGCTACAATGAAAGTCTTGTAACGTGATGCTCTGTCGCTGTTGAATCTCGTAAGTCTCTGAATATTGTGCCACCACGAAGCAGTATTTCCTTTGGGCCCTGTCTGCAGCCTCACAGGTCTTCATCATGCAAATCGCGCATTTTCCACAATAATACGTCCTTAACGAATTGATGCGCAACGGAGAAATAATAACACTGCTGTAGTGCACTTTGTTGGAACTGCCGGTTATGGTGAAGGTCATAGAGGTGGTCGTACTGCCCAACTGCGTGGGCTGGCCTCCGGGTCATGCCAGCAGCCTATTTCCCTCTATCCGGTGAATATATGTATTCTATCCTTCCACTTTGCCTTCTTTTGCCTTAAGGAAGCCTCGGGACGCTACACCGCATTTTAACGAATGTTGAGAGAACCAACAATAACCGTAAGACAAGGCCCAATCAATTAACTGTAATTTGAACCTCAAGATGCAGAAACGAGCATTATTAATTAACAATTAAAAGCTGCGTAAGGAATAAAAGCAATTGGAAATTAACGTGGCGTGTAAAAGACTGAATATTAGTTTAGCTTGCCTAAAAATGCGCTTAGATAAATGCCCTTAATTTCACTGAGCATCCTGCCTCGGACTTTAAGCAAAAGGCACTAAAGAATTCAACGGGCCTTAAAACCACTCTGCGAAATTAGCATTTATTTGCAATTAAAGGCAAAACATGTAGGATCTTATATTTTAATCTGCATTTTCACTTTGTCACATTTTAAATTTCTGAAACTTAAGGTCAATCTCAAGGTTATTTTGTGTATGACAGAAGGGCTAATCTTTGCGATCATTTGGCGGTATGCGATCTTATGGCCCCAATGCACCGCCAAAACCATCTTCGGCATTTAATTTATACATGCGGTATCGTTCTAGTCAGTCCAATGACCTCAGTTCGCGGCCTTTTAATGAGCGGCGTCGTATGATTAGTAGTGAATGGTCATCTCTACCTCAAGAACAGAAGGATATATACTACAAGCAAGCCATTGCAGAGCGAGCAAAGTATGAGGAAGAGTTTGCCGAGTATAAGAAGACAGACGAGTACAAAAATTGGCTATCAAAGCAAGAATATAATAAATCCCTGCAACGCAAAAAGAATGGCAAGTCTTCGTCAAAAGAAGCACACGAAGATGTCGACAGTTTTGAGGATGAGTACTCTTCGAAATTCCGTCGAATTCCTATATTCACTCATGAATTTCTTGAATACAATAGGGAGAGAGAGACGTCACTTCGAAATATTCGCAAACAGGTACTTTTTTAAAACATTCATTTTGTTGATGAACCAGAATGGGTTTAGTGTTTGCCTTCACGAGGGTCTTTTTTATGCTAGGTCACTAAATTAGACGAGGAAACTGCCTTACTAAGTGAGCACGTGGATAACCTTGCCGGTGCTGAAACGACTTTGGAGCAACAGATTAAGCTAGCTGAGGCTACTCTGGCCTCCGAGGAAAGCATCTTGGCCAAGCTCAATAAAGAGCTGGTAGCAACGTTTTCAGACGTAAGTCTACTTCATTGTAGTCTCAAAAACCACTCACGAGTTAATATTATCACCTCTGTTACAGCTCCCAATACCCAACTCGGACACTTCGGCTCGATCGCCCAATAAAGGGGCTGAAAGGATAAACCCCAACAACATCGAGTCCTACCTTTCCAGGCTAGCGGAGTTGGCAAGCTCTGGACATCACGAACACCTAAGAGCTAAAGCTCGAGAACGCTTAAAGGCCGCAATGCAATGCGGCACGCTATCCATGTACTCAGCTTAAGTTTTTATTACATTTGCATCTACTTGCCACTTCGAGTTCGGTACTATCCCAAAGTTGGTAACGATTATAGGACGTAACACGAGACAGATGTATTGGATGTAGCCGTGCAAAATTCAATTTAAGTCAGAACAGAGGAAAAGTATGTACAGGAAGGGGAGAGAAAAGCACTAATGAAGCTTTCTAGTCCGAATGAGCGATGGGAAGGTAATGATAAGAAGCCATCATTAAAGTATGTAAACACGTTTTGCTTCGCCCGCATCAAATGTCTCGCCCGACCTAGGACACGTCAGCTTGCCGTCAGGTCCCGTCAAGTCTGCTATTCCCTAAAAGTAAAAACACCGATTCTTAGTGTAAAAGCGCACAAGCGTCAGTATTTACAAGTCTGACTGCAAATCATGGTTCCTTTAGCAGGTTGATCTGACGAATAGTGTAAAATGCATATTTCCGGGTTAATTGGTGTCCTTTGGGCGCGCATGCTCCTCTGCGTTTATTAATTCTTGGAAGAAAATTAGCCCCAAAATACCTGCGCAGGCAGCGCCTATCACCAGCGCTAATGATTTTGGCAACGTTACCGAGCATGGAATTGCGCGGCCCTCGATCGAACGTTCATTCCAGCGGATTTTTAACAAGAAACAATTAAGGTGCGCAGTAAAAGGATTTGCTACCGTTAAAATATTTCTTTTCCAGATAGCGTTATCATTGCATACATTGGAACTACAGAAATAATGACCTCCCAAGGCACGGTTATAAATGAACTAGATGCATAAGGAGGGCTTCGATAGCGTTAGAAGTTAGCCTTAACGAACAGCAGGATATTTATTCAAATATTACGATTAGTGAGAGACAAATAAGTGCTGCGGAGACGTGGCTTTGGCTGGCAACCAGTCGAATACATTAAGGGGAATGTTCGAATTAAACAACGTGGTTTATTTGAAGAGACGCCCATCCGAGTGCTGTTTTAACCGAATTGGCTCAATTGTAGCGAATGCGATAGCTACCAAAAATCGTCTCATTATACACCATTATTGAACATTTCAGAGCACCTGGCACATTGTTGGCTTCACCACGAAAGTAGCAAAAGAATGGCCGTACGATACAACAAGCAAGATATTTACTGTCCTCCACTCTTAACTGTAGGTTTCATGTGATTACCTGTTGACTGTAAACGTAACCGTTCGGCAGCGCCATGGGTGGGTTGTCATCATTCATGGCAAGGCCTGTTTGATAGCATGTGAGAACAGAGTGATCGTGGCGTCCGAAGAGAAGATTTTGAGCGAAGCGATTAATGAGCGGGTGACAAACCACACAGTCCGGATGACGCGACTTTGAGTTATAGCAAAAGCTGAGACAGCGGAATGAAAGATTTCAGGTGTCATTAAACGATGTGAAAGGGGTAGGATAAACTATAATCAAGGATTCGACACCCTGAGCTAAGAGTTAACCGACATCGATTTAGGGCATACGGGTTTACACACAAAAGGACTTACTGAGTCTTGATGGCAGTAATTCCTGCGCGAACTGCCAAAGAGAAAGGCGTGGGTAAAGTGAAAGAGTAGAAGTTCATCAGAGCCAGATGGAAACGCTTAATAATCCATGCCTCGTTAAGCTCATTCTGTGCCTGAAAAGAAGTGAAAGGGAAAACAGGAAAATAAATGCACCTCAAGTTCCGAAGGGCGAACTTGCATTACCACCGGTCAAAGCGTACCACATCCCTGAGAAAAACCAATCTCCGATATCAACGAAAAAATGCTAGTTGAGTCACGCTTAAAGTCGAGGAAATAACTTACAGCCTTCGCATCGACCTCTTCGGGCGTGCGCATTATGAGAAGCAGCATTGCCTGACCCAAACGCCGGGTTTTGTAGTCATCGTCTTGCTGAAAATTGCTCAAGTACTTGCGTGAGTGTCTGAACAAAAAGCGAAAACAAAGACAGCCAAAGTATTACTACTTTGAATGCTCAGAGACTTTACATAGTGATAGTCACTCAACGTCAAAGGATGGCGACAGCAAGTTTTGACAAAGTAGGGGTGTCAAAAAATGTCTAGTTCTCGAATTTTGAGCGAAATTTCACAGGCGTCTGGGAAACCTTTGGCGTGTGTGTTATCCAGCCAATAATACATAAACTCCAAACACCTAGGAGTGAACATGCTTTTGGAAAGTGAGGTAAAACGCTTTGTTAAGCTTCTCGGTTCTGGTTTATAAAATCGTGGCGGAGTAAGGCAATATAAATGTGGTCAGAAGTACACTCATCTGGGCATCGTCTCCCGGACCACTGAGTTATTTTAATGAATGACCAACCCGGACAGTATCTTAAAGTGGCTCGACAACATTTAAGCATTGTAGGGCCAATAGCTACCACTTCAAATGTAGTTCACAACTCAACAGAAATTCTAAATTAAATATAAGTATATTGACAACATCGGCTAAAAAACCAATTGAAGCATTCCATTCGTCCAATAACCATGGTGGCATAAAAATAAACAATGCTTCTTTATTAAGATATTAGTAGTTCTTGAAACGATGACTGTCAACCAGATTTGGCGAAATTATAGCTGTTTGTGTGATCGTCGTAGCAACAAATAAATGGGAGAGCCAATCAACAGCTGTATCTGCGTTGTTTAATAAAATAAACGAGAAGCATTAGTTTCCTCTTTTTTAGCTGCATTATGCTAGCATGAATAATAAACATGGGAGCATTCAGCAGTGCACAAGATGTGACACCGCGCTAATGGAGACCTACTATACTTGTATGCATGAGGCAAGATTAAAACACAAGGTCAAACTTACTGTACAGCCTCCATCCTTTTATTTGCCTTAACAAGGAGATAAAACTCGAAGACACGCAAGTCAAAATCGAAGGTACACTATAAGAAACGGTCAACGCTATATGTGCGTAAGCAGGTTAGGAGCGGATCGTAAAATAATCAAAACGTTAACTGAAGCTGTGAACATTTCCTCGTGAAGGATACTACCTTACCAAAATGATAAGGAAGTTATTTGTGTTTGTATATTGACACAATAATTGTTATGATATCGAAAAATAAAACTGACGAATATAGCCAATGATTCACAATGCAAGGGGTGGATTCGTGTGAAGTAGATGGGAATAAAAAGTACTTAGCATAAAAGTGGCGAAGCTGCTAATGAAACCACTTAGAAGACGGGATGATGCAATGAAGTAAAAACAGTTTTAGTGAAACAGCGGACGGGAAAAATATTGCATCCACAAATCAAGCATGACGCACCCAAGATAAACCTGAGGGTTGTCCTCGCAAAATAACAGAAAAAATCAACCCAAAAATAACAAGAATCACACCTCGGCGTGCTTCAGTCTGAACTTGGCCTCTTGAAACCACTTATGCGCTGGCTCTGAATCACCTTTAGACAAGGCCTCCTGGATGGAAAGAGCTTCTTGGAAAATATCGATAAAAATTTTGTCCGCATCGGGACACTGACGAGCCAGAGCTAGGGCCGAGCGATAATGACCTACAGCGAAGAGATGCTCGGCCAAGAGACGGTTGCATCGCGATGCAAAGATTCGTTGTTCAGATTGAGCTTGAGGTGTAGTGTTAATCTTTGGATGATTTGATGGCTTATTTCCGCCTTCGGTAATGACACTCTCCACCTGGTCGGTAGCAAGCAATGTGTTTTCTAAGAATGGATAAAGATTGTGCTTTGTATCAAAGGAGCCGTAAAAGAGCATATATTTTAGGAGAAATACCTAGACCATGGGATTTCGAAGAAGCTTTTCCTTCGAAATCGGATATTTCCTTGAGATTATCGATCCTCCTCTTGCAGGAGGCAACAAGATCCATTTCTTCGGTAAATATTTCATCAGCCTGAATTCAGTTACCAAATGAAGGAAATACCTTTCGTTTTGAGCCTCGAACAGCAGTTATAACGCGCCCAATAAATTCGGCAGCTTCCTCTGATGTGTTAACGTCGTTAAATTTATCAATAATGCGGTTAAAATTGGCATTGCTTTTCTCCAGTTCCCGATGGTTTACTCTGTACTTCTTATTTAGAAGCTCATACACAGCCTAGAAAATGAAATAAGAACACAGGAGTCTACTTTCATGCCCATGTACTCGGTAAGCTCGATTTCGCTACATGATGCAGTGGACGCCATTTTCAGCAAACCTCTGAATCTGGTGAAGCGGATCACCAAAGGAAAAACGTAATGGCTGGAATATGCTGCGAACCAAGGTAACAAAATATAACAAACAATCAACGTTATTAAAATTATTGCCATTAGTACTTATTGCAAATGGATATTCTATGAGGAACAAAATATCAAAGTAAGAAATAGCACAATGCTCATAAAGTAAATGGAGAATAGCAAGAAAGCACTATAATATTAAACAGCACGTCCAACGAATTCCATGAAAGCAAAACATTGCTAATACAGAAAGTATTTTAATAAGCCTTCATGTTACATGCATTTTATTATCAAATCAGCGAAAATGGTTAACAATAATGCAATCCGTCAAACAAAATCGCGGAGCACACTAAAAGTTAAAGTGGTCATGGTAACCCTCATCATCCTAGCTAAAAGCCTTCCACAAGCAATGTTGTAGCCCTCGCAACAATCCTGACGGCGAAAGAAAGCACTCTATGCACTCTATAAATATTTATTCGACAATGGCATGACCTAGAGGCCAGCTAGAATTCTCCGTTATTTCAGACGCAGGAGATGTTCCGGCTACCAGCGTATTAAGAAACCTGTTTGACAGGATTAATTTGCATCTGTGTAATTGTAGCTTCGTCGAGTGAGCTGGGTCTCAGACCGTTTCAGTGCAATTAAGCCCTTCTGTATGTGGACCTTGGAGAATCTGCCCTTATAATCGGCTACCGTAAGGCTATAAGCTAGCAATCTCAGTTGTGTATACCATTCAATTTTTTTTGTTTCTGCAAATGGGTTATAAACTTTACTGGGACAAAAGAAGCAAATGTAATGTCTATGGGAAGTCAGCGGCGATCAGTAGTAATAGGGCTATAAATGAAATCACACCATGACAACCACCAGATATCTCCGAATCTTATTAATACTACACAAGCAATAGGCTGCTTTACAAAGCTGTCTACCATACCTACTTAAAAAATCAAATATATATGCAGCGTCCCGAGGCTTTCTCGAAGGCAAAAGAAGGCAGAATTCTAGGGTAGAATAAATATATTCAACGGACAGAGGGAAATAGGCTGCTGGCATGGCCCGGAGGCCAGCCCGCGCAGCTAGGGCAGTACGGCCACCTCTGTCACCTTGACCTAATCGGTAGTTTCAACAAACAAAACACTACAACTGGCATGGCCCAAAAGTCAGTCTACGCAGCTAGGGCAATACGGCCACCCTGTGACCCTGACCACAACCAATAGTTCAAACAAACAGAGTACTACATTGCACTCTCCTCTTTCGAGAGTCGTCCCCGACGCGCCCCTTGGCACACCTCCCGCGTTAGCCATCACAACATACTCAGTGCTGCAAGAAGCACCCACGAGCTAGCCCCGCCAGTCGCCAACACTCGACGCGATTGCGGCGATGCTTGACACTTACGTCAGTGATCACTCTTGGGAGTGCATTGCACTTCGAGTTTCGTTTGGCTTGGGAACAAAGTTCAGAATAAGTGCTTCTGCCGACCATCAGTATGTCCGCAAGGGGGCGTTAGCACGCCGAGCTCCTTAAGCAAGTACATTGGGGGTAATCTTTGGAAGGAAACTTTCCAGGTGGTCCATGGCTAGTGTCGCTTCAGTCGTTAACAGCTTTCTTGTAGAACACGGAGATGGGGTAGATGCCGAAGGCGGACGCCATTCTTAGCCCATCCGTAGCAGATACTCTTCTTTCGCACCTCTGCAATATGACACAGGTGGTAGAAATTGGGATGGAAACCCTGTGGAGTCGGATCCGCTTTCCGCTGCCACCAATGTAGCATCCCGAGGCTTCCTCGAGGGCAAAAGAAGGCAGAATGCTAGAGCAGAATATATATATTCAACGGACAGAGGAAAATAAGCTGCTGACATGGTCCAAAGACCAGCCTGCCACCTCTGTGACCCTGATCAAAAAACGGTATTTCAAACAAATAAGGCGCTACAGCTACAATGGGCAAAGTACTACAATATGGGTGCTGTTTAATAAAGGGCTGCTTCTTATGCCTTTGCCATCGTGCTGGTTTCTGGACTGTGTCATTAGCTCCAAGAATTTATGAACAATGGCATATTTAGCTAAATTAGTGTATCTTTTTAAAAATGTAATAGCTCATGATGCTGCGTTGACTTTGGCAATACATATTTTGTTTGTTGTTTTGAATGTGGGCAATTCTAATGTTTGCATTTATTTCCCAGCCTCAGTAGTTTCAGAAATAACAAAGCGCACAACTGCAGATTTTTCCGCAATTCAGCAATTACTTTTGCTAGCAAAGTTAATAGCTTCCTAACCTTTTAATTTGTTAGTTTTACCGGCTTCACTTGATAATTTTAAGTGCGCTTTTCAATTCAAAGCGGCTTGTGTCCTTTGGTGTGCATTTCGCCATTAACTGATTGGACATCTGAAGTTCATCAGTTGGCTGTAAGTTTTTTGTATTTCCCTACATTTATTGAGTACGATCTAAGTGCTTGGTTATTATTGGGCAGAGATCTTGTTCTTTAAATCCATCGGGTTTAAGGATTGTTAACTCCCGTTTAACGCAATTTCGTTGCGCGTGTTAGCCGTTGGAACCTTTTCATTCTCGACGAATTCATGGGACCGATTTTTAATTCGATTTCTCAGGCTGTCTATATTTTATCTCTTTTTTCGAGGATAAACCTTTGAGTAATATTGCATCGATTCGGCGTCTTATAGTAGTCAATAGCTCCTGATTAGTAATGAAATTTCTCACATTCTCTGACATTTTACACCCAAATTGGATTCTGGTAGAACCGCCACCAAGACGCGGTTATCCTTCTAGATGTCTATTCCTGTTACCTCGCAAATTGACAGATTGAATGATGCCCTGGTGTCAGCAGCTTCATCTGACGCTCTTTGTATGCTTATTCAGTCAATCGACGAAAATGGTATTCTCCCACTTTCAGTCACCTTATTTAGCAGATTTTACAGTTGAAGATACTTTTACAACTCATCTACCTGGCAAAGCAAAGATATTCGAAGACTTATCGCGAAGTTCGATATTTGCTCTTTCTCCATTCAGAACTTCGTTGTAGGACAAACGCAGGTCACTGAATATGCAAGTAGGATTGCCGACCTTCAGGAAAAGTTAAAAGTATTCTGCTTGTTTTGTCAACCTCCCATCCTTCAGGTTATGCGTCAACGTGTGCTCAGAAAATTAAAAGATGCTGGTTCTAAAGATGAGGACGTTCCCTTATTTTACGAGGAAGTAAGTGAGTTTTTCACCTCTTCATTATTCATGTGTCTTTTAATCTCATTGGTCAGTGTCATGTCAGTTATCGACGTTTCTCGATTCTTGGCATCTGTGTTGTGGTTTCAGCTAAAAAACCGGTTGGATTTTAAAGTCAATCATCTGACAAGCTTAATGGTGAGTAAACGCGAATTCTTAGAGGAGGCAAAACTTCTAAGAGACGCTGAGAAAGAAAAACTCAATGCTTCACAACAGGAAGCGAACACCATGACCAATGTACAGCAATCATCTAGCCCTGAGGAGAATGTTAACACGTAAGCATTAGAGTGGACTGCTCTGTCTCTCAGGCAGTTGATTGTAACCTGTTCACTCTCACTTCAATGCAGATCGGTTGAGCGGTGGATGAACAGTCGATTAGGTAGTCTGTCCCTTCTTGACAATAATCATGTCGTTCTGGACACTTCTACATCTTCCATTCTAAAGGAAAATCCAGCAAAATCGCTAGAAAGTGGCGGCAGGATTAGGTGTCTCCTCAAACAGCCTCGTGATTGTGAGGCAGCCTTTGGCGTTGATAACTTGCATGTATGTTGTTCTTCCTGCATTACTCTGACATACTCTCGTTGTGCTGGCTTTATTTCTGGTTTTTAGCCCCTTGGTGGATCCATGAAAGCCATAGAAATTGCTCAAGCTGCTACACAAGCTATGACCCCTTCGGTAGCTGTTAACTACGCTGTTTGGAAGCAGCTTTCAGAAACGATCAAGTAGTACCTTACTTTCCACTTTGCATTGCTGTCAGATGCGTAATGTTTTATATCAGATAAGATTACGGCACTCTCATTATCTACGTTTTCTTATCACTGGAAGCTCAATAAAATTGCCTTATTTCCAGATCCCATACCTATGATCTTAGTGGTTAAAAACAATCGTTTCATCTGTAAATCACACCTGTATTTACCGTTCGCGGTGCCGGTGGGATATTCAATCTCATATAGCGTGAGTAACGAGGGGATGTAGATAGGAGCAAAATAAATAGGAGTGGACAGCTAACTCGCTTCAAGAGTCTGTTGCCTCGGCTTTGATACAGACCTTGGTCGACTTCCGTCTACTGCGCCAGAAGTAGAGAATCTTGTAGGCAGCCATACGTTCGCGCTGTCGTTCATATGTGTTGCTTACAGGTACAACTGGTTCCTTTGCCGCCTTAGCTACAAAGTTGGTCCTATCAATAGTGCCGTCCTGGTTCTGTGAGCTGCCCATCTCAACTTGTTCAACCAGGGTCTCGGGATGTTCAGTGGTGAGATGGCCAAGGAAATTGCGAGTGAGAGCGTCCAGAAGGTCCATACAGAAAATGCGATCTTGAGAACAAATTTGAATAGAGAGGCAGGCCAAGCGGATTCGGTTGGGTCGAGGGATACCCAGTGGGGGACCAATGCGTTCAACGAACTCCTCCAGGTATTGAAGCTCTATGAAGCCGAGTGCGTGGACGTCGTAGAGCTCCCATATTTCATAGAATGCGTCGAACTCGTCCTGATGTAGACGAGTAGAAAAGTTGATGTACCTAGGTAATTAGCTAGGCAACGCTCGATTCTTCCCACTAGAGCTTCAATATACCAGCAACTCACCTGTGTTAGGCCCTGTTGAACGTCCTCAGTGGCCTGACTGAAGTTTTCCAAAATGACAGCAATGTACATGTTGATGATGACCATGAAGGAGATTATGAGGTACGAGACGAGGAACAGCGTAGCCCATAGGAAGTTACCACACGTTCCCTCCTCATGACTGCAATAGGCGGGGTCTGTGTTGCTCAAGCCCTCGAATACACTACTCCAGCCTATCAATAAATGTCCAGTTTACTGGCATTTAACGTTTTAAAAATGATCAATTCCAGCTTGAGAGCAGTTACCCGCGGAGGTTGATATCTGCAGTAGTATGATGAAAGCCTGCGGAAAGGTCTCGAAATTGAACTCCGCATCAATCCCCGCATAGTAGGCCACCTTCCCGAAGAACGACATGCCAACGATGGAGTAGACAAAAGCAGTAAGGAAGAGGAGAAGAGCCACATTAAAAAGCGCAGGTAGAGACACGATCAGAGCAAAAAGGAGCGTCCGAATTCCACGAGCTGATTTAACCAATCGCAGCACTCGACCCACCCGAAAGAGTCGCACAATTCGAATTGTTGTCGGAGGGACAGGCAGCGTGGTCATTAGGTCTTCTAATCCCCAACCTAAGGATTCGAGTAGAGCATTCTTGAATAAGATCTTACATAACAGAAGAAGGCATTATTTAAAAGAGCAAAGGAACTTACAAACAAGTGAGAATATAACAATACAGCAGTCAAAAATATTCCACGGATCTTTAAAGTAGTACCAACGTTGACCGATAAGTTTGAGAACGAATTCACATGTGAATATGATGATGAACATCTTGTTGACAATCTCCATTGTCTGTTTCATAGTTTCTGGCTGGTGATGGTGCTCGAAGCACATGATGAGGGTGTTCAGTCCAATCATTCCCAGAATAAAGAGATCGAAATTGCGGTTGGAGATCACCTTGAAGATCCACCTTGAAATCCAGAACTGTAACCCAGCAAATATAGATCAGTCCACCCTCCCATCGAAGTATCCAGCATTGGACAACTCATTCAAAGCCCAACTCCGATCACCATCTGTGACAGATTCTATTCGCCACTGAATTACACTTCAGTAGGGATATGCACACTTCTCTACAACTAAAACACCCCATTTCACTTAAGAAAAATCACTTCTGTGTAACGTTCGTTCAAAGCGCGGAATAGCATACTTGGATCTCTGTTTAGAGCAATTTAACATTAGAAAGTTGAGAATGCTCCCGCTGCTGTGTTCCATTAACGCAAGAACAGCAATAATGTTGAAGATCTTGTGGAGCTAGAAATGCTACAGATTTTCAAATCGTCACCTTGAAACACCTAAAACGACAATTTTTGATAACTGGAATGTGTGCGACTGGTGTAGACTATAAGAGGTTTCAAAAAACCACCGATTGTAATTTCAAACTACCAAGCGATAGCTGAAGTACATTTGATAAACAAATTGTGCCATATATGTTCCACTAGTGGAATAAAATCTCAACAAATCCAATCTACTGTAATGAGCTTGTGAGTTTGGGTACTTAAAAGAGGACCAAACAAAACGTTGGACGTATTGACCTTTCTGCCTCCCTTCTTTGTGAAACTCTTTTATTATGGCCCCGGAAGGAAAACCGAGGACCGCAAAGTTTTTTCGTACACTTCTTACCTTATAATGGACAAAACAAGCATTTGAAAAGCGATTTCACTTGCATCTTGGTGTCACGATTTCTAATCCATGATAGAAACGCCTACAAGGCTTTCTGCACCTTCGTAAAGGGCTCTAATTTAGTAATTTTAGCAACAATACTTAATACTGAGCATCCTTTGAGATAGTCTTGAATTGCGTAAAATTGTTCAATAGGCGGCCCAACATGGCCTTCGAGCAATGACAATATCTAGTTATAAGTAGTACAAATTTCGTTTTCACCTTTGGCTTTGGAATGGGTTTTTGAGGAGTTCGTCTGACCATCTTCTTCATAGCATGGTAGTACTTTTTCTGGTCTTCCGTCATAAACAATTCTAGGGATCCTCCCACCTAAAAAAGTAGGTAAAATTTCACAAATCGCTGATGGTTAATTCATTACCAATAGGGCGCAGAAATCGAGGGTAGCATTTTTTCCAACTTATAATTTAAAAAAATGACTGCATAAGAATGCAAGGCTGAGGCATTAACAGAGTTGTGAAGTTGGAGAAGTTCCGCTAACTAGGATTAGCCCCTACTGATATCAAGCACCAAAATGAAGATTGAAACTGGCTTCACCTTCTTTTTTTGCATATTAAAATTCTGAATAATGACACCGATGAAGAGGTTGAGGGTAAAAAACGATCCCACAATGATGAAGAGGACGAAGAAGAGGTAGTAGGAGGTGGCATTATTATACACCGGTTGTTGATCATACTAAGATTGATAAAAGTAAATCATTTGCATTTAGTCCAAAAAAGACAAGTGGATGGGTAGTGTCGTAGATTACTCACGTCGGTTATGTCAACCGCGTCAGACATGATCTCAATCCACCCCTTGAATGTGGCCTACAAGGGGAGACAACAAGTCCTCGCTCATATGGGGAAATCAAAGCTTAAAGTAACAGGTAAACGTTTTCTCAAGAAATTTTCGAGGTAATGTTCAAATTATGCCAAAATAATGTTAAATGACAAGGTGAGTTGAATCCTTGGACATGCAACTTACCACTTGCAACAGAGCTAGGAAGCCGTTGGGCACATTGTCAAAGTTGATTTTGGAGTTATCCCAACTGACATTTTTATAGAGCTTCTTGTGAAGTTCACACACTGTACGATTGGGATACTGATCTGCCGGCAGTCGTTCTCCGGTTGCCTCACTGACACACTTCCTAAATTTCCCACCTACACAAAGAAAGGCTTGATTTTTGAGAGAAATGAGCACCATAGGCGTTCATTTCAACTGGGTGCTTTTATTCTAACCCGAAATGGGATTATATTGTAGAGACAAAAATATCAGTTGGCAAGTCACCTCTTGCAGGCTGGATTTCTGCTGCATAAGAAGGTCAGAATTTCCGGATATGATCCTGATGTCAACTTAGCCTTATGTGCAGCGCTCTAAGAGGTTGCTTCACTCTGCGTTTGACTTTACAGAGGCTTAAGTCTCCGCATATTGGACCCTTGGTCTATCCATACGTCGGTGGTACACATTGTCCCTTAGTTTAGTGTCATCTTTTGACTTCAGGAAGGATCTGAGACGCCGAATTTGCGGCAGTGGCAAGCAAATCCAAGCCCAGAGGACAACTATCCGGGTTTCTGCAGCTAGGTCACAAATCTTAACGTGATAGAAGGACATATGTTGTGAATGGGGGAACCTGTGACGATGCCTAGCACAAAAGCCAAAAATGACATCTACTTTCGTCAACCATTCCGGTTTTGTGGTCTACGGGGAAGTAATTAACAACTAAAGCAACACTAACTTTGAATTACATGGAAAAGTCGGTTGCGGAGCTGTCCGCGGTACCTTCTGAAGATGTCACCTAAGTGAACACGTGATGCATCCTCCATCCCTCTATTTGTTAAATGGAACCAGTTAGGTATATGAATGGGGGGACTAAAGTGGGAACAAAGTGACAAGGAGGAATAGGCACAAAACTTTACCCCTACGAAACTACTTTAAACCTTATCGTTCTTTAAATAATTCTGTTTTGGGGCTAATGTCTTCACGACTGACAACAGCTCATTCCCTTTCACTGATACAGAATCTAAGCAGGACGGAACTCCAGATCTAGTAGAATCGTCGCGTTTCATCAACTAAGCTGTGGTTAACTATGTTCTTAGTTGTACGGAAATATGCTGACTACTGCGGCTGGTTCTCGGGTACTTTTAAAGCAGTGATTACCGCGATGCCCTACGCAGGATCATGGCCATGGAAAGCACCGGAAGACGACGCTCAAGAGAAGAGAGGGACTATGTAATACTCTTCATCTGATTATGGGGAAAATTGAATCAAAGTAGGATGTGTTTCCACTCGGTGACATGACCCAGAGGCAATGCCGGCAGGCTCTCAGCCGGTCTGTACTTCGTCGGTACAACTTTTGCCATACTACTGACTTCCTACGACTCGATTAACCAGGAGTAATGTAATCAACAACAAAAAATCCAAACTACGGAAAGAAATTGAATTTTTATCAATTTTGATTTGTCTTTTTATAGAACTCTTACCGAATAACTGCATTCCCATGATGGAGCATATGAGCCAAAATACAAAGCAGACCAGGACAACGTTGCAAATGGAGGGGATTGCTTGTAACAACGCGTTCACCACAAGCTAAAGCAAATGATAAGCGAAATCAAAGCAGTTTAAAGAAAGACAGCAGATATTTGAAAATGGAGATGTTTGCCCATGGTTGCCAAGACCTACTCGCATTCCCTCCCATCGAGAGAGCGCCCTCAGCGGCCTTAGAGCTCGCAGAGTTCGCATTGCCTTGAAGGAATTCATGCTCGACTTCCCATCTTCCTTCCCATAGCTCAGTATCATACTGGTGACGGCAATCTGTGACATGGACAGTTAAAGGAACAAAACTTTTTATAAATTTTCCATAAAACAGATTAGGCCTGACATAAACCCTTCAACTCGTTCACATTACTATTGGAGGCTATTTGATTTATTCACTTAAAAACAAAACTAACCGGGGACGATTTTTGCAGATTAAGAGTGGAGAATTTTATAAAGTCCCTTTCTTCTGAGGTGGAAAGAAGATATCAGGAAAGCAGTTTACTCTGGTTTAGAGGCGCGAACTGCATCAAATGGAGTGCAAATAAAAAATATACATCCTGCCAAAACAAAATTGTACTTTGGGATTACATTATGAAAGGCCTCATTTCGAAGTTCTAGGGCAGTTTGCCAAGTAAGATCCCATAAACCGCAAAGACAAAGATACACTCAAATTCATAAAAACTCCCTTAAAATAGCCTCAAACGGCGTTAAAATGTTCAATGGCATGTTATGGCACCCTAAAATATACTTTATAGCTCAGCAAATCAAGTCACTTCCTCCATCCCCATTCTTCTTCCTCTTTACCCTGCAAATGGAAGAGTGGTAACTTCCTCGGCAACAGAAAGTCAATTTACTACTTGCCGTAACAATGGTGAAGTCGAGCCAACACCAGGCATCGCTGAAGAATTTGCGCAGACCATAGGCAAACCACTTGAGGATAATCTCCATCAGAAAGATGAAGGTGAACAACTTGTCCATGTAGTCCAGTGCCATCTTCAATCGCGGTCTGGAGGGGAGATGCTTATCTTCGAGCGCCTAAATTGAAGTATTTGAGGAGAGGAACCGACTACCTCCTCTGAGGGCATAGAAGCATACTGATCAAATGATAGATCGCAGTCATACTTCCTTCCAATTTTCAGTGTCTAATAAATGAGTTTGCATTAAGCCCTTTGTAAAGCTTCCGATGACCCAAACTGGGAGATGATGGAAGGCTTCCATAGACGCAGTGAGAAAAACCATTGGGCTTTCGATGGAAGGACGCATTCATTTCACATTTCCTTTGCAACTCAATACATGTCAGAGATTTTCTTCTCCGATTATAGTTTTTTTGGGAGCATGGTCAAGATTTTTTTTAAGCCAAAATGGTTCGAATAGATAGGGTACTTGCGATTACTGTGGTTCAAAGAGTCACTTGGATGGCAAACCACCAAGGCTGTTGTAATTACTTTACCAGGTGACACATCAACCAATCAAACAACTGACCAAGCGTATGACCTTCAAATAGCTCATTTATTGATTTGTAAACCCATAAAATAAAATTAAATTAAGTGACTCACCAGAGTTCCGCTGCTGATTATTATCATTATGAAGATAAAGCTTTCAAAGTAGCGATTTTCCACGATGCAGTAGCACATTTGTCGCAGGCGTCGCCATACGGATCCCATTTTTGAGTCTAGAAAGCTCTTAAATAGAGGACCGATCTGATTCCAAATCCACGGTGCACAACAATCTTCCGGATGCTCCCACACAGCCATATCAACAGATTCGGCCTCTAAAATCTCCTCGAGGTCGTCAGTTTCTTCAGCGTTGCCGTCGGTAGCACCAGTCTCCTGAGGGCCCATTGGAATGCTTGAATTTTTTTCGTCAAGCAAACCTGAAGAACTGTCAAATGCAATAGTTTTAATTTGACTTAGGTGTAAAAGACACAACCCACATATAAACTACCCAGAGTTGCTGTAAAGGACACCTTTTTACATAAAAATTACCATGGGAATAGACAATTAAAAAGGAACCAACCCTCAGTGACATTAACAACGGCAGGAAACAAACTTGAGTAAAATCTACTTCTATTCTGCCTTTTTACCAAGTTACTACATGGATGAAGAAGGTAAAAGCTTTTTAGGAGTAGGGGAATGGGACGTAAGAGTGGATACGGGGTTCCAGTTTAAGGGTCAAAAGAAACGACTCACTCAATTTGTAGTAGGACGTTTTCTGGTGTATGTCCACAACTTCGTGATTTGAATTTAATTTCTGGTGCTATAATAGATTAACGAAAATTTGTCGAAACAACTGCTTTTACAAAGAAAAAGGTATTGGTGCTTATTTAACATTCAATCAAGACTATAGTTATCATTGTGGGAATTCGTTTAATGCTTCGCCTTAGCCATCCAGCCCTTCCATCCATCGGCAATGCAAATTCTGCCTTAGTGCTGTGTCTCATTTTGTCTTCTGAAAAGTTCCAAGGCGCTACTTTGAAGAGAGCAGAAAGCAAACCTTGTCCTAGAGGTGAGCTAACTTGGTTTCCATTACAAAATGCCAAACCTCAATGTGGTTATGAATCGGTGTGAAAAATTCCAAAAAGAGAGGCTAAAATGAAGTTCACCTTTGGCAACTACTTATTCCGTGGCTTGCAGGAATGCTAATAACAATTTCAACGGCGATAGGTGTGAACCATGTGGAGCATTTCTTCACGGGGTCGTCTACCGTACCCGTATGTGGATGTCAATGAAGTGACAATGCTTTCTTCACTTCCTTACTAACTGGATTGATATTACATGGATGGAGATATCTGAAGCACGAACAAAGTGGCAGGGAGGAGTGGACGCGAAGCCCTAATCCCACGGAACTATTTTAAGCACCTTTCTTTACTACATAGCTCTGCTTTTAAGCCGGCGATTAATGACTGGCAGCACATCGACCATTTCTGCATTATTCTTCCCAAGCGGGAAGGAACTTCAGATCCAGTGATTCTGCTTAGTAGGCTCAGTGACCTGCCGGTCAAATATTGTCTCAGTCGCAAAAAATTTTGATAGCTGAGACCACGTTGCGATAGTACCGGAGATAACGTTTCAATAAGGATGATGTCAAAAGATTATGTGGCGCTTTTCTTTGTTGATTTAAATCTAGACTTTTGTTTCAACGGCATTTTAAGCTGCGTTTCTGCCCTTCCATTAAACGACATGACCTCCGGGTTATGCCGAAAGCCTCTATCTCTTATTAGCGTCGGTATCAATATGCTCTGCTCTAGTTTTATGTCTTCTCTCGTCTCCGAGGAAGTCTCGGGGCGCTACATGCACTTCCATTTGCTTGGTGATAAATGTTAAAATTAACTAGGATAGGTAAATAGCGAGAAAGATGTGTTCAAGTACCTATAAGGGAATCCTCGATAGTGATAGGATTTTGAAGAACAACATCCACCTCTGCCATATCCTTTGATGCGGCTGGCTGCAAATGGATTAGTTGGGTTCCATGCTTGATATGGTTCAAATTTTTAGATCTGCAAGAGATTGGGGATAATACTATATTTTTGTGGTAATAAAGCATCACATCAGATTCACAAGATGAGATAAAATTTAGCCACACCCTACTAATATTAGGCTGCAAAGTGCTAAATGCTAGTTTTTATAAGATTTAGGCGATGACATTTTGACAGTTTTGAGTAGAGCTGGGTCCCAACCGGAACAATTTGAAGCACATTCTTTTAGAGTAATTCCTGCGAGACTACAGATACATCCTAATCGTTTAAATGGAGGGTTAAAAGGGGCACTAGTGTTGTGAAGGTCTTAAAAATTCTTTTCAACAAAAATATGAATTCTGGCTCAAGAAAAGACCATGTTATGCAAAAAACTTATTAAAAATGAGAACGTTTGCTAAATTTGCTTTGTTGTGGATGATAGCGTTAAGATCAAATAGGGTTAAAACAAAATTTGAGGCTAAATTTCAGAAGTTAAGTATGACTTCCACAGGACTTAAACACCCATACTTTAATAATAAAATGTAGTTTTTAGTAAAATTCTGCCAAATTTTTCACACTTTTTGGCCGTTAACAATACTGACCCACTTCTGCAGCAACTTCGTCTTCCTCGAGGGGTAAAGATTTTCTGAATGTTTATCTTCATCCAGACGGCAAAACGGTAGATACGATCAAATGCTTCTTGTAGCTTATTGTGGTCGCCTGGTTCTTCCTCCTTCTGAAAGCTCTCAGCACTGAAGGAGCTTAATAGGAGAGCCAGGAATAAGCTTAGAACCTGTGATGAAGTCAAAGGTGAAATAGTTACTTCCTGATAGGCCCTGTAGCATTTATATAAAAGTTCCATGCGTCCATACGCATTATGCTTCAACCGGCAAAAGTCCGGGTTTCATTTATTGGTTTGAAAAAAGTCCGCTCTATGGTGAGGTGGCAAAAGCATTATTTTTCCTTCCACACTCAAATAAGCCCTTCAAAAATTAATCTAACTTTATGACAAGGGTTGTACATCTGCCCTACGGCATGGCCATCAGGCTACACTAGTAGCTTTCCCTGAATTCTGCATGCCATTAGCAGGTTCGTCGCTGCTATAGAGAAGACTCGGGATGCCATAATTATGACCAATTGATTAAAACTTAGTATAACGTGCTTCGTCTAATTAACAACACTGTAGAGCGTTGTATTTACTTCCAAGAAAAGGCTATAAAAACAGTTGCTCTGGAAGAAAAAAGAACTGAACTGCCTTGATATTACAAATTAGCTGGTTGAGGATCATATATGGACTCAGAGTATTCACAAAATGGCTGAATTCGGGCAATTCTACTTGCTATCAGTAAATCAAATTAATTAGAAAGCATGTAACGGTTTGCTTCATAATAATTTGAAGACAGTCAATAAAGTACTTTGCCCTCACCGTAGTTAGGGGTGGCTTTTAATTTCTACGCCGCTACTTAAACACGAATTTCATCGGACACTTGAACCGCTGTTTAGCGTTGCACGGGAAAATATTTATTTTTCTTACTTGGACTATTTAGCAATTCAAAATTTACTCTTGATTAAATGAGTAAATTGGGGCACGTAAACTTGTTTTTAGGTTAACGCTCAAAATATCACCGAGTGCTTAGAATAACTGTTAGATAAAAGTCTTTCTAACTGCTAGTTTCGGTTTCAGACATAGGTGGCCATATTGCTCTAGCCGTATGGGCTGGCCTCCGGGCCATGCCAGCAGCTTCATTCCCCTTATTTATTGAATGTATATAATCTGCCCTAGTGTTGTGCCTTCTTTTGCCATCAAGGAAGTCTCGGGACGCTACATACATAACTGCCTCTGTAGAAATGGGACCTCAGGGAGGATCTTCAACCAATCCGAAAAAATTACCTATAGTTAGGAAATATCACCTATCGAAAATGCCATTCACATAGACCAATTTCACGAAGTTCGTTACATATGTAATTCTTTTAAAAGGATACAAGACTGTCTATGAGTCAATGCAAAATTTACATGCTGTAAAGGAACCTTAATATAAGCCTACCATCCTTGCTTTAACAAATTACTACACTAAGGAAAAATCCCCATGATCAGCTTCACATTTTTACCTCGAAATACCGATACCTTCAACGTTTTATGTTATTGTGTCAGTGAGGCTTTGCCAAGTGTTTCGGCATTCGGTAGAGAATCACCACTAAAACATATTTCCCTAAATAAGATCTGAGAGTATGTAAGTGTCCTCTCGACTATTTTTAGTTGATACAGCAGTTGGCCTTTCAAGAAACCAATAACAAAAGAAATTAAATACATTTTGGCTTAATTGACATTCAAAAAATCATTTTTGGCTAGTTTAATGGAAAGCTGGAAAATATTATGCAAAAATGGCAATTATTTGACGAGTTAATAAAGTAAACAGAGCATGGACGTTTGTGAAAATCGTGAAAGTTTAAAGCGGAGTGCAGCAGTTTCATTTAAAGTGGAATACCATGGGCAAATTTAAATATTCCAAAGATTTTCAGACCCTCAACCCTTTGTTTCCGTCTTCTGAACGAGTAAATATTTATTCGCACTGGCATCTGACACCCTTGGTTGATGTCAACGCAACAATACTGATCGCTTTAGATGTAGGTGTCATCTGAATTTACGGTATCATGAGTCTAGGTAAATAACTCCAAAAAGTACACCAAGTAATAAATACCGTATGCTTCAAAATATCCGTTCAGATATTATGAATGAGGTACAATGAAAAGGTTTATACGTACCACTAGATTCCCAAGGACCATGGTCATGAGAAAGAAGATAGTGCAGCTCCATCCGTTTACCTCAAGACAGTCCCACATAGATTCAATCCATTCGCCACATAGAACACGGAAGACAATCATAAAGGAATGCGTAAAATCACAGAAATTCCATCGAGGAATTTTGCCACATCGTTCAGGAAAACGCGTAACATTTTTGAATTGATGATAGCTCTCTCCAAACAGTGACATTCCCAGGACAGCAAAGACAAAAATAGAGATCATTAGGACGGCTGTTAAGTTGCCCAGCGCATTCAGAGTCATCGCAACAATAGAAAAGAGCAACTTCATTGTTTGCCATGATTTTGCCAACTTGAAAACTCTCAGCTAAATCCGAAGAAAATTAACGTAAGTGTCTACAAAGCCTTTTACTGGCTCCCATAGATTTCACGCCTTACCAGTCGAAATGCACGCAGGATTGAGAGGCCACGAATGGTTGTTAGCGGAATTTCGACCAGACTAAAGACTACAATTGCAAAGTCAAAGATATTCCAGGAGTCTGCGAAGTACTCCTTGCTTCCAAGCGCGACCAATTTGAGGACTGCTTCTACGGTGAATGTTGTTGTAAAAAACTAAAACGATCAAAACGAATACCTGTTTGTAAAGCTGCACACCTAACCCAACCTGATTATCGGTAGTGTAATGCTTCAATAGGTTGTTTAATCCTGTGCTTGATAATGCAGGCACTTAAGTCTCCGCTTAGTGTACTTTCGCTCGGTGGCATGAGCTCCGAATCACTGCAACGTCCCTCTAGGCATTGCAAGTAGAATAGGAAACGAAGAGCAATTACAAGGGGGAAGCAATGCACAACCTTGGGTTATTTAACAGCGAATTTGTAAAGGTACTTTACTCTGGCATGTCGAAGCATGGGACAATTGTAAAAAGTACATATTCGAGTAAATTATTTATAATGCACTATTTTAAAGACTTGCATAATTAGCTATCCGGAGGACAGCCGCCAGAGTCTCTCCCTTCTCTGGTTGGTCAATAGCCATGAAAAGGGTGTTGAGCACGATGCAAATGGTGATGAAGAGTTCAACAAATGGGTCGAGAATGATGTAGCCAACGTAGCGTCGAAAAACGTAATAGCATGGACAACACGTCCATCCGCATAATACTAGTTCAATCTGTTTGGCAATTTTTTGGCATATCCGAGCCGAAAGACTGAGCTAGAAGAGCATAAATAAGATATATTGAAATGAAAAACAGTTTGCAATTCAAAGTTTGGTTTCTTGCTTACCTACCTCTTTACAACACTCCGGGTGTTCTGGTAGTTCACGGTACTGATCAAATAAGCAAGAACATAGGCATTTTTTCAGGTTCTTTTTCGACTTTGCTAATTTGATGTGTGAAGATAAGTCTGATTTATGTTTTACACAACATTTGAGCCTGAAAGGTACGTAGTCGGTGTGGTTTCGATGCACACCTTTCTCCTCCAATGGCAGCGCAAACTGCGATGAATCAAAGGGCAGTCTGCCATGTCCTGAGTCTTCTAAAAAATGCAACTGGTATCTTTAAGTGTAGAGGCTTTACTTTATTTACAAAATTGTGGTGCGAATTTTAATAAGAAATCCAGCTTTAGTGCCAGCCATCAATTAGCATTATTTTGAGCGGGAGGCAATACTAATTTTAAGAATCAAGCATTGCATCCCTGAAAAGCTCTAAAATTTTATATTAATTGGTGTGCATGTGGCATCATTTTAACTTAATATGGATTCTTAGCTACAACCTTTCCCAATCTTTCGGAGTTTGTAGAACGTGAGACACAAATCAGGCACCAGATGTGGTAGGGTGGGATGGGCAAAACATATGGACAAATGAATAAAACAATATCATTAATTAAAAACATGTATTTTTCTGCTTTTAAGCAAACCGCGACTAGTAGGAAATAGTTGGGATGAATAAATGTAATGTTGAATGAAAGATGGGGAGGAAAGAGTCTAGTCACCACAATGGCCGAAGCAGTTGGTTTTATGGGAGTCTACCTTCGTCGTTACCTTTTTATGACTTGATAATAAAAAGTGACCAGGCAGATCTCGTAGTTATGTTTGCCATTCATAAGTTAGGATTTTTTAGGTTTAAGAAGCACAGTTTAGCCATTGTTGATTGGATAATTAATGCACTTCATGACCTGTGGACTCACCCATTGCGAGTGCGTTGGGACTGCTGTTACTAAGGCAATTGGGATTAAATTGTCCGGATGGAGGGGAGGCACCACTCACAGTTGACCTATTACAGGAGAATAATAGATAAATATCATCGACGATTTTTTTGCCTCATAAAACGCTAAGAATTATTCCAAATTATTAAAAAAATCAATGGCTATTCACGGAGTTAAGGCTTCAAGATGAAAATTTGTTACTTTTGTTACGTAAATCCATCAACAATAACAGCGGTTGGATGCGGAAACGCCTCAAAACAAAGGGTATTTGATTGAAAGGAAAGCATAATGCTGAAACGGAAAATTCGCAGAAGCCTACGAATGCCAAGAATTATTCCGAATTGCCAAAAAGCATAGAGACTTACAAAGCAAGTAGATCAGTTAATAAGATTCATAAAGCGGCTTGGTCAAACAACGCAAAGACAAAATGAATTTAGATACTTTTACCATGTAAATTGGCATTACGACAACAAAAACGCAGTATGCTGATGTTAATTCAGTAGTGTGAGAGAAACAACCACAGGTATTGCAACAATTTTAAGCAAAAATTTGCCTAAATAGGAAAAATCTTGAACTTTCTTTAGAAGTAAACAAGTCAATAATAAGGATAGTTAGCAAAAGTTTACGAATGTCAAGGATGATTCCAAATCACTAAAGCAGCAGTAGCAACTCACGAAACAGTTCGATTTGTTTGTATGTTTCACAAATTGGTTTCTTCAAATAATGTAAAGGTAAGGCCTAAAGTGCTTGGAAAAGGGGATATAACTAATTATTTTAGTCGTGCAGATTTGTCTTGCTGCTATGCGGCCACGAGCTGGATACCCAATATGCTATCATGCATCAGTAGTATGAACGGGCGGTAATCACGGACCTAATTACAATTGTATGCACATAATTTGTCAAAACGAATAATGTTTTGATCTGCTTCAAGGAAAAATAACCAGGAGATGCAAAAGTTTGTAAAATAGCATAAATGTTATGCATTATTCCAAATCACCAAAAACCATAGCTTTTCACGAAGCGGATAGATTTGTTGGCAAGTTCCATGAATTAGTTCGGTTAAATAATGCAAGGATAGATTTGGTGCATCTTGGAAAATAAGATGTGATTCGTTGCTTTCATTATGCAAATTCATCCCAAGGCTGATCATCCACGCACCGATACCGCTATGTGCTGATGGGATTTCAGTAGTACAAAAAGCAGTAACATAATCTCATTCAATAACGTGACAAAGTTGATTACATTTAAAGCATCTTTAAAAGACAACAAACTATTGATAATTCAATCATGCAGAAGTCCATGAATACTCAGCATTATTCCAAAGCTGCCAAAATGTCATTGCAGTGGTAGTCAACTTCATGAACTAAATACATTTTATGCAGAAAAGTTATCAAACTAGACGACATTTTTTTTGGAAAATGAAGTATGTACGCGTAAATGCATAAAGCCTTTACTTAAACAGCGTGAAGGCAATTCATCCAGCCAGTTCCCGCTTGAATTTTTAGACAGACGCTAAGATAACCTCAGGTGAAAAGAGTGAACGAGGTGCTTACAGTTCAGCAGAAACTAGAGAAACGCGATCCTTCTTCGAAAATGGCGTCAGCGAACTCAAATCTTTAAAGCGTGAAGCACTTTCCATCGAGAATTCATCCGCAAAAGGAACAGCATTATCCCAAATCCTGGTTGAATCAACCCCCTTATAGTTAAGCAAAACGTCATCGCTTTTCCATCTTCGGGGTAACATTAATTGCGTATAGATCTAAACACAAGAAAATGTTTGAAGAGTTGGTTTTAGACTTGCAAGCATTATGCTATAGTTTCTGGCTTAGTTCCATGAGGCTGATTCTATTTTGTGCTCCAGTCTACCCTCAAAATTGTGTCCAAATACAAGGCCTTTGAGCCTTTAATTTGGATTTTTAGTAGATGCGAATCTTTCAACAATGCTCTGATTGTTTGTTCAAACAATCCGTGGGACGACCCAGCCTTTAGAAACTGTTGGTAATCCCTCAGCAATCCATATTCTTCTTATTTCAACTTTAAGGAAGTCTAAGGCAGTTGCATTGGTGGGAGGAAGAAACGAACCCTATCCTAAATGGCATCGACCCTAATATCTTCCACTAAATGCTAAACCTAGGGATGAGACAGTCTGTCACTACCTCTACTAGGATTGTTAAAAATGACTTCAGCCTTCGGCTGAAGCGACAGTAGTCCTGAGTCGATCGAAAATTTCATCGAAGCAATGTCTTTGGTACCTGCCTGGCGATGCCAATTAGGTAAACACGAGACAGCTTTACCCTCTCTCCCTCCCTCTCCATCACCTGGACAGGTATGACAAGGTAGCGATGAAGTGAGAACAAATTGGTAAGGAGGAGGAACCTTGTAACCTCATCCTTGTGGAACTGCTTTAAACCCCATCCGGTATTAAACGGCTCTGCTTTTAGCCCAGTGTTCCTACGGCTGGCGATGGGCCTACAAGATGGCCAACGCATTCACCCTTTCCCCATGCAGTTATCAAACAGGACAAAACTTCAGATTTAGCGGTCAAACACTTTGGTTGCATGAAAATTCTAGGACTGACTGGCCGACGAGGGGAGGTTGACCATGGCAAGCACTGGCGACAACAATAAACAGGGGAGAGGGGCTAAGTACTTTGCCCATCCCCTAGGTAGCATGGTCTCCGAACCATGCCAGCAGTTTCTCGACCCTTCTGCACGCCAGTGATACAATATGACTTCCTTCCTCTTCAGAAAGTTCTCAGAACGCTACAGATTCTTTTATCCATGTTTAAGGATAGGTTGAATATAACATGAAGATATATTAATGCATAAGGTTTTCAAAAAAATACTAAAACGCCAAAGGGAGCGGAATGTGCTTGTATGCAAAATAAATCTGCTAAATTTCCACTCAAAATGATTTCAAGCATGTACTTACATCAGTCGTGGCGATGGAATGTCGTCGTGAGGTACTGGCAAAGTGAAATCCATTACAACTCATCATTGGCAAGTCTTTCTTCGAATCGCTGCTCTCTTTGTTCTGTTCAGCTTCGTCTTCTGCGCAGAGCTAGACATTTGGCAAATATGAGCATTTATGAGTTGATTGTCCAAAATTAAATAAAAAGTATCGTTAGTTTTGGCCATCTTAAAAACATCTTGCAGACAGTCGCTTCTTCCCAAACACTCTTCCGGAACTTTAGCCCAGTGCTAAAATTAAATGTTCTGATTGAGTCTCGATGAGCTAATTTTATGCAGTTTAAGCCTCAGTGCCAATGAAAATTGCATTTAAAACCCTTACTTCAATTGCAGCTGCCAATTGAGCATCGGACTCCATGTCCTGTTTGCAGACCTGTTCATAGGACATGGAGACAATGGCCAAGATGATATTCAGGAGGTAGAATGAGCCGAGGAAGATGACCATCCCGAAGAAAAAGACATGGGTCGGCCCGTTAGCTCTTAGCACCTCAAGGTGTAAACAAAGTAAAAGGTGAAATACACATGTTCAAGGTCAAATCAATTTGGGAATTCAAGTTGGAGGTGAATAAGGGAATGTGGTGTCCTCTTTCAGCCTTATCTTTGGTCTTTGTTCCACCCATTGTATAAGCACCTTACTGACTTGAATTAGATAAACAGGTATGTTTAAAAGAATAAATCGGTAGTGAAAAGTTGTAGCCAACCAGATGAAGATGGGAGGGGAGATGAAAAATGACCTAAAATGCCAACCGAATTACCAGTTGATAGAGACTTTCCCAGTAATCCTGTGTAATGAGTCGAAAGGAGCAGAGAAGAGCACTTGCAAAATTGTCAAAGTTGGTGTATCCGAAATTGGGATTACCAGTACGAGTCTGTTTGCAGATAAAATCCACCGGACAGGTGCTGTTTCCGTCTCTTAAAAATAAGGCATTTACATTAACTTCTTACAATAAAAGATTAAAATGGTTTAATTAATTTCATTCAAGAAATGTGATGGAGTGAGCGAATTGAGTAGACAATTTACTTAATTGTGTTTGGAATGTGTGAGGTCAACTGAGGCGGGTCTATTCTAAGGTGTCTTAATTTAGGGGAGTTGGAGAGGAGGCGGTTTTCATCGCCTAAGTCACAAGCAATTAAACTTGATGGACTTGAACAATGAGGTAGAGTTATGCAGACTCCGACTACTCCTTCTAGGTGGAGTCAAGATGTTGTGCATTGACTCCTATGCTCCTGTTTCACTCCTTAATCCTTCGTTTTGGTTTCAAAGGTACTCAAATCTCCGCCTTTATGCCTCTTCGGAGTGGTGTGGCATCCCAAACACCAGTGAATATATTGCCCAAGTATTATGCCTTCTTTCGATTTCAGGGAAGACGCGTAGCGTGAACAAGGAAATAGTACCAAAGCGCAACACTTTTACAGTCACATAAAAGTCAGATGACTTTATAACGGGGTAAAACAACTTCGATGACCCTCAATAAAACTTGCAGCGAATCCTCATCAAATCAAGACAAGAAGAGCTTGACATTACCGCCAAGAACCCAAAATTCTTACTCAGTAAGATTTCGGCAGACCATGTGTGGCGCCATCCAATTGACTAAAAAGAAAACACATTTTAATGCTTAACTTTAGCTGCTAGACTGGTGCTAGGCCCGAATGATCGGTGGTCTACCGTGATAAGTTTGTTGTTTATTTGACTCTCGGTTTAATTTACAATCACTTGGTTGGGCAATTTGCCTTCGCCACGTAGGAGTCCCGATCCCCCCTGTTCGCCAAATACATGGAAAGTCTCGGGCACTACATCAGTAGCAACCCGACCTTGTAGGGCTTTCACCCTGACTTCCACTGGTAGGTTGAAAAAAGCGCATGTGCTACGTAATAGAGAATTGCTGACGACCCATAACAGGAGGAGTGAGAAAGACGTCTACTTTCAGCAACTACCCCCGTTCCGTGTTTTGCAAGAAAGCTAGTGACAACAGAATTGACACCATTCGAGAACTATTCTGAAAAATTTTTGTTACGGGGTAAACAATGTAAAACAATGTAAAGAGACACGAAACCCTATCTCTACGGAACTGCGTTATTCGCCGCACCGTCTTTCATAAATATGCCTTTAGGCCGAAGTCTCAGTCTCTAGTTGTGGAAACGCGTGACAGCACAAGTTCCTCCCTTTAATGCAGTTCCCAAAACTGACGGAACCCTAGATCCGATAGAGTTGTCAGGAGGGATCAGGGACTTTGCAGTCAAGTATCTCCTCAGCACCGATCCCCTTGTGATGGCTGACACGAAAAACACTAAAAGAAGCACCTGTGAAGGCGCGCAGAAGTAGAAAGGAATCATACTACATGTGTGCTGTTGTTTGACTCTCGGTTGTGGTTACGGACGCTTAGTTGGACATGATAATAACTTTAGACTCCTCGGTTCGCTAATTATACACACGTCTTTTTCGTCTCCAAAGGAATCTCGGGACGCTACACTGGACCCTTATTACCCAGCTATATTTTAAAGTTCGCCTTTGAAACTGTTTTAATAAAAATGCATCTTCATGTTCCAAAAAGCCTAGAATATTACATTAAGGGAAAGTTTATCCTTCCATTTGGGCCCGAAAAGTCAAAAAATCCCCAAATTAGTTACTGTATAAAGTGCTTTACCATTGGACTAAAAAAGTCTTATTAATTTAATTTTAAATCTAACATCTGAACGTAAATTCTAGGAAACATTATAAACTCTTAACTAAAATTTGCAAACCTTTTTGTTCATAGAAATATTCAGTCACTTGCCACCTGGAGTAGTTGGAGAGGGCGAACCAAACTCGGGACACCATATCATCATTCAACACAATATTTCCCACCGTTGAGTCGTTCAACTTGCTCATAAAATCTTCCATGCATAGAAAAGAGAAGAACGTTTCGATAAATAATAAATACATTAATCAGAGAGTAATTATGCCAACTTTTTGCACAGAAGCGTAAAAAATTGCTCTGTTGCTTACTCGAAAACGTCCCGTTGAAGATACCTTTAATTTCGGTTGTTAGATAAGAATCGAAGCTCTTATTGTTGTACACATCAGTGGCAAGTTGACTTAGGAGAGCTCCACCTACTGTGGTGTTGAAGCCTGGCCATGGGACCACACATTTTCGAAGTAAAGTGCCCCGGTACAGCTGAACTCCAATGAGGGCAAATATGGAGAGCATGAAGAGAGTGAGTACGGCAACGTCTCGGAGATGCATTACTGCGTCCGTCAGGGCACCGATAATCGTTTTTAGACCTAAATTTCCGTAAAGCCTACTTTTTACCTTAGATGTCGGATGGAAGGTATAGAGTGAGATTCATAAAAGTATGATTCAAAGCTTGTTTATTTAAAGGCGACCAAAGTTTTTGCAATTGAGTATACGTCTTTTAGTCCCATATATGAGCCAATTAATTTTGATCACTTTTGTTATTTTAACTCGACAAGACTACTTATGCCTTGAAACTAAGTAGTATTTGCACGAAATATTTTGAGGACTTAAAAGCAAGAATTAATTGGCAAAAAAGCAGGTAATCAGTAAATTCAGTCAACTCTTTGTCTGAGCTTAATTTACAAGGCAACTTAAAAATAAAAAAGTAGCCAGATATTTTAATAAAGATATCTGAACTTGTTGTGAGAAATATTAGAGTTGATAAACTCACTTTTATTTATCCTATTTATTCAGTAGTATGTGCAGCAAAAACATCGCAAATCAAGTGCCAAAGATTTAATGCCGCCAGTTTAGTGGTCATTTAAGTGTGCACAGAGAAGTAATAAAGTAAAGGAGCATACCAGGCACTGCGGTCACAGTCTTAAGGGCACGCAGAACTCGCAGCGAACGCAATGCTGAGAGGTTGCCGAGACTTGGAACCACAAACATGATGTATCTAATACGCCAAATAAGCCACCGTCAGAACAAGGCGCATCCCAAATCGGGATGTTTTTTCAGCCACTTTTCCCGTGAAGTTAAATAATATTTATTCGAAATTATGCAACAAAGCCTTTAAATGTCACAATACATGGAACTCACTTAGGTTTTTTTAATGCTAGGCAACAGTGGTGTAGCCTCGCAGAATACCCTATTCTACTGAGGTAGCCTAATTACATAAGTATTATCAGTTAACACTGATACTTTAGGGTTGGATACATACGCCAGGGTGATGACAATAAAATCCAACCAATTCCATGCGTCGCGTAGATAGGCGAATTCGTTCCGAATAAGGCCACAACCGACTACTCGAATAATTGCCTCGCATGTGTAGAAGACCGTGAAGGTAACCCTAAAATTGGCAAACACTTACTCTGTTACTGCAGTCATAATATATGCCTCTATTTGTTTGGATTGTCAATCTATTGAGGAAGCGGCATTGGTCCTACGAAGTACACTTGTCAAACATTTTGGAAGTTGATAAGTTTAGCATGTGAATGACACTATATTTTGTTACTGAACAAACGCAGAAAGATCAAATGGATATTCTGATCTTGTAGATGGTACGAAAATGAGTTTAGGGGTTAAGTTCTCATTGGTAACTTACTCGACAGTTTTGGAAGAATCGTTTAGCGCCATGAACACACAGTTAGTTAGAATTGCTGACAAAATCATCAGGCTGAACAATGTGTTTTAAGGTACCTGCGGTTAAGAAAAATTCATTTGCACGATTATTAACGCATAGACCTAAAAAAGGGTTCCAAATTAGAATTTTTAGCAAGCAACTAACTATAGTTCCGACTCGACCTAAAGTATAGATTTAATGAAATTAGGAAGGCTCGTAAAAACTTATCTAAACAGAATTTTGACAATGTCCTGCAAACCTAATGGCCTAGGTCAGTTTCAAATCATCCGTACTAGTTAACTGAATCCACTGCAGCTCATTAAATTAAAAAAGGGAGTGAGTAAATATTTGAAAAGGATATGGATGAACCATGACGTATATTGCGACCCGGCGAATCAAATTGAAAGGTCCAAATATGGAAAGAGCTGGAGAGAGACTGAGCCTGTGAATTGTCCGGTCACTGCTTATCACAATGAAACTCTAAAAATAATTAGATTATTGTCATGGTAAAAGATTACGAATGAGTGACTGTCAGAAGCCTTAACCAAATAAAAAGGTTGTTATTCACTGAAAAAGAAACAAAATTCAATGACCTGATTCTCATGCTAGAAGCGTTCAGTTTGGTCGGACAAACTTACCCTTTTATAACGGTAGAATTCGTCCATTTCCTGAAGGGGTTTGCCAGTATATCGTTTCGCACAGAACTTGTTCGACAACGGTGGAATGAGCTTCTTTCCAGTCGCAAGAAGTGGATTGGCTCGTGAAGGTATTTCCAGCGCATCCTCCTCATCCTCCTCCTCGGAAGCGGAGTTCATTAAACCATCCTCCAGAGGAATCGACACTGGATGGCTAAAAATGGCGTTTTCCGTCTCGGATTTGTCGCTTTGATAATCAGATTTGTTTTTCTTCCACTCATTCCTTCGTCGTCTCTGTTCTAGAGGGAAATTTTTGATGAAGTAGGGTATTTGACATCATTTCGACTAAGGCTACTGCAACTATCTTCCAAAAAGTTTTTTGCGATTCATCAGAAACAATCCAATCATTTTCTAGGAAAGATTACAAATTTGCGCTCCTTGGTAGCATCACAGAAACCAAGAGCTAATGTTCCCTTTGGGCACTACGCACGGCATGGCAATTTCGATGTCAAGTCATATTTCGCTAGAAAGAATCATAAACTGACACTACGTAATCAAAAATTGATTTGCTACTTATTTCATAATGCATTCCCGGGAATATTAGCATAATACTCCCAAATATGGATTCTCAGCGGTGGCGCAACCTCCGCATCGGTGGGAACGAACATCATTTTCGGGACAGAGTGAAAGTAGTGGGAGTATTGAAGCCTAAAATGCCCAGAAACTACTCACAAAGTTGCCTAAATAAACTTTAGATTTGTTAAAGAAACAAATATTGCTTATTATCAAAGGGTTAAATGTGATACAAAGACTCGCTTCACCATCGTGATTAAAAAGGCAACTTTCTACTCATGATTGGTCTCATGCACCCGTTATTTTCCTTCGGACAGGCCCGATGGCTGTCGCGACAGTGCATCGAATTCCACTCCAAATTTGAAAGCTAAATAATGGGGTTTAACAATCACTTCGAACGAACACTATTTTGTGCTGCTGATTTTTGTTATTTACTTCTTATCTAGTGCTTCGTTCAGCCTCACTGTTAATCGACGCGAAACAAACCGACCGCAACGTTAGTGAAAAGTAGCCCCTACATACAGAGTTAAACTAGACTTAATAAACAAACTAAAGATGCAAGAAAATCTGTAAAAATCCTTCCAAAACAAAGTAAAGCTCTAAATTAAATTATTGGAACAGCTTATGCTCGTCTTGAGTGCATATAGGCTACAGAATCTCCGAGTTTTATTATCAAATCACTGCTTCTTATATCTACTTATTGGCCTCAAATACAACCACTCGGTGAGTAGGTAAACTGTTCAATCTTCCTCATAAAGTAAGTAAAATATCTCTCATTTTGGCTCTATGAGCTAACAGAAAATAAGAATCAAGGAACCTTTTTGAAGCTCCTTGGCCTTTTGTTCACGTCTTTTCTGTCGCTGATAGCGTTGCAATGACAGTCTCACGGATTCGGGCGTGAGCGGAATGAATTGCGGAAGAACGAAGCCTTGAGGTGGTAGGTTTGAGCAATCCTCCGTTGACTGCATATCTATGTCATTAAAATCTGGAAGAAACCCAGTTTAGATGAAAGCAACCTCATGACCTCAAATCTTATGCAAGGAAAGTAGTTAAATGGGACCAAGAAAATGCAGTAATCTCTGCCATTGTCCAGCTGTATTTTTAAGCAAGGATTGAGGAAAGTCGACTATTACAGCCACGAGGTTTTGTTGTTCCACTAGAGATAAGCTGCATCAGAGCTGGATGATATGAGTATCCTCAAATATGCTGAAAGGCATTTATCGAGACAGTGAAACAACCTCGTGAACGTTATGCCCTCTGATATGGATGCCACAATGCCTTTGTTTAAATGAGGCTCTTTGGTCCCATGATTTTAAACTCAAACAATGGCAAAATCCTCAAAATTAATCCATAATCGTTGCCAATCTGCTTCATAATTTATCCTGAAAAGTAAAAGGTCGCCATAGATAAGTGCTTTAAATAAATAAACCTTTGATGTCATCAGCAAATTACAAGAACGAGGACAGGAAAAAGCAACTAAAAGAGTTTTATTAAAAACGAGAAAAATTACGGATTTTAGTCTTTGCTGCCTCAAGGGGTGGGCAATTACTCCGAAACGTTTGAGCGAGAGTAACATTTGTCAAGTGCTTGGAAGATATAGCTCTTTAATTTACTAAAATCATTTGAAATATGACGATTTTTACAAAAAAAGCTTTAACGGAAACTATTTTTGTAGGAACAAGTAGAACCCGTGAGGTAGGTTACAAACAGTACGAAAGTGTCAAGTTGGGAATAATGCATTCGGCTAGTGCATCAAAAGATTGCTGATTTTTAAACTTGTGGCCCTTTGTAACGCAGAATTAGTCAAATCTTGTTCAATTTTTTTAGAAAGTTTTAGCATTGTGATGGGAAGTGTCAGTGAAGTTTTGCCTTCTTTCTATGCATTTAAGTTAACAAGTGAGACTGCAGGAAGATATAAGTGATTGTTCCGGCGGAATGCATCTTCTCAGGAGAAGGGTAAGTACTGCAAAATCTAGGCTTGTTTCACCCTTATCTTTCGACAGAAAAGGCTTTTAGCACTAAATTTGTGTCGGAAGTACCCAAGGGGTTACACTTTGCATTTTTCTCTAAAATACTTAAGTTAATCCTTCAGAGACCGGGATGAGGCCAAGCATTAACACTCGTATAAGCATGCAGCAGTACAACCCCATTTCAAAAAACTCAATACGAATGCACATGAGTGCAAATGTAAGGGAGCCTGTCATGCCAATAAATTGTATAAGTTGATGAGATAAGATTTGATGCGCTGCCACCGAATACGGAGTGCATTCGAATTCTTTAACTAAGATAACAAAATAAAGGTCAAGTGTGTACCCACAACATGCTTTACAGCGACTTTACGGTGACAGAAGGGAAAGTGATTGTTTTTCTACTCTGTTAAAAATAAATCATGCCAATCTGTCGGCTTGGACCGAAATCAAGGTCAAAAACACAAATTGCATGCTTTAAACAAAAATTAACAAGAGTTCCCTAGCTTGGCCCAATTAATACATGCTTATTAAAGTTAAAAAGCTCTTTTATGAAAATCGTTTGCATTTTCTTGCTTCTATATTAAGGAGAAGCATGTGCTTATAAATTGAAACTCGTATTGAGTGTCGGGTCGTAAAATGAACTAAGCTATCTCCTACTTGTAGTGTTAACTAATGATGCGATCCCGAGAGACAAGGAAGAGTTGGTTAGATGACTGTCAGGGGAGTCAACAGGCCTACACAAACAAATAGAGGGAACGAGAGAGGGTTAGTTACTGGCCATCTGTCGTGGGTATGCACACACACACACACACTCACAACACAGCATTGAGCGTCATAAAATCGCCGAGTGATCATGAATGTTGGACTCCTCCGTAGGGATTTGGAGTGAACACACAACGTTCAACAATAATTTTTCCACTCTTGCTCAGACCTGTGCTGAGACGCAAGGAGGTGACGAAATTCTATTTGTGCTGCTGAACTCTCGCTTTTGAGATGTGCGGGCAAGCACCGTGCATAACTTTCCTTCCATTATGTAGCATTCTTTTGACTTCCCAGGTCATAATTGCGTCCTATGAGCAATAAAGCAGAGTCTTCATGGCCACAAGAAGTCGATTGTTAATCTCATTTTGTTTACGAATCAAGTCAGAATACGATATATGGTTTGAGTAGGTGCCTATCTTTTAAAAAGTTTCCGCTTTAAATTAAATTGCTTTTGCTCCTTCACAGAATTTGGAAAAATTTGTTTCTAAGCTGTTGGGGGTGTGACACTTTGGTTATTTAATTGCCGGTTTAGGATGCGGACTTAATTCGTCATACTGCCATATTGCCTTCGGGCTATACCAACAGTCCTGATCCCATTTTGTTTGTTTGAGTATTATGCAATCCCTTGTCTTCAAGGAGGTGTTGGGATGCTACAGGTGGGCTACTTTGGATGTTTGTGTACACCCAATGCGCACCTGTCAATGGTAGTGGTCATCTAAAGTCAGGAACTTGAAACACTGCAAGCTTCACTTGTCGAATTCGCACTTGTCTCAAGAAGTCATGAAGTCGAGAACCTAATGCCTCATTTTAGATCCTTTTTATTCGCAATCTGAGTTTACAATAAATTGCTTGCATATAAGCCACAGTAACAAAAGTTAAGGATAGCATGTATTTTAAAATTAATGGTGGTTCGCAGAAAAGTAATGGAATAGCGACTAACTTATTTTACTTTAACAAGCGCTGCACTCATACTTGATCTCATTAATTACGGGTGGACTTAGTGATATCTTCACTGAAAAACGCTCAAGACTACTCTAATACGAATTAAATATGTATGCTGTAACTACCCAAAAACCCAATTCTTTGCAGAATGGTGGATGCAAATGGAAATCAGAGCCTCACGATTTGGAGATCCGTATGCTATTCAGCTATTTTTTTCCCCATAAATAAGTCCAGATACTGGGGGTCATTTAGCTTACTTACTTTTCCTCTGTAATATGTGTACTTTCAGTGTCTTGTGAAAGGGGATCGAGATTTTCTCTTTTTGAACTAGAGCTTTTACATATTAATGGGTATTTATTAAAACATGATTTTAAAATTTTATGTCATTAAGACCACACGATTCACACAATCATTGATTAAAACAATTTTTATCTGTCCCAGTCTATAGTTTCTTAATAAGTTGAAGGTTTAAATTCTGGTACTTCTGGATTCAACTGACTGATATTATTCCTTTGCATCCATGTTCCATTTAAATGTCACTTTCAACATCAATGAACTTTTGCATGGGGTGTATGGGAAAATACTCTGCGACCCTCAACAGTGCCTTCCCTTAAAGCTGAACGAATAACCCATTGAAACTGCGGAGGGGTTAATCATACCATTTCCACTCCGAGTCCCCCCGCCTTCTCCCCCTCCTCGTTTTTGCGCCATATCTAAAAGGTGTTTGTGGGAGTGCGAGGGGAGGAGGGCAGAAGCCTGTGCTATTGACTGTCTCTGCGCAGTTGAAATCAAAGCCAAGTGCGCCTTTGACGGCGCATGCAGATTGAAAATTGCAACACTTGTGGCGCATTTTAGAGCATTGGAACAAGGCTAAACAGTGATATCACAGCAACTGACACCTGGAATACCACACAGAAACAGCAAACAGTAAAGTGGAGACTTAACATGAAATTTTATGCAAACGATGAGCTTTTATGCCACCAAAATCAACCTACAGACTGCGTTAATAGGAAATTTGTGGATTACGAGCAACAGATCTAGTACCAATTTTAATTCTTTGCTCACGATAAAGTTGTGATTAAACGCCGTTAAAAATTTGAAATAAGTTAAGTGACTATAAAAGTGCCGAGACGATTAACAAATGCCAATGCATGTGTGATGAAGTTGTGGTTTTATAAGTAATTTGAGTAGTACACGTATTTTAAGAAAAGGGTGGATGATCAAATAAATTAAAACAAGCAAAACCCTTGTTGGTAAACCAAAAATCACTTGAACTCTTTCTATCTCTAACTTGGGTGGCTAACTTTAATTATTCCGACCGATTGTTTGTTTATATCCTAAACAAATAGTTCTCCATCGTTTTTGCAGCAATTACTTTATTTATAGATGCTCACTGAAACGGTGGAATTTGTCTCTCGTTTTGACTAGGATATTGTGTTAATTAAAGCTCGAAAGCGACTTGGACATCCAGGGATCCGGCTGCAAGGGAATGCAAAGGTCGAACTTCATACTTAAAGGTTCTTCGAACACTGAAAGGTACTGTGACCCTGGTTTTCATGGACGGTCCTTTAAGTCTGGTATGATTCTTGCTATATTTCTGGTTTGGCAACGACATCTCATCGACGGAAACAAAAAAGTTTTGCAACCTATTTTAATGGCACCAAAGGAGGAAATTCTGAAAAAAAGCCATCTGTTCTCACTCTTAAAAGTACCCATGAAATCGGAAATAAAACAGTGCACATTCCACAGGGTTTGAGAAAAAAATTGGGCGTATTTTGACAGTCAGTAGAAATATTGGCAGTGCTTGGACAAGAACGCTTGAAAGTTGTTGTGGAAACAGCATTCTGATTTAATTAGGTAGAAAGGGTAAAAAATGTTCTGAATGCGCTTCATGTCGCGTTTCCGAAGTTAAAATGCAATTTTGGCCAAGATTTCTTTTAGGCTCTCCTCAAAAATGGTGTCAAAGCGTCCGCTGAAGGGTGTTTCATCCTTAGGACACAACGCTGACCTCATTAGCACGCTAAATTTTAAAAGATCATCTTGTAACCTCAAAGAAAATCTAGACCAATGAGAAGTACTTCTTAGCATTCAAAAGTTGGTCTTTAAGGTTTATTAAAACTGAACAGATGTCGGCTCGATTGCAGCTCTATGCGCTTTCCATTTCGCCCTATAAATGAAGCTATCATTATAATCTCTTCATTTTAAGGAGAAATGGCACCAATAAAGAGCAAAAATCCCTCTCCGAATACTATATTACAAAGGGGGCATAGATGATCGCTGCTGTAATGGGAATAATAAGTGCACGATGCCTCTCAATAAATGATCCTGCCAATTGGGGTCTACTCCACATCTCATAGTGGTTAAACGCAAGCTCAAATTAAAAGTCACTCCAAAATTCTTAGAGAGCTTGGTCGGAAAGATTTGCAGGGCTATTGAAGTTAACCTTCCAACATCTGAATAGGGTTTACCCTAAGTATCAGTCGGCAGTACAAGGCCTTTAAACGCGTCGAGACAAACTGATGCTATCTTACCGGTTTAGAGCCTTTCAGGAGGTATCATTCGCGAGAAACATATCCAGACGGGCTGCAATAAGGTGTAGAGAGGGGATTGTCGGACAGCGCAATTGTTACAAACACTGTTGGGTGGGTGAGAGAGAGCGAGAGCGAGAGAGACAGAGGGAGAGTGAGATAGTTATGGGGTAAAGTGACCACGTAGAATTTCTAGGGGGATAGGATATTGCGTCCGTGAGTGTGTGCGCGTGTGTGTGCGTGTCCATATTCGTTTAAATTATCAACCTTCTCATACCATTGGACTCCTCCGCCCTGGCCAATCATGAGGACGCCACAGGTGTTTATACATAAAACTCCAACGAAGACGGCTCTCCTTTAGCATCTTACTAATAAGCCTTTATTACCAGTGATAATGAACCCGAAAATAACATGACTAAGCAGTAAATGTGATTAGAGCTTTATATTTTGGGAAACTATTAAATAACGCCAAATCCATTATCGCTTCTGGGTTATAGCAATAGGCTTGAATCTTTAGTTGAATGCAGGCGGTGGGCTAGACAGGGCGAAACAAGTGCTATTTAAAGTAACTACGACCGTTTCTTCATTTGTCGTGCGCATGACTTCATTGGAACCTCACTTTTAGTTACTTTAACCCCCTACCGTTCTCCTTTTCGATACTTTGTTTGCGAATGGTACTTTTCCTTTACAATTTAAAAATCCTCTGGAGAGCTGTCTGCAGTTCAAGAGTACATGTGATGACAACTTTTCCTCGAGACAGGTTATACCGAAGAAAATCTTCAGAAAGACCTGGAAACCGCGAATTTTTGAAAGCTGTAGTAATTTTCCCTGTTTACAGTATCAACCGCTTCAGATCATGCCTGTCGTCATCATTCCTTCCATTTATCATACTTTCAATCGGTTTTACACCGCGAGGATAAATGCAACCGGGTACCTCGGCCGGTTCTATCCTTCGAGAACTCTTATACACACTAGAAAAGGGTCTTCCAGACAAGATAAGATGTGTTCATCGAATGGGTTCCCATAGCTGTGCGGTCTCCTATCTACTACTTCCAGTTGGACAATGGTTTTAATTGCATCAGAGGCTAGTAAAGCGTTTAGGATACTTGTGAGGGTACCGCTGCACCCACTTACAAGTCCTACACCAAAGAAGTAGTAAGCCTTAGGATGGCTTTTGTGGGAGTAAATCTAGAGGTCTGCATTAGTGATGGGCATCGGCAGCGGAGAAGGTGCGAAAAAATTAGGGTCATTAAGATGGCTATCAGGATCGCATATACGGTAAATTTAGTGATGACTTGACACTCGGCGAATTCCACCGAGGCGAAATAGTAGGGCAATTCTCATTTTCTTTTTTCCATATTAAATTCCTTAAAGTTTCTTTTTTGTCAGACAAATAAGAGCTGACCAACTTCAAAGCCACCAACCAAAGTTTGAAATTTCACCGGACCTATAGTTCTGCATTTTGATTAGTAGTACTATAATTTGAATAATTTTCCTCGTTACTGAATGCCTTTACTTTAGGAACCTAAATGCGCATTTTATTCGGCCGCGAGTAAGATCCGCTGGAAAGCCTGATCACCGGGCTGTAGCAGTAGTCCCTGCCCTTCTGTGCGTCGGCGATGCATATTCTCCCCAAATTTGTAATGCCTCCATCACGCTTTAAGGTAGACTCGAGGTGTAACTCACCGAATGGTGGAAAATTGCGCAATGGGAATGGCGGGAGTTAAAAGCAAAAAGTTTACACCCATTAAATAGCGTTCTGTGGCTCATTGCTTTACAATGATTATTGTAGGAGAACGGTGACGGATGAAAATGTTGAAAACCTATTTTTTTGGCTTTAACAGCCGTACAAATAGAATGACATTATTCCAGCAATCCTAATCAAAAACGCACCTTACTTTGAATGTCATACATTATGCAGCTATCACACTTAAAAAGGAGGCAGATTTTGTTCGCAGTTAATAACTCTTGGATAGTTAGATAGATAGTTAATTACATTTCGAATGTAAGGAAATTCTCATTTCATAGCCAGTATAAGCTTGAGCACAATATTTAATACACCCAGCCTTTCCCTCTCTCAACTCCACCTCAACGCCCTTAGAAAGAACCGATCAATTAGCGAGGACATCTTTTATTGGATAAGGCTGTAACAGTGTAGAGGAGTGAGTGGTTATGTGTGGGTTCGGAAGGGTCAAGAGTGTCCGCTTAGCCACGAAATTCGTATGTACCAACTGCTTCTCACTTCAAATTTTCAATCAAACGAGCATGTATGATTTGCAAACTACTGAGAAAACTAAATATTTTCCAGACAGTGTTTAGCACTGCGCATTGTGTACAGGTCAAAAGCGATTGTTGATTGGGTAATTTTCCACCCGAATCTAATATTAACTCTAGCGTTTGAAGTTCTACTATTCCCCACTGTTAACCATTTCACTGTCATCAAAGCCAATGTTTTTAATTCAAATGTTCATAAACCTCACTGTAGTAAAACTTATTTGTCGTAGTTACTTAGTCACTGGTGTGGGTGAGATTCATGCGCCCCCATAGCTTAATGGAAAAATATGCGGCTGTTAATATTAATATTAAGACCAGATCTTTCGCCTTGATTTAAAGGGTGCTACGGCAAAATGGAGCTCATTAAAAACTTATTCATGAGGTCACGCCTCTTAAGGGCGAGTTGGGGGTAAACCACATCATCTATGCAAAAAAAGGAAACATGTCCAAAAATGCGAACTTATGAAGTATGAATCGGACCTGGGATGAGGTGAAGAATTAAGTATGGTAGATATTTACACAAATGCCTAGGGTTTGTTGCTAGACTTACCTCCAACTACACGCACCGATGATCCACTTGCTATTAATATCGAAAAACCAAGAGTAATAGCTTCTTATAGATACTTCTGCAGTGCACATTTTTAAGTCTTCCTTTTAGGCAAGAGATGGTTAGTAAGTACAAAACACTAGACGGTTCTGGTGCCTTTGGTCCCTGGGGACAGAACGTACCCTATGCACGTGTCTTTTATCATTTCGCTACCCAATGAAGTATGGCCTCGACAAACCCCTCTGTCCTTTGCAAAGGTTGGAAGGTGGAGCTGGAAGACAAACACCAGACATACCATAATTCTAAAACATGAACAACAAAGTGCTTATTTTGAGTGAAGACTTTCGTTGATTCCTTTACTTCCATTCAGCTTAAAAGATTAATTTTTTGTTTTCGCCATAAGAGAAAGTCAATTTTTAAATTAACGCTGTCCTTTTTTGACATTTTGCTTTCGCGGTATTAAAACTGATACTTTTAGCCACTCTTATAAAAAAGTACATAAGCATATGTAAGATTTGGGGAGCAGTTTTAATATTGCTGCGAGGCCACTGACATGATCCCACAGGCCATGGCACCAAGTGGCTGTGGATTAGAAGTTTGTCTCGTTTTGGGATTGCATTGGGAAATAGGGAATCGGCAGACCATCATGCATACCCATCGCTGGTCGCAAGATCACCCAGCTAAAGGTAGAGCTGTTCCGGATGAATCATGATTAGTGTCGCTTCAGTTGTTGATCGCATTCCTACAAAACATGGAAATGGGTGTTTACCAAGGATTGACGTCACTTTTACCCCTTCTTTTAAGAGTCCATGCAGATTCTCCTATCAGAGACAGTATCTATTTCCCCACGTTACGACTATTCAAATCAGGGCCGTTGCCCTTTGATGTCGATCTAGCTTATCCTTGTCCTCAGTGTTGCTATTCGAGCCTCATCTAGTGTCATAGGTTGTCAAAGCAGGGACGTACAGAAGGGATGCTTTAATGCTGGTATGGTCCAGTGGCTATGCCGCGTCTGTCAAGCTTTGAGCACCAGCGTAATAAGATGCAGGGAATAATAAACCATCAACGTATTATAGAATACATCAGTAATAATGCGTTTTTTATTACCCTCCAGATGACAAAGGGAGCAATGGTCAAGGATGGGTCATACATGCTCGAAGTGGATAGTTAAATATGCTTGGCGACTCCGTCAATGAAGAATCGAGGCGTTCAAAACAGGACAACGAATATAAATGCCCTAGGATTTGTCTTGATACTTGTGTATTATTTCAAGCAAATTTTGTCAATCAAGTGCTGATTAAATAAGGAAAACATCAACGCATTTACCCTTGTGATATAGGTGTCCATCTAAAGTTGGAGACCGTTTATTCAAAAACGTCACGCCAAGCGGACTATGAAGGCACATTTCTGACAGTATTATGGCAAATTAACTGAATTACTGGCGCAAACACTTTTAAATGCAAACTATTACCTTCCTTCAGCCTTGTCAAAGTATCAGGGTAGAGTGGCGAGTAGGTGGGGGCAAGACGCTCGGATTCCTTAAAAATTACAAAAATTATTGCATAATGTGACTGCTGGGTTAGGTTTTGAAAAATCTATGCAACTATACAAATCAATTTTAATTGTTCCACGTCAAGCAAATGTTCGCTCACTATCATAGAGATTTCAATCCCATTCACATTGTCACCGTTGCATTAGGGATCAAAGGTTGACTATTTTCCACAATAATCCATACATTCGGTAAACAAATCAATTTTGCAAAATTGTTGTATTTCAATCCGGAAGCCTAAAGTAGAGGTCAATTTTTTTTGTGAAGCAAAGCGTAGGTGTAAAATTTCACTTTTAAATTAGTTTCTGTACTATACGATCATGGATCCCAAATGGACATCGGATGTTTTAACTGAACCTGCAAGGCCTGTGACCATGTAATGATTGCCCCATTGTCAGCTGCTTTAATTCATACTGGTGCAGACAGGACAAAAGCCCATCATACTCTAGGATCCCGAATGCTTTCATCTATCATCCCTTTGTGCAAAATACGTGAAAAATATAGACGCTTACTATAATAGCTTAAATTTTGGTTCCAATTAGCATTGCAGCGTCTAGGTGCTTTATTTGAAATGAAATGTACAGTATCGACGCACAAAAGAGCGAAAGGATCACTGTTATGACCTGGCGGTCGTGCTGCCCTGTATAGTGTCAAGAGTCCACGAAATCAAAACTGAGAATATGGCTAATAATCTAGGCATTGCATCTCCTCTGGCGGTCACTTTGGTCATCATGGTAACAGTACACCGGAAATGGTTGTTATAGTCATCAAAATTACGCACAACCGCAAAAATTTTCCATTGCCACTTCACAAATAACTCCTTAAAACTTTTTTTAAAAATGAAGTTTACCCTGCTTAAAAACTATGTTGGGAGAATTGGGGTGTGCGAAACATCGCATTTGTCCGTCGCCTGTCGTAAATGCACTGATCTGGGGACGGCGTTTAAAATAGTTTCGTGAGAATACAGGATCGTGTCTGTTAGCTAGAATCTGAAGCGCAGAGGAGTGAGCGACCAATAAGCGTTCGATATGAGGCAACCAGCTCAAATTTTCGGATAGTCGAAACGACTCTTTTGATAAGGTCAAAAATGTGCGATGGCCGCAGGCAGGAAAGTAAGCCGTTTTGCTGCCCAGTGTCATAGAAGCATGAATGAAGCTTTTATGCGCATTATTTATGCTTTATAAATGCACACAGAAAAAAGTAACGTTATTTACAGCTTCGAGTCCGTAATGCATGACTTCATAGATGAAATGGCCAACCTCTTGTTAATGTGGGTGCGGCTCAATCACACCCTCTTGCAAGTGTTATACCCTGCCTTGACAGGTCGCTACAAGCGTAGGTCAGTAAAAATTCATTTGGTATTTAACTTGCTCAATCACCGTCTCTAACATAGGCGTTATTGTTATCAAACCATAAAGTATTATTTGGAAGGGAAGGATATGAGAGTTGTCTTGATGGATAAAAACGTTGTCGCTGTGCTTTCTTTCCTTTAAATTAAAAAAATTGGTTCATTTTCTGCAAAAACTTGTCCCTCACCTATTTCTTCAGCATTCATTGTTTTGTAATAAATACGGATGATCGTGAATTAGTAATGTCTCAAGTGCATTTTTTTAAAGAGGAAACGTGCAGTGCCTCCAGACTTTCCTGAAAACTAAATTTGACATAGTATTAGAGCCAAATATGTATTGTAGACCTAAAAATGAGTGTAAACACTACTATAAAGCTTCAATTACCGTATGGCATGAGCTTAAAGACATGACGGCAACCACTCTTGCAATTCTATGCGTGATGGACAGCTCATTTTCTATCTCCAAACAAAGTTTTCTAACAGATCGAGAAGGCAAGATCCAGGAGAATTGTCAAGCGAATCGGTGACGCTGTGGTAAAAAATCTTCTCATTTGTACGCAAGTTCGATGACTGTCGCTGCTGAACCATAGGTGCTTAGTCTTACCACACCAACTATATTGGAATGATTGACGCAGGCGGTTGACTATTGAGGGTATCAAAGACGGCGTTAATAAGAGAGGAGTAGTGTACATATTTAAACCCTCTCATTGCTAGCAATTATGGCAGCTGACCACTCGGGTCTCCGTCAATGTGCCTAAGGTAGGCAGTCTAGTCCTCAAACCAGATCACAAGCCACCAAGCCCTTCCCTTCGGTTACGATATTTATTCAGCTTGAGTATCTAATAACATTGAAAAATATGTTACTTTGTTTCCCTGTCCGTGTTCGATAGCTTGTGGGTAACGCTGAATGTTTCTAGTTATTATTTTTATTTATGTATCTGTTAGATCCTTTTCCACGACTAGGAATTTGGCCTTGATTACGGCTTGCTAAAATGGAAGACTAAGGTAGTTGTCAGTATGATCTTGCTTGTCTCACTACGGCTCTCTTGTGGAAGTTGACAGCGCTGCTGTCTTCTTTGATGTGGTTGTAATGCCTAAAAGCCTCGTATAAGTTTAGCTGTATTTGTGAAGTCTCCTCTCTTTCGTAAAATCTATTGACTCACACTTCGTCTACAAGAGGCATTTGAGTATTCATATGGCATAAGTCAAATTAAATGTATTCAAGTTAGCCAACTCATAAGTGCTCCTATCACATACCTTCCAACCACTACCAAGTGTAAGTGTTACTGTCACAGAGGCGCTTCCTTTAACATTAACCGATGTTTGCGCGTGCAAAATCTTACGATTATAAGGCTTTAAGGCGATGAGGCAGACTGACTTTAAAGGCGCATAATTACTAATGTTGTGCACACCTATGAGAATGAAAAACGGCTTCTTTGCTATACTTTGCTTATTAAGCAGCACGTTTTATTTCTGCTTACGTTAATTATGAGTTTTAGCCAACCTTATACCCCAAAACAGCAAAAGTTGATACAGTTTAAAGTGTTGCTGAGAGCATTTAAGTTAACAATGGTGTGGATTTTGCAAGAAACTACTAGTTATTCTGCCAGAACATCTCACTCAAAAGTTAAGGAAGTGAATGCTTGACATTCTCTGTAACTACCTTCTTAGTAACCATTCAAGTAAAATTTTTCACAAACAGCAGAGGCCTATACGAAGTTGTATTCTTATAAAACGTATTAACATTCTAAACTGTTTTTTTTCAAATAAACATTACTTACACACCTAGTCTGGTGTCGGACGATCCTACCGAAATGCTGGCAGTAGTACGCAATGTGCTACAATTGAATGGAGTCTGACGAAGTATGAAGTAGGATTACTCCATCAGCATTTTATTTAACGTGCGGTTAATTTTTAATTATTCTTATTCTGAGCTCTGTTATTGATGCCGCCGTTGGCGGTACCATGTCCATATTCCAATTAAAAACGTCACCGAATAAATGAAATTTATATTTGTGCAGAAATTAATGCCACTTAGAAGATACCATTTAGTCATAGGTTACGCATTTAACAAGTGTAAAAAGTTTGTTATTAGACTACCTAAGTGACAACATGATCGCTGATTATACAATTCACTAGCAGAACAATATAATCTTTGCTAACGGTTTCGTGTCAACAACTCAATCAGCATTAACTACGACAACCAAACTATTGTCCGCTTCCATAAATCCTCACTTTGTTAAACTTTTAACAACCATTTGTTTAATGCTTACCTATTGCAGATCCAGTCATTACGAAAATTATTCACTCCAGATATTGTTTATACTCCCGGGACGGCGCATCCTCCCACAATGCGCCCATTCCTATTTAAACAACCTAATTAACATAAACCGTTCAAGAGCAGCAGCCTTTTTTCTATCGCCTCCCATTTATGGACCCGTCATTAATATTCATCATCATAGTATTTCCAGTCGCCTAACTGCATATTCTACAAAAACAAGCCTTCGTCACATTGTACTTCAGGTTTTGTGAAAAATTTGGTCCTATGTAAATTTGATTGTGTTTAAGAACATTTGCAAAAGTTAAAATCAATCCTACAAGTTGTAAAATGAATCGGCTTTATGTGTTAGCGTGCTTTTTTGTGAATCGGTACGGCGGAGAGCTTTAGCCAGACAATCGCAAAAATGGATGTTTTAATTAATGTTTTCGATGTTAAAGCGCACTTATTAGAGGGAAATACTTCCTGGAAGACTTAAAATAGCAACAAATAAGACGCACCAATCGGAGAAGTTGCCTTCTCCAGAATGCAAATCCTTATGTCTGGAAGGTGTCACAAGGCTTATTTGAGACCACTGAGGTAGGATAAATTGGGTAGCGTTTGTCGTTTAGCCATTTGCTTCCAAATGAGTCTATAAAAATGCTCTATTCCTCGTAGGCTGTAACTTAAAGCGCAAATCTGTTCAAAAAGATCTTGTTGAACCAACTTTTGCGTAGAAATAAAATAAGCTCTAAGCTTTAGCTTACTAGTGATTTAAAGTAAGGCTACTCAATACCCTGCTAGGGGTAATGAACATTCAGTCCTTTCGAGTTAAACCACTATAACAAGGACAATCCTATCGCTAGCGGCTCTCGGAGACATTCTTCCCAAAAAGTAGTCTCGTCTTGTATCAGCACATCGTGCTAAATGGCCTTCTAATCTCAAAACTCAACTTTAAAACCTCTTTTCTTTAAAAATGAAGCGCATTCATCATAGGCGCTTTAGAATGAGGCTACAATTTGAGTAGCTCAATTATTGTTTACTACTTGCTTTCCCACCTAATTTGTAAGTGGATTTAAGTGAATTCTCCAATTTCAGCAAAATCAATTTACGTGGATTATCAAATGAGCTTTACCTGCGACGGAGATATTTAGTGTGACTATTGAATACATGGTAACGCTTTGATTTTTTGTTTACCTCTTGGTGCCTCCACTTGGTGACGGGCCCCTGAGCCGTGAAGATGGCCTCTCAGTTCTTTTATCCCCTAGCTCTCTAACTTTTGGACTTCAAGGAAGCTTGAGGACGCCGAACTATTTGCAGCGGATAGCAAATCAATTGGCTTTGGTTTTTATCAGTATATTTTATGGAATGGAAAAAACATATGCTGCTGATGGAGAATCTGTGAAAGTCCCTACTAGGAGGATTAAAATGGAGCCGGTCCTCAACAATCTTCACAGTCTCATGTTTCGCAGGAATGCTATTATCAACTAAAGCGCAAATGACCTTGAGCCACTTCTATTTGTTTAGAGGTGTCAATAAAGTTAACCCACGATATTTCTTCTGCCTCTGTACTGCCTAAGTATAACCCAAATAAATACAGCTGGTAAGCACCAAAGTTAGGACAAAGTAGCAACGAGGAGCAGACGCGAAACCTTAGCTCCACGAAACAGCTATAAATTCCGACCGTTTTTTCAAATAGAGATGAACGCAGGTGAGAGCATAAGTATTTTTCTTACTCAGTACAGTTTTCAAAAGGCGTAAAATTTTAACACATGCCTTATCAGCTGCATATACGCGGCTGTTGTCGCGTTAAAACCGACCCGGTTGTGATGGCTTACGCAGAGGCCCGTCCACGGCGGATGCTAAGGTCTACATTCCAAAGAACTCTGCTTTGTTTCGAACACACTTAAGGCCCTCTTTGCACTTCCACTAAGTGGCATGACCTCCAGGCCATACCCATGGTCTCTCAACCCTTCTGTGCGTAGCCAATACACTTTCTGTCCCAGCTACATATATTCATTTGTCTACATGCAAGTCCAAGGGATATTTATTAAACAAGTCTGTCCTACGATTTCAGTAAACAGATTTCTTAAACATCTCCTCTTTATAATTCCTGCACAATTGTATGCTAATTCTGGAAAATACGTAAATACCGGGAAACAGCATTCGACCAAGACTACAAAAATTAGGCAGACAAAGACTGCGAAGCTTCAATTACGCATGTTTTTGCTGTTATACATACACGCGCCATGCCGGGAATAGAGGTGTTCAAGTTAGGTTAGTTTGCTTAGCTAATCACTCTTTGGATGCACAACTTCCTATCAGTACAATAGATACCAATTTAGGGAACATTTGTACCCATGAATCACTGTTATCCTCTCCCATTTTCCTCAGTGCTCGTCTCGATGACATTCGTTGGCGTTTAAACAAGCTATCACACAAAAAATGGTGCTAGAACAACAGAATTACGCTTATTCTAATTAAACCAACACGGAGAACACTAGCTATTCAAAAGAACCAACGGTTTCCTCAGTCCTTTCGTCCACCGAGAAAAAAGGATAACCTGGACACGTATAATGGAAGTCACCTTTCAATGACGGAAGGAAACCTCAATGCTGGATCTATTTACCCAAATCATGCTGTTATCCTAGTCACATAAGTGATGGGAGAGAAAGGAGTCACAAGCAGATGTTGTCAATATAAGCCACCTTGTTTGAAGGCAAGGGTAAGCTAGCCAAAGGCGGTTCTCTTGCACTACAAACGCTGCTCAAAATCAAAGTGGTCGTTATTTTAAAATTATAATTATTGAACCTATTCAACAATTAATAAAATGGGCAATTTTGTTTAAGTGTTGCTACTTTGCAATGAGTAATTTGTTGACCAGATGCTAGTAACTCGTGGACAATAAGGATAGAGACAGCTAAAGGAGCTTAATAGTGGAATTTTAGACTACGATAATCACAAAAGCTGCAATTAATCGACCTTAACCTCTATTGTAGAGTCGACGATAGAAGTCCATGCAATCATGTATGGTTTAAAGGCCAAAGTTGTGGCTTAGTGCATTGGATGGGCGTTTACTAGTTCTTATCTCAGGTAAATTTAGTGGGATTTTGCTATGGGATTGAAACTGTTGGAGCTTTTCACGGCTTCACCGGTTTCATAAAGTAATTTACATGATATCTAAAATGCAGTATATATCCAAAAGACATCTGTAAAAATGAAAAGGTACTGTGATTTTCAAAGATCCGACATCCACCATGATACTTTAACAAGAATAAGCATACTGCGAGAGGATGCTTTATGAAGGTCCACCATGCCGTCTGGGAAGGTAATATCTACGTGGAAGCTGAGCAATACTAAAGTGCAAGAACAAATGGATTTATTGAAATAAAGCTCTTTAAAGGTCAGCTACAGTCCTGTTAGTAAATCTGTTAATCAATTAGTCCGACTAAGTAGTTAAATAATGTTCGTGTACTCGCAAATCATATTCCCATAGATGATCGGATCGGATACTTAACGAGACTTCTATGATGTATGTAATGTTCAAGAGGAATCTTGGATTGGCTAAAAAGGAAGAATATACCAACCTCGACTGAACGAATTTTCCTAAGGTAATGGGTTCCGGTGCTAAATAACTCGATTGAGTAGTGTCCCTTGTTTACTTTGCTTTGGATGGACATGAAGCTATAGAAAGAAGGGTTATTCGTCCTTTAAAATGGGTTAAATAGCTGAGGCCCGATTCGAGTGCCCCATTTTCTCTACAAAATTACATTCTTCCACCAAATTAGACAGCTATGCATGTCTTCCGAGTAGCCTTGAGTATGATCCCCATGAGATCCAAAGAACCACAAAGGTATCAATGATTAATCACTCTTAAAAACATCGCAACTCTTTTCTTGCTTCAAAGAATATAATGGAGACAAAGTACACGGGTTTTGTTGCTTAGGAAAGGTAATGAATTTAATCGTGTGTCTGTCGAATTCGCATGTTTCGATTAATAGTTTTTGTGCCCTAGACTATTACTCATTCTATAATTGTCTTGGCTCACACGCTACTGCTAACACATCAGTAATATTGCAATCACCATTTGTGAAGGCCACATGCATTTTGGGGAACCTTTGGGTTCTTCGAAGATGTCACCTCCCATTCGTATGGGAAAGGTAGAGGGTGAAATTTCTCGAGTTCATCACGATTTAAATAGCAGAATAAATAGATTTGCATGCATTCCATTAGTTTCTTTTCCAGTCTGCAGATCTGTACCAAATCTGTATCAATTTTCATCTCCTTGCTAAATCTGGGTTTAATGGGAATTGTCCTTTTTAGCTATTGTTTGACATTTTTTCTATCCTATATGTGTAAAGCGAACGCGCATTGTTAGTGGTGATGTCCATGATGACACTCTCGATACGGTAAGCAATATGTGGATTTCGACTTTACCAAAGCCCATGCATTACTTCTAAAATAGTAAAATTTAACTAAAAATCAAGTACAGCAGTTGCTTTGCGTTTCATTTTTTTTGCAAAATCAGTAACTATGGCTTAAACAAGTCAATGTGACTACCAGGTTTATGCGGCTAGTTGTCGAATAATTCACTCATCCACCTTAAATCAGGGTTCCAATTAAGTAAACACAAAGAGTAGTTGGCACCGCTGAAGGAGACAAAAGGGATCTTTGAGCTACACCCCAATGGTACTTGAACTTTACCATCTCCATCCACAGACTAAACTATTTGCGGTGATGGAATCGCATGGTATGATTCCAAATGTTTTCACTCAAGGATAAGCCATTGAAGGGGCAACGAAGGCTTGGGATTTCTTAAAGATACTATCTTACGCATTTCTCGCGCTATTAGGCTTGAATGGATGCAGTGTTCCTTCAGTACTTCTGCACATCGGCCCAGCATTTTCTTTCTTGGTATTATTATCATGGTACGAAAAGTCAATCTGACCTCAGAGGTCAACTACTCTTATATCTCTTACTATATTTCAAAGCTCAACGCTGCAGATGGAAGAAAATGTGTCGGCTCCTATCGGAAGAGCAAAAATGACGTCGTCGAGAGGTTTGTTACAGGGCTGTCTAGGATTCTTGCATGAAGACGCCAAACAGAGGATCACAATAAATGGAGTTGGTGATGTATCTGATGTTGCCGTGTGGTATGTCGCATCATCGTAAATTACATAAACATTTTTTTGCATGTAATCATAAAAATAGCCTCAACGGCTTGGTGTCGCATGATTATCTGGCATATGTTGCATGCTAGTTTCTGCAGTGACGTCTATTTCCCTTCCGCAGTGGCATGGGCGCCTTTGTGGCAGAGCCACTTGGATCTACTATTAATTTGAAGTCGCATTTACATATAATGTAAGCAGTGGTTTATTTGAACTCATTAGCTTAACTACACTCTTTACGCGCTCACCTCGCTCGGTTTTTGCCCGATTAAGGTGCCGTAAGTTGACGTGACCCCATTTATTTTAGGCCTATTTTAATGGCACCTTGCCATGAACTCACGTGCTTCTATCGTTTAAGTCTGTATTTAGCAGTTCATTTATTCAGTCAAAATGGATTTGTGCTAATGTTTGCCTGTCTTTAAGTGGCAAAATACATGACATCTTTTAGCGACTTCTCTGCATCGAGAGGGGGGAGTGTCAATGTCACTGGGGGATAATCACAAGATTCCCATCAAATGAGGGAGGAGTATAGACTTTTACACAAAGATGATGATGTGATACGAAATGATATGCATTTTGCAAAAGGATAATTTTGATTTTAGAGAGTTAAGCATAAGCCTTTTGAGTCCAATTACAGTGAATAAAAGAAGAGCTTGGATAGTTTCTTCATTTGCAGAGAAATGTTCCCTTAACGTTTGGACAGCAAGGTATCTAATGCTAATAGCTATTTTTACGTAAAATCGTCCTTTGAAAATATAGTCGACTGTGCCTAATATGAAGGTGGAAGAGGGGCCTAGCTGCTTGCCATAAATTGGGTGATATTTCGGAACTTGAACAGGCGTAACATGATAAAAGATGAAACAATTTCATTGGGCTGAAAAGTTTGGTTGCTGATATGGGTGTCGGAGAGGTTTTCTGTACTAAAGGGTATATTTGGTGGGCTATCTTCGTTGCTCCATCAGCCCTTAATGGCAGAATGAGTCACTGCACTCTTTTTGACTTAACTTGGCCATTTTACAGACGCTTCACATCCAGCTATTAGAAGAAAAATCGTGCTGCTGAATGCTCAAACGATCCCCTTATCTTTTGGCAGTGAAAATTACTTCAACTAAACAAATATCTTCTAAATAATGGGATCGTTTTGGACTGCACCTGCTTATAAATTATTGTATCACTACGTCAGTGTTAGGTATTTAACTAAGAATCGAAACTTTTAAGCTAAATGTTAATAGTTGCAAAGAATTCCTGAAGGGATTTGCTTGCAGAAATATTTAGTATTAAATCCCAAACTTGCTATTTTTTCTAGAGAGACACAAAGCAACTGCTAACTATGCTTCCAAAGGTAGTTTTTCTATCAAAAGCAATAATGGGATCCAAAATATGGCTTTTTAAGCCAAGTTTTGAGCCAGAAGGAGTCAAAGAAGCATGAACGAAGGCATGTTATTGATGTATAGAAGAGCTGAGACGAAGTCTTGAGTGCCCTCGTGCTCAAAATGGGGAGCAAAACAGGCTGAATGTTACAAAAATTACTTTTGCTTCTGTAACATTTTTATCCTCGACCATCTAATCAAATCAACAGGAGACTCTGGAAATTTCTAAAAGCATGGTCAGTTCTACACTTGCGGAATACTTGGGAATTGTGCCCTTAGAGAGAGGAAATCAATCAAAATGCAAAAAATAGCGCGTTTCCCTAGAATTGCAAAAATCCTCATTAATGTTAGTTTCAAGAACCAAATTCATATGACTAATTGGTCTGAGTGGGCAATATGGGTCAAATTACGATTCAAATGATGCCACAAATTTGCATAATATTTTAACACTTTTTATTATTCGCTTTCATCAAGCAACGGATCTTCAATAAGTACTCGATGTCCTAATTGCGTAGATTCCCACCTTTGCTTGGCTAAAACGCTTTACTGTCGAAAGGAAGAGCACGAAATGACAAAACTTTAATTGTTGGTGTTGGAGTGTTACATGAGTAAAAAATCACAACACCAAGTGAGATATTGATGCGCGTATTGAGGGGCTACTGGCATGCCCCGGGGGCCACGCCACCTAGCAGAATTACAATAGCCGAGTCTTGGTTTCCTGCACAAATAAAGCGAAGAGTTAAACAATCTTTCAAAGCATAATATGGCTCCACTCCTCATTTAAGTGTCATTTCTAATGACTCCCTTCGTTGGTCACCGTAATGCAGTCGCTCCTGTAAGGAAATCACTCGCAACTTAGCCTCACATGGCACTATATTAGGGTGCAATTAACAGGATTCTTAAAAGGCACTCTTACTGGTGTGTCCTGGCTATTTTACTAGATCTGGGTTTGCGTCCCGTTTGTAAAAATTATTGGTGAAGGGTTAATGTGCAGAAACTCACGTATGTCTATTTCTAATCGCAAAGATACTGCTGCAGAAGCAGTCGTCTAATAAAAGACAGAATTCGAAGGGATTTTATGGGGGTAATGCTTTGCACCTCTTTCTCCCTGCAACTTTGTTCCCATTTTCAGTGCTGAGTTTCCTTTAGCCGGTAGAGAGGTGAAAAAGATTTTGCGTGTTTACTTAATTGGCACATTCATCTAGGTACCTTAGGCAGCTCCGTATCGAATTTATACAAATATATCAGCAAATGTTTCATTACGTCCCAGTAGTAATCCCGTCGGTAGTAGGAATGGGGTAGTTGACGAAGTTAGCTATCAATATCAACCTTTTCGTTAGTAGTCATCTCCAATTCTCTCATCATATCAAATTTTGACATCTTAGGGGTAAAATCATTAAAATTATTCTTATATGCGAAAATCGCTTAGGGTTATCACCTCTGTAGCGTCCCGAGCCTTTCCTGAAGATGAGTGAATTCACGTTATTGAAGCAGAATATGTACATTTGAATGTACATTTGTACATTTTCATTTCATCGCAGCCAAAATTGCATTGCATTTTGCCGTGGTGATGGAAGAATTGTATTCACTATGTTAGTACATCTTTTTAAATGCTGGTTGCAACCATTGCTAATGAGGATATAAAATACTACGTAGGTCACAAACTTCCCTTAGAAATTCAATTTTATCTGCAGTTTTATCTTACATAAGAACTATTCAGGGATGGGAGGAGAGAAGGACTTACTGGCCATCATCTGTGTCTGTCGACCTACGAACAGGGTTATATTAGCAAAACAGGGTTTAATATAGTTCCGCGAAGACAGACGCATGCGTCTACTCTTCCTCACCATTTGCTATTCAATTTAGTGCTGTCCGGCCAACTATCTAGTGGGAATGAGGAAGACATGCTTGTCTACATGCCTGATCTTCATCCAGACATGATAGGCTGCTTCGTAATGAGCTTTCAGCGTCTACAGTCTTGCTTCAGTTATTAATAGCTCTGCTGCAGATCATGGGGCTAAGGTAGCTGTCGAAGATAAATGTTTTCAGGCTTTCTGCTATGCATCGTCACGTGCTCTCCCATTGCCACCAAATACATCTCCTACGCTTAGCTAAGGTTCGCATCAAGCAGTAAAAAGAATGAGAGCTGCCCATTGGAAACCGGTTTGCCTTACGCTAGCATTAATGTAGCACTCCAAAGACTCCTCGATTGCAAAAGGAGATTTAATACTCGGGCAGGATATGTGTTATTGACGTGAACAGGGGCAACTGACAAGGTGAGGAGTCAATTCAGTTCTTACGAAATTAAAACGAAAAATTAAACAAACAATCAAGGAATTGCAAAAGTACTGGCTTTGAAAGTAAGTACGCCCACATGATTTCATATCTTCATGTGAACAGCAGAAAGCTTGTAAAGCATGTGCTACCCTTAATGGTTTGATTAAAAGTGCTCTGAGCTAACTTTGTAGTTTTTTTGGCAGCTGTATACTTTCAGATTTTTAGCATCCTGTTAATGGTTTACACCAACCTAACCCACCAAAATCTTGACAAAATGCATTAAGATAAATACTTTGACGCAAAAGTCGCGCATGGTTTCAAACATGAATAAGTGAATTTGAAGGCAGTTTCCTATATCCTTTTTCATTTGTTGCGTAGCCGAAGGTTTGTGTGTGAGCCTCGTAGCCACTCTTTTTAAACCGTTTATAAAATACTTTTATTGTTTGTTTAACTTCCGGTTTTGGTAAGCGGATACTCTGTACTTTTGCTGAGGTGCATGACCTCCGAACCATGCCATTAGCTCCCCTGCTCTTCTGTATGGAGAAAATACATATTCTGCCTTAACATCATAACTTCCTTCGATTTCAGGAGACTCAAGGCATCGCAAAGCAAGTGAATTTTTCATTGAAATTGTTGAGTTCCCGATTTACCATTTCTTCCCTTGATTTTAGCCTCCTATTAAAGAAAAGTTTTGAGAATAAATTAACCGGTTTCATACAGAGCAACTGCTATTGTAGTGTATATTTGTTTGGATGCATTACGTAGATGGAAGGCGACAAATTTGTCCCTCGTGGCAGGTCGGAAATTATTAGCCTCCGGAACACCCTTAACGTCTGCTCCTTGTTTAACTCCTCTACTCGCTCCAAGGCCGTGCAATTCGAGGTGGAAGAGGAAGAAACACCGAGCCCATCACAAAAAAGAATTTATTTGCAAGTATTTCCTAAATGAGCAATTAAAGCCCATGCAAATGAGATATTTCAGTTTGCGATTGCGCATGTGTGTAGGCGCTGCCATCAATCATGGGGATTGGAAAGGCAGATTGACATATCGGCCATGGAAGTAGAAAAAAAGTAAGAGTGAAAGTGCTGCCACAATAAATGGAATAGGAAAGAATAATCCAGGGACAAGTATTATAGAGATGACTGGCAGCAAATCTAAACGCATCTTGATCAAGTCGTCAAAACTGTCAATTCGTCACTAACCACACCGTGGAGGTGTGTTCTATTGATCTTGTCTTGTTTAACTTGGCACACGTGGATGGAAACAGAGGCACTGCGACTTTAAGCAGTTACCAGAAGAATTTCCACGCATTCAATCCAGTTACACATGATTCGGTAAGAGGTACTGTAAACATTTATAAAACCGTAAAGTTGTCAGTCCCATAGATTTATTATGAATACAGGATATTTTAGCTCCCGTAAAATGTGTTTGTTATATTTTGCTTGTTTGTTTAACCCCTTGCTTAGGTTCAGTGATTGCTTATGACTCGGCCATTGTGCTTTCACTAAGGCGAATAGCCTCTAAGGCATGTTAATCATCCCCAGACAAGGTGTCCATCTTAGTATTTTAGCTCCTTCCATCTCCAAGGCAGCCTTAGGGCGCAACATTAGTGCCTGCGGAAAGCCCACTCGGTCGTGAAGGACCGCTACCCTAATTCCTATTATTAATTGCTAATTCGTAATATGACAAAAGGAAGTATGATAATGGCTAGAGAATCTGTGAAGACATGAGGGTTGAAAACGAAGTCTAGCTTCGAAAACTACTCCAAGTCTTGTGTGTTCTGCAAGATTGCTGCTAAAAAGGAATGCGACACTACCCGTATACCATCTGGGAAAGTTTGTCACGGAGCTGTCTAGGACACCTGCTTGAATATGACAGTAAAGAGAATACACGGCACCACCATCCCTCTATGAGTTAGAACTGACCCAAATATAGCACATAATTATTGCAAAGCGCACTCATCTCTTAATGACCCTGCATTGGGGTCAATTATCAAACGTGATGACTAGTATATCCTCTCTTTCTCAATATAGTATACAAACTCGTCAAAACTGCAAATTCAATGGTTTTACCATGAGATATCATTGTTGTTGCGGTAAAATATCTCTTGCGTACAAATTTAATCACTAGAGTGTTTATTTCGTGGGTACTCTTCTTGCAACACCGGCACAAGGGATTGACCAAGCGCAACACCAGGGGTAAAGCCCAAATATGGATAGAGGCGAATGTTTGTCTAGCCTTCCTTTTCGGTCACGCGGACGCCTAAGGCTCGACTACTTTACATCCACCCGGGGCAGCATGGCCTTCAGTTCATGACAGTAGCTCCCTCCGCCTTTCCGAGTCCTTTTGCATGTCGATAATGCCCATTTTCATACCTTCTTCGGTCTTTAGACATGACACGAAGGCTATGTTTTAACAAACTCTGGTGTCTCGGATAGCCTGATTCTTGTTTTTAGGCATAAAATATCATTCAATAGCATTGTACGTTAAATTCGTTACCTCTATATTAAGTGTTCAGTTTATGTCACGGATTGACAATAAAAAATCGTGTTTTTCATCTTACGTAGTGCAATCTAATTAGGGATACTATCACTGTCAAATATAATAATAGAATTTTCTAAAAGCGCTTTTATCGTTTGCTACTTCAGTGGTATAAAGATTAGAGCCTAATATCATTAAAGGCCCGTCATAAATAGCTTTACCGTCCAAGTACAAAGGGCTCTCCTAACACTCCCTGACGTCAAAACAATGTTAAGTGCCGGTGTACGGAAGGACTAAGGGAGGAAGGACTACTGACTTGACCTGGATGCCATGCCGTCTAACAGAAATACAATGAACACAACTGAGGTGTTCCTTAAGCTAACACAGAGTTCAACTAATAATTATGACATCGTACTGCTTCCTATGCCTTACAAGAGCTGAGATAACCTTGTTTTAGGTGTTTTTGCCAAGGACTGCCACTAATAAGGATTCATTTTTTCGGATTCTAAAATTGCGCTGCTCATGCAACTAAAATTAATATTTTGACGGAAAAAGAAATGACACTTGTTGCTTTAACATTTAAAGAAAGTGAATAGAGAGTTGAGAAGCAGAAGTAAGGTAATCAAGCCCAATTTTTAACCTCCTGAATTAACTCAAGAATTACAATTCGTACCTTCTTAACCGTGTCCTACTTCCTAACAGCCGAAAGCTTACCTGTAAACAACATTTCATGATATTTTTCCCGTTGTTAACTATAACGTAGAATCGTTTACAAATTTATCATTTCTCGGGTTGATAGCCCTAACAACGTTGTTGACAATGACAGATGTTTTGTCTCATTGGGTTTTGTTTGAATGTACCGTTAGGGCGAGAGACGATCAGTAAATATGAGCATCGTGGCGGCGGGGACGCTATCGGCTCTCGAGAGTTGGACACGCATCTTGAACACGGTTAGACCTCTATTTATTTGATGTTGCCCAATAAGGTATGTCCTGGTACAAAGGAAGTAAGGGGAAGAAACACAGAGCCTACTACAACGTGAAGATTGAATAAAGTTCTCGTCGTTTCTAATCTGAGTAAGCCAGAGGAACGAAATTAAATAAACTTTACTTGTTGAACGATACTTGCAAGTTACTGCAACGCAAATACCATCTACCGTCTCATTCTGGAGTAGGCTAATTACTTCAAAATGAATTTCCCTCCTATATTAAGCCCTCATGCAAGACGTTCAATCATATAATTTCACAGATCAAAGCAGTGGAAATAAGTGACACAGCAAAAGCTTTACTCTAAACCTGTACTCAATGGAAAGTGCTCATGGTAAGCTCTTGAGTGGCTACGTTTTGCTTCCATTCGATGCCTGATTACACACCTCTCAAACAGCCGCAACCGCCCATTCCTGGCCTGGATATCCTCTGGAATGGCTGCTGACGCTGTCGACTGGGAAATGTCTTCGGCCGAGTCGCCAAAGATGACCAGACGTGAGTTGCTCCTTGATTCGACTACAGCATCGCTAAATTGTACTGCTAATAATTTACTTCCCTTTTGATACGAGTAAAGATCTACGAGTCCGCACTTTGCGCCCTCGCCGACTAGAGACTTAGCTCACTGCTCCGCGCTGTGCCGTAAAAAAGCTGTCAACACTGGATATTATGATGATGCACCACGTGTTTGCGTTTTGGAAGTCGCGAAATTTTCAATGGAAGTTAACTAACGTTTTTTATAGTACAGTACACACTCCACTTTACTGAGTTGTATCTATTTTACATGACTTCCCTAGCATGTAAAGGAGGGTTTGGCGACACCAAATTGAGCCTCATTCGTCACCTGGTTATATCTAATTATGAGGGTAGAAAAAGACAGCAGCCAGCTAAGTAACGCACAGTGCTGTAAATGCGCTAGTATGCCAAATGGTCACTTGGCGATGCTATGCTAGAGTAATCCATGTGATGGAAGCTTGGAGTCATATCTAGGTCCTAATATGTCAAACCAGATATTTAGTAGCATTCATAGTGATGAGTATTTTACATTCTTGATTTAATCCAATCAGTGGCGGGTTCAGGAACCCCACTTCATGCGGTACTTTTAGTGGTACCTCTAACCTCATGCTCATTTCTAAGACGAAGACTTCGAATGTACTTATTTCCTATTCAGTAGGATACAATTTAACAGGGTGCATTATTTGAGAAAGCATTGTATTAAACAATCTTGTGCTTATACTTCTTTGTAAATAAAAATCGTGCCGTGTTAAGCAAATAATTAAAAATCGTACAAAACAATTAAATAAACAGGGATTCCATAGTAAATTGACCGTATTCTCAACTCTAAGGAGGAATGCACATGTTCGTGTTGGAACGATGCATGCTCGGATCGGTTGGGGAATGCTGCAACTTCATAATCATCCGATCACGTTTGATTCGCCTTTCCACCTCCATCATTTCACGATACACCCGAACCAACAACATTAGCATTGTAGTTCCACCGATCAGATAAACTGGAATAAAAGAAAAGGAAAAAAAACGAAGTTTTACTTATGCGATTCGACTACGAATACGTTTGGCGCTTATGATTAAGTAGGAAATCGTTGATTTTTTAAGGATACTAGCTTGGCAATAGTACCTCGATTAGCTGGTAAAGTTCATAAAAGCAGGAAATGAGGATGACATCACGTACTGACAACCGCAATGCTATAGAGTTCGTGTGCTAGCTTGTATGCTTGTGTACTATTTGAGGCGTATCCGTGAATAGCCCTTCTCCCGGAAACAAAGTCACCGAATCCGATGGTCGTGAGAGAGATGAAGCAGAAGTAGACCGAGTCAAGGTAGCTCCAGCCTGGTTCAAGTCGCATGAAGACATAGGCTGGTACGAATAGAATCAGCGTGAAGACAAGGACAACTACCATGATGAGGTGAAAAGCACGAGCTCGAGTTGACCTATTTTTGCGTAGGGCGTGCACCTTCTCTCCCAAAGTTAGTGGAGGCTGTACGACAGAGACCTGTGGATAAAAGCCCCCTTATTAGTTGAATTAATAGGCACGGTACATTTGCAGCCCCTCAGTGAGCTTGGATATTATACTAGTGACAACATGCTGTCTCAGAGGGGCTACTTCCAAACACAGTGGGTGGCTACTAGGCTTGAAAAACAGGTAAATTTGCAGACTAAACCGAGGAGTTCAACTAGCCCATGATCACGCGTAATATGCCAATGCATAAACCCCAGACAATGAGTATTACCACTCACAATGCTTATATGTTAAAAGAACTGAACATTTATCCCAAGAGATGCTTTGGTCGTCCTTAAAAGCAACAACTAAGAGCACAGAAGAAATAAAATCGGGATGATTTTGGATATTTTCGTCCTGATTTAAAGCCACTGCATAATTTTATTTGAGTTCAGCTAGCTGCCCCTGTGATGAACAACCTTGATGTATGATCGCGGAGGGAAGTGGGAAGGATGTTCAAAAGTAGAGCGTGATCAAATAGCGCACTAGGAGGCTGTTTTAAATAGATCAGCTTTTGCACGACTCAGCATTCATAAAACAACCCTATGCCCTATGTAAGTAAAGCCCCCAATCACTTCACGGTTATAAAAGTAAATTAGAGCCTTGCAAAGCACGCGAAGACTTCAGGAACAAAGTAGATACCAAATAATAATAAGTTTAAACGCTTCAAAGGATTGCCATTACTTGTAGTAAATTAGATTTCAAGGAAAATGAACATTTGCTATAATCTAATCACAGCGTACTTACACGACGTGAACGCATATTGAGGAAAGCAGAAGTCTTTGAGACCGTGGAACAGTGCTTTCTTAACAATTTTAGTCGAGTGGCGGCACTAAAGATTTCATTATCGACAAAAGCCTTGCGATTCTCCACAGTCTTCTCCGGCAGCACAATAGTCGTGTGCTTTCTAAGATTGTCAGCTATTTTAAAGCAGTGCAGCGTTTTTCGAAGATCGGAGCGAATTGAAGTGAGACTTTTGCTTTTGCGATGCAGTTTAAGACAACTCGGTGAATTGGTCGGGTCGGATCCAGCAAAGGATTTATTCACTTTTCCTCCATGGAATGACAGCCGCATTTTGGAAGGATGCGGCCCTTCCTCAACCTCCTTTGGCTGTGATTGGGTATCACCATTTTCTGGTTGACTGTCAGCAGTTCCAGTATTTCTGCAGCAAAAAAAGACAAACATTTGTAGATGGCATGCTTAATAAAAGTTTTTATGAATAAGAGCAGTGTGGAGCTACACCCCAAAACCTAATTGCCGAAATGATTTCGTCAGCGTGTTTTGTAAAATCAATTTAAAAATAACATTGCCTATTTATTATAAGCTTATCTCTACAACAAAATAAGTCTGAACTGCCAGGATGGAAAGAAATCATTTGGAAAAGACCCATGAATAATCTTTGAGTCCGAGTCTATCAACAATAGGCTTTGTACAAAATTCTCACGTTTGCGTATCACTGGTGCTGTAGTGTTCAACCGTTAGAATGTGGGGGATACGGAGGCTGGAGACAGTGCCTCGAGGCGATGAAAAGTGTGCAACGAAGAAACGCACCGTGGCAGCTCGCCAACGAAGAATAAGCGGCATCACGAGAGAAATGGTGAACGATGAGAGATGGAGGGTAAAGGGGATACCTACGCACCCAAAGGCAATGCAAAACACCTTCCCAGCAGGTGTCTGAGGCACTATGTGTCCGTAACCTTAAAAAAACGAATTTTGGTCTCAATGTGAGCATGCCTAGCGAAGACCAACATCCCTATTTAGGTGTAAACACTATTATTAATAAAATCTACCGAAGCAATGACAGCTGCGGGCAAAAAAGTCAACGTAATTTTCAAGTCCTTATCAAAGTGCTCTAATCAGTCCTCTGTAGTGATCGTTAAAGTTTGAATGAAAAAATTTTTGTTCATCAACAGATATTCTTCAAGAATCTTAGTGTGGAATTAGCTAGCGTCGAAAACACTGAGAGAATACACTAGAACTGCTTCTCTCCGCCTCGGTACCCAATGTGTGCTAGCTTTTAGGAACTGCAAATTTTCATAAGTCATTTGGATTCATCGTATCGAGAGGGAGCTTCGGCGTTTTGCCAGCTTCATGACGTGTAATTCTGCGATTGTGCAGCATACATGATTGGGCTTCTACGCATTGGCCGTCAATGGAAGTGACCTATGTGGGCTGGTATAAGGACCACCATGATCAGGATCATCACTAACATGCAAAAAGTATGGTCGTCTTTGCAACGGCAACACCAAAATCCCTCAAGTTTCTCATAGTTGAATGGTTGAGCTTTCCAACAACCTACCGTATTATAAAGCTATTTAATCTACTCCAAATACAAATATGTTAATGTTAACAAGAAACCCGACTTATTACCTCACTTTGTTTCAGGTAAGCATACATTGCCACAGTTATCCATCATCTAGATGGATGAGGCCTGGACTGAAGTAGACTAGTCCACGATAAGTAGATTAACTATCAGTATGTGTTGGAGACCAAACGTGGAAATGGCTGTTGTTTATAGCAGCTTCACGGTGTCACCCCTATTCGAAATGTAGGTGTAAGATTAAAAGGCACGATTTGACATAAACTGTCCTCTTTCCATGTTTTCTTAAAACTAATGGCAAAAAGTTCCACGATTCTTAGGCGTTTATTGTTACGGCCATCGCAAGATTTGAGATTGATAGTGCAAAACGTTGCATTTTATCGAGATCCTGTCGAACGGTTTCGCTACATTTGTAATAATATAAGAGCATTTCTTTAGTGCTGTGAGAAAGCCATTTACCGAATTCATGACGACTGATCTTTCCAAAGTCCCCATATCCTTTCTTTTAGTATGAGGAAGAAAACTTGTTTACAATGATTTTTTGGATCTCATGAAACTCAAATTCTACTGGAAATCAGATTAGGCTGTTTAATAACGTGCAGGTGTTCATTTCGAAAATCTGGATCAAATTTAAGTATCCATGTAGCCCAAACCCACACTCTGCTTCCTGAAATAGGAAGACAAACATTCTTCAAGCAGGCAAAGTACCAATCCATTTTTTAATAAAAAATTAGTCAAGCCTTGAAAACTATGTTTTTTTAAGCTAGGGGATGAGTATCGAAAATTACTTTATTAATTTCTATGCACGCATGAATTAGAAGTTAAACAACCCATGCAATCATACCAATGCAAAAGAATACTAGGAAATTTGGCAAGCGTGTTAATTTGTTCATTTTCTCTTGGTTTATTTCGTTATGGGAATATGTCCAAATCGTCTGTTAGTGCAATAAAGTTGCTTGAGAACATCTGTGAGGTGTTTAAAACCGGAGTGATCAACTAACTCCGAGTGTAAGTTGCTCAGTGAGCTTAAATGCTTGCAGTTTAGCTGTTTCTATCCTCATTCTTGCGTGATTTTTTTACTAAACCCACCCCATGTTTACCATGAATTGTAACTTTTAAAACAACTTTTAGGCGCATTGGACCACTTATTGTGATCTGTGCAGGCACACTTTCGACCTTCTGGACTCAAGTTTCGCTAATGCCAAAAATACTACCACTGCCAAACAAAAATCAGAGCAGATCGGGTCGGAGTAAAATATTAGAAGCATATGATAGTCTAAGTCTTAAATAAGGTTTTGAACAGCATTTTAGTCAGTCGATTTAGTAATGCAAACGTTGATAGCCCATTGGAACAGCAGCCTCGGTAGGGAGGATAGTAAAAGGGGTTTTGGATAACTCATAGGGGTCATCGAAGGCGAGGTACTTCGGTCGATCGACTGGGTGGCTTCAAATGTACAGAAAAATAGGCAGTTTGGAGCAACGAAATTGCAAATAGGAAACAGGAATGAAGATTCATAATGTCCTTATTTAATTCAACCATACGAATCGCAATAAGGAATCAGACGCCTTCAACATTAACCGTCAATTAAATTGCGGAATGTGAAAGCACGGTGAAGAGCGGATGTGCTGATTGTAGGGCGGACAAGGCACGCAAGTGCGCACAGAAGAGTGAGTCACACACAAGCGTGACGATGACTGGTTTGGAGGCCAAACAATGAAGTCCCTCCTCGGCCCGGCCATGAGCATCAATTGAGGGCACACACACATACAACACGAAGTGTGATGTCGCACAGTCTTATTACATCTGATTTGGTAGAGAAGCATTCCACATTTTCAAGCACAGAATTCATGTCCAATTGTACTGCCTTTTCTCTGAACGCCTAAGCCTCTAGTTGGCTCGATTAGGCTGCAATCGGTACGTAAGCCAACCAGGAATAACTTTAAATCCCATAGTGGTAAATTTGCTATAAAAGGTGTGCACTTCCTCAATATGATTGGAGTTGGTGATAATCGAATGGGTGTGACACAAATGCGCGGCTATTTGTTCTGTTACACGGAATCACGCAGCTCAACCCGGAATGTCGAGCAATTTCGTTGTTTCGACCCAACTGTACCATTTCTTTTGTATACACGCACTGAGAGAATCTTGTAACACAAAATCACCGCTTTGATTATAAATTACTGCCAGAATGTCCAATTACTACCTAACAATGCTAGTCAAGCAGCCATATTCCACTCGGGAAGCTAAGGAAAGGGATAGACTGTGTTGATAAAAGTAGGTATAAAAGCAAATGAATAAATAACCTATTTTAATTGAGGGATGAGCCTTAAGCTAAATAAAACCCCATCTAATAATCAAACTTAGATCTGTTAAAATATTTTGTGATCCGGTAGATGAACAATAAATCACAAGACTCACCAATAGTCGTAACAACCGTCATGCAGAATATAAGTGCATTTCCAAAGCTCCAGCTCCTGTTGGCTTTTGGTCCAATATCGCTGAAAGACTGGAGGGAATCAGAGATAGCTATGGGCTGGACTGACTTGCGCTGACCAGTTGTACGAGTCAGAAAATTTCTCAGTCTACTGGGAGGCATAATTGATAATTTGGTCAACAATGATTGCAGATGTTGAGCTTTAAATAAGAGGAAGGCTTATCAGATCCAGAAAGATTTGAAAATGCAATAACTGGTTCACCAGATAATGGCATTTTGTACCAGATGAGGAAATATGAGTTTTGCCTCCATCAATGTGTACAAAACCACAAACCTCAACAGCGCTTACTCTTGGAATATGGTGATTGAAAATGCTCAGTAAAGAGCATAAATTGTGATCACAATTCATATGGTAAAATCTTAATCAAGAGCATTCGTGCGACCATTAACAACCGACATTCGGAAAGTAGTGGCATCGATTATGAGCTACTGTCATAAACACAGTGATCCTAATTAATGCTAACGATTTGGAGCATACATGATGACCAAGTGATAAACTATAACGGCATTAATGGTTTGGTTAAGCCAGCATAACCAGCTAAACTCTAATTTAGGCCTGGTACTTAAACTAATTTGGCATGCAAAATACCACATTTATGTTATCTACATAATAAAACTTCGATAAGATGGAAATCTGCAGCTTTATAATCAAAGCATTAACGTGTGTAAAACAGGCTTACATGATATATTGTTGCAGTTTTTCAAAATACGAATGATTTCTTCGTCGAGGTTCTCTAGCTGAACTTCGACAGGTTTTTCGATTAACTGAAAGCACACGGCACCAATGCACATAAAACAAATGTAGGAAACAAGGATGAATAGAAACTCAACAAAGCGGTTCTTAAAATATGATTTTGATTTGATTGATACTTTAGATATTTTGAGAGGGTTTGACAAGAATTCGTTGGGAGTTCGAATCAAACGGAATCTTCGGCAACGAAGACAGGACACATCGATTTCATCAGAACAGTGGTGAGCTGGAGGAGGCAGTTGATCCAAACGAGTGTCTTTTTTAATGATTTCATCGTCAGATTGACAGTGATATTTCCGAGCCGTGTGTGAAGGATAAGCACTCTTAATACCTCGATTAAGAACTTTCAGGTTACTTGGGGGCAAAAATACAGAGTGGTGGGAGGAATGATATTGTCGATTGCAGTCTGCATGTAATTTATTTGGCAACGATAACCGTTCGAAACTCCAATTCGTTTCGGATTCACTTGATGAGATGACGAATTCAACATCTCTGGGTTCGGAGTCACAAAGAGACACAACCTCTTCTGCCGATAAACGGTTCTGGTCATCAACGGTGCTTTCATCTCCAATATTTTCAGGTGTTTCTCCACCGATATTGATATACATTGCATAACCATACGCACGATAACACGGAGCAAGAGATGAAGGTAGAAAGACATTCCCTGTGACCTTGAAGGGTGGTAAAACAAGTACTGATAACATGAGATGAATGTGTTTCCTAACGGCATTTTATTACGTGCATTACGAAAATACACCTTTTATAATGAACAAAGTATATTTCAAACCAGTACAGGTATAGGCTTTGTACTTCTACCACTTGTGGATTTCCGTTAAAATTATCAAAATAGGTACATAAATGCCGTTCGGTGCTTTGTTTCTGTCACTTAAGGCTTATTGTAATAATGTTCTTGTATCACATTATCATTGAGCTACGGTAACGAGCCTAATTCTTTTATATCCTGACATAAGGATTTTTACATACACCACATGTACTATTACCTTTACACCATTTGCAACCTAAAACTGATGCTTCTTTTTCATAAATCGATGTATTTTAAAGTGCAACTACTAGTAATTTTAAATATTAATTAAATGTCATAATATTTTTTGGCTTTCTTCTTTATGATAAAGCCACCTACGAACCATTTTGCAGACCAAATAACTTTGTTTACATAAATACTGCCTTAACCAGAGTGAGCAGTTTGGTTATGAGTGGATTCATGGATGAGTTAGCTATTTGTGGGAATGCTGAAGCAGATGTAGTGAGTTCTTATATGATAGACACGTAATGCAACTAAAGATCCCATTGCTACAAGATTACTCATTCTGTCCGCTTGGTATCATTGCTGTCAAAATCTTTTTTTCGAATAATGTCTGAACATATTTGAGCATTATTAATAGTGCATATATAGCGTCCAGCGACCTCCACAAGGACAAAAGAAGACGAAACACTATGTCAGAGTATGAATTCGGCAACAGAAATAATCAAGGCTGTTGGCATGGTTGAGAGGCCAGCCTACCCGGCGACGGCAATGCAGCCAAGCAAATCTATAACCAAAGCCGAGACTTAAACAAACGCTGAAACGTGATGCAGCAAAGACAATGAAACGAATACAAATATCCACCTCGAGTTCATGAGATTATTTGAGGCAAACTTGTAGCGTTTTGAGGCTCCCTCGAGGGCAAAAGAAGGCAGAATACTAGGGTAGAATATATATATATATATATTTGACGAACAGAGGGAAATAAGCTGCTGGCATGGCCCGAAGGCCAGCCTACGCAGCTAGGGCAATACGGCCACTCTGTGACCCTGACCACAACCAATAGTTCAAACAAACAGAGTACTACATTGCACTCTCCTCTTTCGAGAGTCGTCCCCGACGCGCCCCTTGGCACACCTCCCGCGTTAGCCATCACAACATACTCAGTGCTGCAAGAAGCACCCACGAGCTAACCCCGCCAGTCGCCGACACTCGACGCGATTGCGGCGATGCTTGACACTTACGTCAGTGATCACTCTTGGGAGTGCATTGCACTTCGAGTTTCGTTTGGCTTGGGAACAAAGTTCAGAATAAGTGCTTCTGCCGACCATCAGTATGTCCGCAAGGGGGCGTTAGCACGCCGAGCTCCTTAAGCAAGTACATTGGGGGTAATCTTTGGAAGGAAACTTTCCAGGTGGTCCATGGCTAGTGTCGCTTCAGTCGCTAGCAGCTTTCTTGTAGAACACGGAGACGGGGTAGATGCCAAAGGCGGACGCCATTCTTAGCCCACCCGTGGCAGATACTCTTCTTTCGCACCTCTGCAATATATGGAAACCCTGTGGAGTCGGATCTGCTTTCCGCTGCCACCAACGTAGCGTCCCGAGGCTTCCTCGAGGGCAAAAGAAGGCAGAATGCTAGAGCAGAATATGTATATTCAACGAGCAGAGGGAACTAAGCTGCTGGCATGGCCCGGAGGCCAGCCCACGCAGGTAGGGTAATATGGCACCGGTAGTTCAAAGAAACAAAGTACTACAAAACTCTCCTCAAAGTGACGCAGTTTATTCCCCTCTCTGTGTTCAAAAGTGGTGGATAATTAAGCCGTTTATGCTCTTCAGGAAGACAAATATCCAAAGTGAAGCTAAAAAGACGTAAACTGAATATACAGTATCACTCTACTGATCAAACTTAACTACCTAAAATTGTAAAAGGTCCTGGGATGGTTATCATGAGCATCTCTCAGGAAATAAAACGTAAACTTTACTTCTCTTGGTCCCTCCAACCAGTTATTTGATATTTTCCTTATCCAAAAGAGAATTGCCTCATGCCACTCTCGAAGCAATAAATTAACTTTCTAGTGTAGAAATACGAAATGGTTCTAAGTTGAGATAGAAACATAATTTTTGTGTGTAAGTGCGTGTGTGCTGGAATTTTTAATAACTGCAACTTTCCTTTGGATGCATCAACTTCGTTTGGAAAATCACACGCAAACACACACACACACACAAGCTCACATTTCTCTTTCTTACAGTCACATTCAATAAAAGTGGTGTGTTGGGAGTCAATGCACATGCCCATTTTCATGGCAAAAGTAGGAATGAACCGAGAGATATTTCTGCTGTGGTGGAAAGCCGATAGTATTTAATCAAGCATTCCCATCTCTTCCCACATCTCTAAACTACAATGAATAATTAAGCTTGATGAGGTAATGACTTCGTAAAAACTGTTGTCTCCACGATTTCGATGCTAAAAAGGACTTCACTTGCAGGTAAAGGAATAAATTATTAAGAAAAAACATCACTAAGAACTGATTCTAAAAATTAACTTTGAAATTGTGGAATAGTAGCGATGTTTATTAAAAATTTCTTAACTTAGAACTAATTAAAAGGGACAGGCCATCCGACGGGAAGAGTTATTGCGTGCTTGTAAAACACCGAGAATAAGGGACTACATCCCAGGGAAGGGAGAACCGTAATGCCACACCATTATGAGAGGCGCATATGGCAAAGTAAAATCCTCCAAAATATGACGGTTTTGACCATACCATAATTCTTGTACGCTTGACTTATGGTATACAAATGCTTGAATATACTTTTTAAGTGAGAAGTTGTCCGCAAACACGAACATCGCGACGAGGAATGCGCCATTGGTCTCCGAGACGAAAATTGACCCCGAAGGCAACCAACCGTGGCATCTGTGCCGCCTTCTTTACCGCTATCGCATAAAACGTGTTCACGGCCTACTCCTATTTCCCTTCCAGGTAAAAGAATCTCTGGGTCTTAGATAAAGGATTAAATTCAGGTAAAGCTGATCCCAAGTATTATAGCGACCAGTGAAACTGTCAGCTTGTCGACTTCAGCATTTGGCGTTTGAAATCCATTTGGTAATCACGAAGCGTTTCCTGTAGCCATAACATCTTCAACAAATAAGCAGTTTGCTACTCCATTAATTACGATAACTTCCAATCTTCTTGCCTGATAAATTAGAAAAGCCTCCCCCTTTTTCCTCTTAATTTGAAAGTCAAGATGAAATTTGGACAGCAGCAACCTGATTAATTTTCCCAAATCGCTTCCCTCTTGGTACCTCTAAAGAAGTCAGCCTCACAGTGAACGTCATCAGCATGGCAATATTGGAATCGAAAGTTTTTATTTCTGTAGATTAACATCCACGAGACAAATTATGTTTTGCGCTAGAATCCCGTTCATAGTGATCAATAAGTCGTCGCTTTAGCCGTGTTTGTGGAGAGATCCCCCCATCCTTTTGAGCACAATATGGCCGGTAGATTTTGCTTCCAGAGTGAACATTTAAAAGTAGGCATTACTGAGTTGTAAATACAGCCACACTCGCATTTTCAGTCACCGTATCGTAGAATAACTTTCTGATATAAAATACTGGTTTACAGTCTGCTACCCTACTGACAGTCTAAAAGCTACAACTTTTTACTACCTTTGGTTGGATTAAATTTTAAAACCCAGACGCATTTATTACTTCTCCTCAATAAATTTTGGGAGTTGTGTACACTGCAAAAAAAAACATGAGTAGCATCAAGTAGCAGTCTGTGCTGCAGGCCTCTCTTAAAGGCCTGGGATGGCAATCAGCGCCGAGTCAAAGCATTACCGGTTCCGTGAATGCCTCCGCCGCGTTTACGCCTGTCGGTCGGCTTGGGAATGCGATGGCTTTTGATCCGCATCAATGCATTGGGAGGTTGCTTTTTTAGCTAAAATTTCCTAAAGCATCTCCAATTTGTGAGAAGGCGGTGGAATTAAATACAGTAAGGGTAAACATCTAGTGCGCAAAACCCAAATACGCTTGCATGTCTGCGTCTTGATGCAATCTTCCTATCTAACGAAAGTGTTCTCTAAAATATGGTAACTAGAAGCTGGATGGCATGATTAAAGCCTATGTTTACTTTCTTCCGGGTGGGTAAACACTTACTTCTCTTTTCTGTCCTCCGGAGGCTAAATCTGCCTTAAGTAGATGTTTAATTCCAGATCACCACTAGTTAAATGAGGATACAGATGGTGAAATACTTCCATTCCTCATTCATTTTTAACCTGAACATAAACTTTTATTACCTATTAAGTTCCCCTTGCGTATAATTACGAGGCCATTAAAAGGCGGTTAAATGAGTTGCATGGACAATTCATTCTTTTCTAGGAGTGTAATTCCTCACAGTATACACTTGTGATGCTGACCTTTGTTTGTTTAATTTCTCTTTTTAGTTACGCGGCCACTTGGAGCGCCACGATTGTACTTTCACTGGGCGACATGGTCTCCGAGTTGTGCCGGTAGCCTCCTTTTGCTGCCCTATATTTGTGTCTTCCTTCAAATTCGGGCAAGGCTAGGGGCAAAATATGGTTGTAAAGGTCTTTGCACATAATCTCGCTTAGCCGATCGTTGACCCGTAACTCACTAAAGTTGACAAAATCTTAGGGGAGATACAACTGCCATATTCAGGTGTAAAATAGTTTACATGCTCTTCCTATTATTAAGATCAGAATTTACAAAAGTATCTGAAGTACAGGAGTAAATGCATGCTCTCGGTCATAATTAACAGTGTAAGTATTTATCTCCACAAATCCATACATTTCAACTCGTTGGACTCGAGGAGACGGGCTTGGCATCACTCTTCTCGCCCCGACTACCTCGCTGAGTGCTCCCATGCCTCAGGAAACGAAAACAGGAGAGGATGCCCTTGGAATCCGAGTTGTCGCCAACTAGAGTCATATTTTGTCTTGTCTCCATGCGCAACAACTCCTGAAATACCTCCTTAACGTTAACATTATTCTTTGCCGACGTCTCCATGAATCCGCAATTCCATTTTTGGGCCATGGCCTCTCCCTGGACTGTGGACACTTCACGACCAGTGTCACTTTCGTCGGACTTATTACCAACCAGCATGATGGGGATGGATGGCATTGCTGCAGAGCCCTTTATGCGGACCAACTCTTCGTAAATCGGGGTTAACTCGTCGAGGGAGACGCGACTAGTAATTGAGTAGATTAGCATGAAAGCATGACCCCGAGAGATGCTCAGGCGTTGCATGGCGGGAAATTGGTGACTCCCTGTTGTATCGGTTATCTGCAGGGTACAGACTTGCTTGTTACAACTTATAACCTAAAGTGAAATGGAAAGAAAACTGTGCTATTTAACAGAAAACCAGTAATTTCTACACGTTATTAGCTGCCGTAACTACGCAGTCAACTTCACTGTGGCCGCCAAGCGAATTATCTGCTCGCATCTGCGGCGCTATCAGGCAGCCGAAGATAATATTTATTTTAATTCTATCCAGTTGACCGAAATTTTTAGTTTTTTAAATAACGCTAGAGAATTTGACTTTGAGACAAGGTCTATCGTGTTTGCTGCTGAAAATGTTACTCCATCAGGTCAAGAAATACCCCCAATGAAGCTTCATTTCCGCAGGCTCCATTTTGCCCCAAGATAATAAGAGCCGCGCGATGAAATAACCGCCCATTCCACGTCATTACGAATTGAATTAATTCAAACATTGATGCACCTAAAATTAACTACGCCTAGTTTTTATCAGGCAGGCGAATTTATTAATAAATCCTTTGATAACTCCATTTTCAGTTCACTAGCAACAAAACTTTATTTACTTGAGTAATTAAATTAGGAACTTTATTGTGATGTGTTCACCATATGAAAATTACCAACACTTCTATTGCTAAACAGGTATACGCATGATGTGGCACAGAAAAGGCGTTACAACAAAGAAAAAAAGTGAGTTCAGAATTTGAGAAATAAGGAACATAAATCAAGTGGATTTTCTGCTTCGCTTGAAATCTTTTTTGCCTCTCCATTCGCCCATGCCAATAGGCGAGCACTTTGGATCCAGCGCAATTAATCCTTCGCATAACACCCCATAAATATATTTATCAACTTTAAAGACCGCGGCTGATGCCAAACTGGCATCACTGTTCGATGGTATCAAATCAGAGCACGCACAGATTAGCACTGTCCTCGACTTTGTAAGAAGTCACAGTAGCATGGCAGAAAATGCACTACTGACGTACAGGCGGACTGAGAGAACAATTTAATGACCCAGAGGCCATATCAGCAAGCAGAAGTACAATAGCGGAGAGTTAAGTATCCACGCAACCAAGACGCAAAGCTACACCAACTATCCAAGTAGTACACACATAAGCACCGGAAAAGTGGAGGTTAAACCGTAACCTTAAAGTGGCATTACGTTTGGAGAAACTAAATGTCGTGTTCTGCACTTTATACATGCATACTATGCATGCATACTTGCGCAATTTCGTTCACGCTTTTTTTAAAGGCTGTATCCCATAAAGCAGTCGTGTTTTTTTTCACTTTAAATACATTTCTGCACTTAAGGCAGGGTGGTTTAGGCTCAGCGGTATTTTCAAGTAATTAGGGGTGAAAGGTAAGGAAAAAGTCAAAAACAGTAAAGTGTAAATTGAAATTGAAAGGTTGAAGCAACCAAAGGTTAATCACAAAGTGTTTTTAGAAAATGCACGAAAACACAGCGTTGCATTCCTACTTTTCTGCTAGCCATAACAATTTTTGACAAAACCCATACTAATATTCCACCAAGAAAGTGGATCAAAACATTTATTATTCTGCTTTAAATAAATAACTGGAGTCCATTTAGTAAAATATACATCAGGTCTGGGAGGATATTGTTGCTTTTTATAAGTTTATTAATTCGAAGTAAGTGTTTACTTATAGCCGCAGAGTGGCTCCCCGTAGGATATTTTGAAGTGCATGACAGTAAGAGTGTAACGATTAAATAAAACGCTTGTAGTTGCTTAATTCACAACCAAAAAGTTAATGCAAAGCTCAAATATTTCAGGTGTTTGTGTGTGGTAGCATTTATGGATCCTGTCAGCGTGCTGGTTGAGGGCACTTCGTTGGCATTTTGAGCGAGGTGTAGAAACACAAGAACTTCCTCCATATGGAAGTCAGCAGTCATGCCTTTCCAGCGCCAAAAATTAAGGCCAATAGGGCCTTGGGACAAAATTTTCTCCAGTGGCTCAAGGCGGTCATGTAGTTTGGGGCTATTCGCTCTTAAGGTCTGCGGGGAAAATGCTTGCAATGAAGAAAAACTTGTATTCTGTTGAGTGAAAAGGCCGTGCAAAAACTGAAGAATATCATATGCAAGCAAGAGGATAAAATTGCTATTTTAGTTTTAAAACAATTTTGTCTGGGCTTGTAATTATTCAAAGGTAAAAAAGGACTGCGCATTAAAAACGTCACGTTTTAGCTATTTTTAACTGACCAGCTAACAGCAAAAAGCATTGTGATTTTGAAAGAAATACGTGAGCAAATAGAAACAATGTCTTCAATTAAAGAAATGACAGATATGGGTCTGTCTTAAATTAAGCAAATTGAAAATCAGTGCATTACTATAGCAATAACAACATGATTGCCAAACATATTTTATTAGGCATCAAATGAGTCCGGTCTCCGAATGTCAAGCGTTTCTAAACATAAAAGACTTATTAGGGCGTTAAGTTGACATATTTTAATCGTGGCCTTTTTGCCTGAGGAAGTTGCCTCTATGCAGGGCGCTATTGATGGAAGGTGGATTAAAAATTGCTACTCGACAAAATTATCTGTGGGGACGAAGTAAGACCAAAAATAGGACCAACTAAAATGCTGCAGCTTTGAGGATGTAAATTGCTGTAGTAATTGCAAAAATATGAAGTCACACATAATGTCGGTAACAACCAAGTATCGAGGGTAGAAGTACTCAAACGATCGGATAATTTGAATCTTTGTAAACTGGCCCAAAGATTCAGGAGTTAGACGTGCAAAACTCAAGTCGAGAAGGTGCAATCGCACACTGTGAACTATTCCTTATTTCTCACAAAGTGGAAGTTTAAGGACCCACGGTAGTCCACGAATAGCTCAATATTCGTGCATTTCAAGCGTTATCCAAGACATCCTGGAAATCGTGAGTAGCTATTTCGATATATGCATGTGTGATGTGAACGCTGGATTAGCGGGCATGAGGAGGTTTGCACGCGAGTAGTGTGAGAAAACAGGGTAAATCATATTGGGAGCGTACCTGTCGAAAGGTATCCTCAATTGTGGGTACATAGGCCTCTCTAAAAGTGCCCTTCACGAAACGAAGCACGAGAGAGCTTTTGCCTACTCCGCTTGCGCCAAAAACAGCTACCCGATAGTCATTGGGCTGTTCCGGCATTTTCTATTGAAAAAAAGCACAAAGCAAAACCACTGGGAAGGAAAATGTCTGCATTCCATGGGAAAAGATTGTCTTAAGCCCCTTGTTTGTGGGAATTTCAGACAGTAATGGCAACGTATGAGCAATATTTTGAAGAAATACGAGCCAAACGGCGGATTATATGTGCACCTTTCCTTCAATACTCTTAACAAGGTAAAATATTTCATGCTAAAATTAAGTTAACAGTTGCTAGTCATGCGTAGTAAACATCTTCGTATTGAGTGTGTACGTCCAAAGGCAAATAGTAACCATTACCCGAGCTCCTGTTTCCACTCATTTACTGGTAGATTAACGTACACAATCATCACTGTAAGTGGAAATCAAGCATCGAAAATTACAAATTCCATTTTTAATTAAAAGAACGGCTCTTTGTGTACACACATCATGGCGTTGTAGACATTTATCCGGCTGCGAAATGAGTTAAATTTTATCACGTGATGTAGTGAAGTGACTTGTTACAATGCTTCATCAGCGCCACTCAAATCACATAGCCATAAGCTAGCTGCAATAAAAATCCAAACTGAATGTTCGACCCTTCGTGTTTCAGCTGCGGTCAGAAAGGATAATTGTCACCTCATTAATTGCAACCGTCATTGCAGCAATTAAGAGTCTTCCACTTATCAGGTTAGTCTGTTTTATACTAAAGGTAAAGTGTAGCACATTCGTGCTTACCTCATAAAGGAAGTCTACTAACATTCACTTATCCCACAATGTGTTCAAGTGAATCGATGTGATCGGTCGACAATTTAAAAAGCCAACAATAAAGTTTAAACAATCTTGTAGACCAACGTACCCTCAGATCTTTATTTCCTCAATACATTAGCATAGCAAGAACCCAGGAACCTCAAAATGCGGGAACCAAAGTATAATTTAATCAAACCGTTGCTCTCCGTGGCACTACTATAACCGAAACTGGCAGCTGAAATAAGCTCATAGTCAACCAATCAGAAACGAGCCTGGTAGCCTATCAAAATGCTCCATTTTGAAAAGTGCTAATGCAGAGAAACTTGTAAGTCGGTGGACAAGTCTAATAAAAGTGATTTTGCCAGGTGGCCTTAGGCCAGATTAAGGCTGGGAACCTGTCAAAATATGATGGAGCTTCCAACAGATGATATGGACGAAACAGGCAAGGCTAAAATTGTAATGTCTCGGAAACGAACTATTTTTAGCAACTGTATCGCAAATAATTGAGAGTGAAGGCGCTACAAATTCCGCCTACAACGACACATAAGAAGTCGATGATCTTATTTGCATGATGAGGGAGAGGAAGTAGTTTGCTCTGGTAGGTAAGGTGGTCTAACGTAGTTTGCAGAAGTAGCTCGCAGTGTAGGCAGGTATGAATTTTGCAATACGAGCTCTTTTGTCGCATTTATTCCGTTTCATGCGATATTTATGACCATGGAGATCGTAAAAAAGTAATCAACATTACCTTTGTAATGGGTAGTGGCTGGCCAGGCCTTCTACAACGTGCAATCTCCTTTAAACCCAATGCGCATCCACCGTTGCAAACTGATTCTAGATTAATCACCTGCCCCACAGTGAGAGGATAGAAATGACCTTAATTTTAATGGATAAACCCCCCAAAAGGTAACCCCACTATTCTTAAGGGGCCGTGGTAAGGGAATGTGTTGCCAGCAGGCAGGGTAACAAGTTAAGCCAGCAGCACTTGATAGTTCTTACTTTAAACCACAAAACCGACACAAGAACAAATCGACTAGCGAATAAAATCGACTGTAAAGGGCGCATCGAAAAGAGCCATTCGAAGGTCCATAACTCTTGATTTACGCGGCAGTAAACGTTAGCAGCGCTTTTTTGTTATGCGTATGACGACAAGATGGTGTTCAATCAGTTGATTGCCTACCCCAAAACTTTATTTAATCAGGATAAGAGAAATGCCTGGTACTGTAAAAAGCATGTTATTGTTTTCGAATTGCTGAACTCACTTAGCATAGCGCATCCATTTGAAGCATGCGACAGCTTGACACGACTGGAAGGTTGAAAGTGGTGAATGACGGGCGCTACTCACCGCAAAACGGCAACCCCCTCTATGATTCCTTTTTGTCTAATTAAAAAAAAACAAGTTAAACCAGACTTACTTATCTGTCATTGCCTCATCAACAGTTCTTTCACGAGAGTTCACATTAGAAATTATAAAATTTATTTCAGCTTAACTTGAACAAAAAACGTGAATTTTTGGAAGGCAACAGAGGTGAACAAGGCAACGTGATCGGCCAGTGGTGGTAAAAATTTTCTACTGCCTGTCCCCTTAAAGAGCTTCCGTTTTGAAGAAAGCCAGTCTCCCCAATGATTTTTTTTCTATAAATTAGGCAACCTTTTAAATTGGCCTCCTCATCGTAAGCTGGAGCATTGCTTTGGGTCAATCGTAAATGAGATGCTTGTACTTCGCAGTGGATGAGGTAGATTTGCTACCTTTCTTCATACCGGGGAAAATACATGCCTACCTCTGGCATCTGTTTTTCTTATACAGGCAGACAAACAATGATAAAACAGATACCAGAAGGGATAGGTTGATTACTACAGACTCATACTTGAATATCTTCACTAGAATTAGCTTGTTTAGCACTCCGTTTTGGAAAAGGGACCACTTAGGGGCCCCGTCATCACCCCTTCGCTTGGCAGCCGGACCTTCGGACCCGTACCAGTAGGCCCAATGCATTCTGTAGGCTGGTAATACAAGTTGTGTTCGAGTATTAATATACCCCGACTTGAGAGAAGTGTTGGAGCGCTACATCGGTATAAGTTAGAAGAGTCTGTTCCTAAAGGACGGAAGAGATGCATATGCTGCGAATGGGAGAGCGTGTGACGATCTCCAGCAGAAAATCTGAAAACAATATCTATATTTGGCAAATACCTAGGTCCCGTGGTCTGTAGGTGTTAACAACTGAAGCAGCACTATCGACACCGAAAAAATTCGCACCAGAACTGCCTGCCGCACTTGTATGAAGAGAAGTTACGTAAACAAGCTTACCTTTTCCTTCCCTTCTCCACTGGCTGGGCGATTGGACAGCGCTGAAGTGAGAAATGACAAGGAGAAACAGTTGCAAGGCCCTATCCCCACGGAATGATTTTAAATCCTGCATTTTATTACATTACTCTGCACATGGGTCAACGCTCCCACGACTAACGTACACGGGCGATTGGCAAAGCGTTCTTTTGTCCCCCTCAAGACAATTCTCACTTAGGATAAAACCCCAGATCCAGACGAATCACCAAGAGTTGCTGTCAAGCATCTTTTCAGTTGCACAGCTGACTAGCGGGTGCTTTTCTTACGACACCAATTACGTTGTAGTGGCTGACACAGGATACTGACCAAGGTAGCGCCCGTGTAGGTGCTCAAAAGGATGATGGGGTCACTCGAGATCTCCACCATTGTGCTTCTGACGAGGGACCGACTCGCTTCCCCATGCCAGTAAACTCAATCCCTTTTCTATGTCGAGGACAACTGCTAACTGGTGAGATAAAGAATGACAGAGGCATTATCATCAGCACTTGAAAATTTCGGCAGCTCTAGTTCTGTGGAAATGCATAAAATACCGAATTCGAGAGAACGATTAAGTGCAAAATTTCAAGTTGCTTTGTTTAGATAGGCAAAAATTGAAGAGTTCCCGCACTTCGCAAAAATTGCACTTAAATCCCTCAATACACCACATTCAGTTTTTAAACTCTCCTAACCCATTCCTCCTCAATGGCTCACCAGAATTAAATTTTTAAGAGAACTAAAAAACATTTTATTTTGAAAACGCTGACAGGAAATATGCCAGTTTTCGAGGTGAAAGACTTTTCATTCTTTAAAAGGAACATTTAACGAATTGACAAAAACAGGAGCAACAAATTGGGAAACGTTTGGCAAGCAAACGAAAGCCAACAAAAATGGAGGATCGCTCATTTGCACAGACACCGCCCCTTTCCCTCCCCCTACCCATGGAGCAATGCTCCTGGAGGTGTCGAAAATATTATTTCAAAACTGAGCTAAGTTAGCAAACAATTAAAGGGTATAGCCGATTTGTTGAATTTCGGTATACGCGATCCTGAATGGTGAATCACAAGATCATATAAAGCCTGGCGTTAATAATGCATGCACAAAGGCGACTTGTGCCGTTGAGCGCAGACTTGGGGTCCGAATAATATGCACTGTCTAGACAGTGTAAAGTGAGGCATATGCCAATTTGAGCATGGAAGTTGTTTCACGAGATAACGTCCTTAAAAGGACAAGGCGTCTGGAAGTATCTAATGTCTCAGCAGGGCTTGTAGAGTTTTGACACAAAAGCATTTGCTTAGTGTAGTTGCGCATCCGCAACGCAGCAGCTAAACACTCAAACTGCTCCCTCCTCACCGACCCCACCACCACCGGAAGGTGGAGTATATCTGCAGATCTGGGATGGTACATAAAAGGTGTAGATAAATGACTCTAGCCGTTAGTCCAACCCGACTTACAAAACTTGCTCTGCTTTGAACAAATGAATCGCGACTTTAAACCCTCCTCAACCAATGCCTTCCACCTTTCGGACGGGCAATCCTTAATTCGGCTAAAACAGTCAAACGGAAGAAGAGGATTTTGAAAAGCATAGCGATTCCTTTACATATACCTATAAAAATTGCTTTCGCCCGAGACGCAGCAAATTTTAGTGCTGGCGGCTACCCTATTAGAATCTAGATAGGAGCACTATTTTTTACAAATCCTGACCAACAACTTCACTTCCTTGTCTGGAACCGTTAGTAAACAAGCGATTTCCGCAGCAACAAGTTGCAATAAAATACTGAATTGAAACTACCAAAGTGCTACAAAATCGCATCAACAAAGACGTGGGAATTAAGAAAGAAGAAAACTACGCCTCACACTAGCATCCATTCGAACTGGTCATTATCCAATGACAAAGTTCCGAAATTCGGATGATCCAGATCAGATATCCTAGAATCGACACAAAATCTTTCCCAAACAGGTTCGGAGATTCAGTTCCACTAAGACTGGAGGTTTGAGAGACTACCTCTAAAAAATACAATTCAAATAACATGAAGTTACTCAAACCGGAAAACCTAACTGAACCACACGAATGATGAAGTTTTAATCACAAAACAAAGCTTTTTGAGGGTCTGGGTCCAATCAGTACAGAATCATGCGATTTTCTGCAATGGCCTAGTAGAACAAAATATGGTTGGACCATTGCCTCAGCTTCGGGAAGAAAGTATGGGCGTAAGCTTAGTTCATTAGCTTTTGCAAAGTTGGGGAAATGAACGTAATGATGCGTGGGAGACTGTAGTCATAAAAACTTTTATTCTGGTATAAACATGGCACCACTTAGCCAATCAGCACAGTGCGAGATTGGAGGTCATGACAATCACCAACTGTCACCTTTGTCGTAATCTGCAAGAGCAAAGATAGGATCAATGGAACTTGGCACTCGAAAAACCTTTGCGAACCTATAGGAAAATGTAGTACCTTCGGATAGATTGAGCTTCAGCTTCTTAAGTGGCTGTGCGTTTTGTGTACCTCTGCGACGACGCTTCGTAGACTGGCTCCTGCTTGGCTTGAGCTTTCTCCTTGTTAAGTTATCTTCCCCATCTTTCTTGGGTACTGATACTAAAGTTAACCGAAAAGAAAAATAGGTACACAAACAGGACTGAGCTCGAGCAAGTAGAGGAAAATCTTTTCACCGTTAATTTCCGCACGCAGCCGTCGACCCTGAAGCTTGGTATTTTGTGCACGTGCAAGAGCGGCTTGACAGATGACCTTCGTCTTGAAGGTTAAGATGGCGATGCTTGATAACAAAGAGAAAGACGTACGCAAGCAAATAAACCAGGCTAAAGCACAAACATCGCTTAACTTATCTACAAAAGTGCGCGAAAAATACCTTATGAGAGCAGTGTTAGAAAAAAATCTGGCACAAAACAGCGACCATAGAAGTGTCCTTATTGTCATCAAGAGGAACCAATGTCAACATTACATATTCAGAAACTTCAGAACAAGGCCAAAAGGTTATGGTGAACAAGTTATAGGCAACTCAAGAGAAACAAATCAGCTTTCTGCGTCTGTTTAAGGTTCTTACATTACAAAAAAGAAGGAATTTTGAGTACTGTCCAATGACATCTCGCTGCTAATTAGGCTGGACAAAATAAGTGCAACGACAAATGCAGGAAGAGCCTAGACTGACAGAAAAGTGCATCCCTGCGTCAATGATGTTACGATTTCCGTTTGTGCTATGGAAAGGCTAAATAATGCGTTAAGTGTACCGAATGAAAAGTAATCAAGAGAAAGGTAACAGAGAGAGGGGATAACATTTTAAGGAATGGTGATAAATAGAATCGCCTCCTAATGCATTTGAAGGGTTATCAACGATAACGAAATACAGTTCTAATAATACCCATATCGTGAAGTGCCCGAGACAATGCGCATAAGAGGAGCAGTGACAGCAACAGTGTTAGCTGGAAATGAACAGATATGCATATTCGCCCACAGTGGTGGAGAAAATTCCACCCAGTCTGTTGGTCAAGTGAATGAGTCAGCGTCCTGGCGAATTAAGCAGACTAGTCTTCCAAGGCAACAATGTTTTGCTTGAACGACTACAGAGGAATGCAAGCTAAGAAAAGGGTCAAGAAAAGAATAAGTCATTCTTACTTGAAGATGGCCAACACAGGAGCCTCACAACAAAAACGCAACAAACGTTTAACATGTAACAGCTTATGCCTCAAGGAGGCGAAAACCTAGGAGGGATAAAGTTGACGAATCCTCTCGTTTTGAAGTTGGATGAAATACTTTTGCATTGCAACTAGCAATCTTGCATCAATTGTGGAAATACTGAAGGGGGCCAAATAGTTTGGGGTTTAAAAAAGTGCATCTTTGAAGTCTTGGCAAATCAGCCAAGTACGATAATTAAGCCGTCCTGCCTGTCCTCACAACACAAACCCCTTAGGAAATCTTTTCCTCATCAGTTCTTTGTTAAGTTGGCGATAAAAGAGCTCTCCTAGTTAGCCGAATTTTGGCAAAAAGCACACCAACCATTCGCGTTCCCAAGATGTGGCATAGAAGCACGAAAAAGGTGCAGCGAATAGGCACCTTGCCGCATTCTCAAAAACGGCACAATTCTATAAAGGCCTTGGAGATCACAGAAACTGCCGCCTAGGCTTGAAAGTGGGGCGTTTTAACAATGCAGCCTTCCAATCTAATCTGAAGAAATCAGGCTGTAGTTAAGTAAAAATGACAACAATTCTGGCAAGCATATGGCGAAAAATAACTCCTACCCAGTGGGATTCCCTTCCTTGTCTTGAGGCAAAAAGATGTTCCGCGCTCTTGGAAAGACCTTTTTAATTTCCTCTTTCTTAACGCCGTAGGGTAGATTGAAGAGTTTCATCTGCAAACCGTCTCTGCCTTCTTTTAATGGGCCTGAACAATGCTCTTTCAATAGTTTGTTGCAGTCTTCAGACTTCGCTCGGCTGCAAAGGAGACTTCTTCCCTCCACAACCCCCTCCCTGCAGGTTGCCTCAGCTTCATCGTAATCGCTTTGGCTTTTAAAGACTGCGATACAAGACCTGGTGGACGAAAAGGTCAATAACACGACGCAATCATGGTTTTCGCATACATAGAAGGAATGAAGAGAGCATCTACTTTCTAGAAGTGAAGATATTCCTGACAGCACACTACAAGTCATTGCCCTACTGGCACAGAATGATCACAAAATCATGGAAGGGTTTGAGAAAATGCTAACAAATCAGTGCTTCCGTAAGTACATCGGCTGTGATCACCAAACCATTCGTGACCATGGAAATAGGGTTAAAATCTGATGAATGCAGGTATACCTGTGAAAAACCTACGCTTTTCATAGCGGTGCATTAATGGCAAACAACGCTCAGGCAGAGAGACGAGAATGGGTATCCTTGGGGGATGAACATCCGCGAAATGGATGAGTTTGGCCAAAAAAGACCCATTATTGTATAAGTGTTCCTAAAAATAAGGCATAAACGTGGGGAACCCCGGAGAACTGGACGAAGAATTCGGGTCGCCATAGGATTAGTTTGTAAATCCTGACTAAGAATATGATTGTGACACTTCAAATTTTTGTTTAACTCAACGTTTTGACTGCGTTGGCATCTAGGGCTCCGCCATTGTGCTTCCCCTGGGGGCTACTGGCACAGCCATGCACTGAATTTGGATGATTTCGGAGAAAAAAGTACGGTAAAACGTATTCAATGAATAGCAGCAAATGATGGTCTGAGTGCGAAAGAGCAGTCTAAACATGACCATTTCAAGACAAATTTAATAGCAAGCTAGCAAATTTTAACTTGAAGGCGCGAATGGTGTTAAGGGAATAACTTTGAGAAAAGTGATACACAGTGCACGATATTTCCCATCCTCCAACGGGGACATTAAATTGATGCAGAAAAAGAATACAGAGCAATATTCCATTAAAATTACCCAGGCAACAAAGTCCCATAAAAAGGCAATACTCTTATCTACGGCGAAATTGCTCAGAATGACTTGGACCGGCCCCAAAACATCCTATGTACTATTCAACTTTGTGTTGGGCTAGGCAAATTCGAAAGAGAAACGAGCCAACTACCTGCTACACACACACCCTCTAACCTGAGTGCCATAAAAAGGGAAAGGTCTGGTTTGCGTGACCATTGGAGAGTAAGGAAGTGATTTTCTAGGTTGTTACAAATACAATAACTATCTTCTCAGAGTGGGAAACAAACTCAAATAAGTTTGCGTTCGCAAGTTGCCAATATATACATAATCAACACTCCAACTCAAGTGGACAAATTCTAAGGCATTAATCGAGTTGTTAGGCGATGCTGTTTCAATTGTATGCAGGATTAAAAGGTAAAAGACTTTAGTTAAGCAAAAAAATCCATCCGTTTCCGGTATGTAGCACAGCAAAAAAGACATCCACTCAGAAGGATTCCCGAGAGCGATTTGTGTATCCAAATTTTCCCAATCCAAAGTACATAACTACAAAACTATTTTCTTCAATTTTTGCATACAACTCAGGGGCAAGAGCAGGAAGTACGTTGTCTCGGTTCTATGCACAGGAGTTCTTGTTGAGCAGTAAGCTTCACCTGTCAGAGACTGCTAAGTTTAATTTATTTTGTTTTTCCCTGCACTCTAACCTTGGATAATAGTTGTATTTTGCTACGTGTTGTATAACTTTATTAAAAAAGTTAACTTTCCCAATCTAAAAAAGCGTAGTTTTCTGAACTTACTGCCCGTACACAATCCCGTGTCTCACTTGTGTATTTTACGATTTCTATGAATGCGATCATGCACTTGTGATTACAAGATTACAGACAAGATCTAGGAATACTCTTTAGATGCACCAAGTAGTCCTACTACTATTCCTCTGCATAACTGGAGAGGGGGATTGCGTTCTTTAATATCGGATCCGTAATAAACCTAAGGGAAAATCGGAGGGATTAAAAGACCGCACAATTCACCACCAAGTGTAAAATTTTAAACGACAAGCTTGCACTACTAACTACTTCTGATGGCAACTTACAAGCACCACTTACATCTACTAGTAGATTACGTGAAGAAACACCGACACCACCAGCTCCCCAAGTAAATCAGCAAGAGGAATAATCTCCATTGGCTTCGAAAACATTACATAGAACTACAGGGTTCAGGGCTAGACAATGATTCAACGAATTGCGATTTGGCCTTGATTCCTCTAGAAATGGAGCACCTGAAACCTGATATTTATTCGGGATTTCAAATGATGTAACTGTAGTTTCCTGAGTGAATTCACGAACAGTGTACACGTCCTGAATTCCCTCGTTTAAATAACTTGGTTCAGAGTTTAGCAACTTTCGTTTTTTCAATCCTGACAGTTCCGTTTAATCGTCACCCCTTTGATGCTATTCGCACCACGAAAAATCCCGGAAAAACTGTTTCACACAACAAACCTAAAAAGCACTAAATTAGACGGAACATTCGTGGAGTTCGTTCATGGTAAAAATCACAAGTCTAACTGGCAAAGAAGCAATATGGGTTAGAGCAGTAGTCTTGAAATGTCTGGGTTTGAAAGGAATTTTAAGGACCACTGAGCGCTCAACCACAACTATGCTGAAGAGACGCGTCCAGTCGACAAGCCGAATGGAAGAAAAATGGGTGGAATTTAGGCATTAAAAAACTTGCCAAAGTTGATTAGCGACGCTGCTTAGTAAGGTTTTGCTATGGAAAATTGAGTTATAATGACGCAAGAAAGACTGCCGTCGTAAGATAAAGCAATAAAACGGGTAGCCTCAATAGATTTCCCTCGCTCTAGTAAATGTTTCTAATCTTAGAAAAGATAGACGAAGAAAAAATCATTACTTTTTTACAAGAGCACAGTTTATGCTACTCATGAATGAAAATAGTACCAAGCAAAATAGTGAAATGTAGTAGTTCTCAGAGAACTTCGGTTGCTTCTTAGTCGGCTACCAACAAATGTTCACCGAAGAAGGTAAAAGCTACTATCCTGTAAAAATGGCTTGAGAATTAACCACTACAACACACCAAGTCGACTACTCTATAAACACATACGCGAGTGCTTAGCTCTTAAATCAAGGTAAAGTAAAAAACGATTGCACATCAGAACATCAGAATATGCAAAAAGCCAGGAGATTTGGCAAGCCATAAAATTCGGGGCCATTTCAATAAATTAATGCTATCCTCGGTAAGGCTAATTTGATAGAATATTAAGACCGCGTATAGAAATCAATGGTGATTTCACAATACACTTCCTACCGCTTCTCGTGCGTATTTTACGAGTGGATTAAAAATAGGAAGACGCAATCATTGCAATAAATCTTATCACGGTTTGGAACTCATTAATCTTTCCATAGAGAAGACTAAAAACCGCTCACTTGCGTGCCTAACGGCGAACAATCAAAAATGGAAATTGCAACGGAAATTTGAAGTGTTGGTAAAAGAAAATAGGAGTATGCTAGAACTATTCTTGATAACTTGGAAATTCAACTTCTCCACTGCAGTTCAGACCCCACTTATTAGTACGATGAGTAGAATGGACGAGAACATAAACAGGACTACTCCGAATGGAAAAAGGCTGCGAGTTATTTTCTAAAATGCATAAGACAGGACTTTCTACTGAAATAGCTGTAAGTAGAAATGAACTCACCCCTTGAATTTTCCATCTTTTCGACACCGCATAAGTATGGCTTCAGCCTTAGGAAAGACTGCTTTCAACTGATCTAGGGTAATGAAGAAGGGAATATTTGCGACGTCGAGACAAAATTTGGTTGAAACGGGCCCGATAGGAATCAAACTGGGAACTGTAGCGCGAGGTCGAACAAACACAACCAAAGGCTATAAGCAAGGTGAAACAAAAGCACAAATGAAGACATGTACACGCTGATGATACTTTGGCTTCAAAAGTTGCAAACCCGCCTTTCGCCCATCATATGTGAAAGACTCCAGGACATCGAAAGCCTTAGAGCAATCTTCTTCGGTGGAAAATGTAAGCAGGGCATTTTTTAGGCCAAGCCGAGTTGATAAAGTGACATTTTTCGGCGTCACAGGAAGAGACTTCTTGAAATGCACATATCTGGCTTTCGCAGACAAACCCTTAAGGAGAATGCTTTTGGTGAGCCCACGAAGTTCTTTGTTCGATTTTGGAGAGGCGCCGTCCAGTCCACCAATGTTTGCGATTGATCTCTCTTTGGAAATGTCCTCTAAAGTAAGCAGAAAGTTTCGCTGAAAAAAATTAACGAAAACAGACGAGACCGCATAGAAGATACGAGAATGATGCTCTGAGAGGTGGCATAAAACTCACGCATTCCACTCAGGTAAGGTTCGGACACTTTGCGTAAGACCCTAAAAAGTGAATATATTTACAAGAAAATGCTAAGGCGCTTCAAAGCAACTACAATCCGAGCACTAGTAAGAGCGACATGGTTAATGCAGAAACAGGAACGACTAAGTAGCTCTATGCGCCGCACGACGCCGGTAGCAGCGCGAAATGAAGAATAAGTCCAGGAAATAAGTTTTCTTAGAAAGCAGAAACTCACACATTAACAGTTTACTGATGACTTACCGTTAAAAAGCAGCAAGGCCGCCAATGAAAAAGAACACGCCAGCACTCAAATTTAAATCCAACGCGAAACCCCCGAGAAGCTACACAAGCTGCGTAAATGTAAAAAGTGGACTTAAGACGGAAAATGGTTTTTATGTATTCGCATCGCAAAAACCAGAAAGGTTGCTTTAACTTTAAAAGCAAAGAACTGTAATGCCAACCTACCTTAAAACACGTTAATTGAAAACGAATGCTTGTGCAATTTCTAAAGATATAATTTTTTACAGGCTGTTGCGAGGCTTAAAATCGGCAGACGTAATTAAGTAAGCTCAAAAGCGTGACTAAAGCGCCACAAAGAAGGATGGAAAAACATCCTGATCATATTGCAGAGATGGCGTAGCTATTCTAGTCAGCATGCAAAGTACCAATCCCTTAAATACATCGTTATCCAGGCCGAATGTGAGTTCCGTAAGTCGTGAATAAGTGCTGTGTTTAAAACTACTCCGGCAAAATCTACATCATATCTAATTTTCTTGTCGATTAACAGCTTCAAAATGATTAGTTAAATCAGAAATGCTATTAATGGGTCGAACACATTTTAGATCTTTAAGGCCTTCAAGAGCGCTGATGATACCAGAACGCTTCAGATAACTTGACGGCTAGCTGAGGGTTAACCTGCGAACATTTATGTTATTGTAGTACTTTGTTTGTTGGAACTACCGGTTTCGGTCAAGGTCACAGAGGTGGCCGTACTGCCCGAGCTGCGTGGGCTGGCCTCCGGGCCATGCCAGCAGCCTATTTCCCTCTGTCCGTTGAATACCTATATTCTACCCTAGCATTCTGCCTTCTTTTCCCTTCAAGGAAGCCTTAGGACGCTACATTATAGCGTCCCGAGACTCCCTTGGAGGCAAAAGAAGCCAAAATAACAGAGCAAAATATGTATATATATTCAGAAGCTAAGGGGAAATGAGCTGCTGGCGTGACTTGAAGGCTAGCCTACGCGGCTAGGGCAATATGGCCAGCTCTGTGACCCAACCCGAAAGTGACAGTTGGAATAGACAAAGTGCTACATAGGTGTCCGTCTCATTAAAGGGAGAAGTAGAAAAGATTCACAGACTCAAATTATTATGAACCCAGTTGTTGGTCACTTAATGGGCCATCGTTCCTTCGCCTGGGAAGTTGGCATCTAGACCACGCAATTAGGCCTAACGCTCATTGTGCGTGTAAGTCATGTATACCGTCCAAGAAATGTCTTCATTTGTAACCTAGTAGACCATGGATGGCTGCATGCGCTTTTCACGCTAGTTTTCATAAATCATTTATGCTGAAGCAATATTATGTATACGGACTAAGGTGCTTGTTAGAATTCGATCTGTGAAGGGTAGGTAAACCGGACAGTACATTCGATCAAGGGACACTGTCGTGAAATATGCCCCCAATCGCATAAAATTTGGGTAAGTGACACAGTTATGTCATGGATGTTTCCTTGCGCCGTCGACTAAGTTATGAAGACGGACGCGTAAGGTTGAACAAAAAGAGCACCAGCAAACCCGTAAAAAAAGAGAAGGGCTATGTTATAGGCTCTGCTGTTTACTTGATTCTCAGTTTCTATTACGGATTTTGTTGGACATTTTGTGTAGTGCTGTGAGGCTCCTTCGGAGGCAAAAGGAGGCAGAATACTGAGGTAGAATGCGTATATATTCAACGGGCAGAAGCAAATAACCTGACATGGTTCGGAGGCCAGCCTACTCACCTAGGGCATTCTGGCTACATCTGTGACCCTGACCACAACCAATAATTCAAACAAACAGAGTACTACATTGCACTCTCCTCTTTCGAGAGTTGTCCCCGACGCGCCCCTTGGCACACCTCCCGCGTTAGCCATCACAACATACTCAGTGCTGCAAGAAGCACCCACGAGCTAACCCCGCCAGTCGCCGACACTCGACGCGATTGCGGCGATGCTTGACACTTACGTCAGTGATCACTCTTGGGAGTGCATTGCACTTCGAGTTTCGTTTGGCTTGGGAACAAAGTTCAGAATAAGTGCTTCTGCCGACCATCAGTATGTCCGCAAGGGGGCGTTAGCACGCCGAGCTCCTTAAGCAAGTACATTGGGGGTAATCTTTGGAAGGAAACTTTCCAGGTGGTCCATGGCTAGTGTCGCTTCAGTCGCTAGCAGCTTTCTTGTAGAACACGGAGACGGGGTAGATGCCAAAGGCGGACGCCATTCTTAGCCCATCCGTGGCAGATACTCTTCTTTCGCACCTCTGCAATATATGGAAACCCTGTGGAGTCGGATCTGCTTTCCGCTGCCACCAACGTAGCGTCCCGAGGCTTCCTCGAGGGCAAAAGAAGGCAGAATGCTAGAGCAGAATATGTATATTCAACGAGCAGAGGGAACTAAGCTGCTGGCATGGCCCGGAGGCCAGCTCACGCAGGTGGGGTAATATGGTCACCTCTGTGACCCTCCGAAAGCAGTAGTTCAAACAGTGTTCCTTTTTGCCTTCACCTATTGGGCTGGTTAGTAGGCCCTGCATACTTTTGTTCTAAGACAGATCTAAAGGCTTTGTGAGGGCAAAAAAATAAAAACAATGAATATCTTGAATTTTACATGCAATCGCACCGTCCAACTTTGCTTTGTGCAAAGAATTGCTGGTATTCGGTAACTAGCGCGTATCAAGCAAGGTAGTTATTTATTTACAAGCCCTTAATAAACGCGTGGTAATAATGACTGACAAAAAATCAAAGATACAATACGCTTTAAAACTTTGCGAATTTTAATAAGTATTTTTTGCTTTTGTTTAGTAGGCTCTGATTATAACCTTGAGCAGTATCTCACAAAATTGTGCCCGTTTTGAGGCTGAGCCCTTTCTCTGTCACGGCGTGAGGCATTTGGCAGAAAATGAGTAGTGAAGTTCGATCGAAGAAATTTAGCGTTATTTCTTTTGTGGGAAAGAGTACACCAAGTCGAGATCACGTAACTGAAGAGGCGAAAATCGAGGAATGTAAGTCGGTATCCCTTAACCCGTCTAGTGACTTATGAACTTTTATGTAGTTGTGCTCACGATATTCCAACCACTTATGCCATTCAATAAAATTTGAATGGGTGCCTAATCACCGCAACTTATTTTCTTACTCGCCCTGCCGAAAATTTTGGCCAAACTCTTATGCTGTACCTTGCTTTTTATTCGACCCTTTTCATTCCTTGATTTTTGTGCGTTTGTTGTTTCTTCTTACAACTTTTTTGCGTATCGCGTTTGCAATGATTGCTCGCTCAGTTGGATGCTACACTTAAATTAAGCGGATAACCTTAATATTTTGTTTTACCTTCTTTGTCTGCTCACGTTATTTATTCCTGTTTTTGTGCTGGTTTATTTTTTTTAATGTACGTGGCGTCACAAGCTTCTTGAATGCGTAAATTTACTAGTAACGGAGGTATATTTTTCGCTTTAGCTTTTGTTCTTTCCAGCTTCCAAACACATGTTCCTAAATGAATCATTTGTCACTTTAAATTTAGCTCGAAGTAAGATAAAGCTGCCATCTTTTTGGAAATTTTTGTCTGCTCCTTGTATTTATATTTTCTGTTTGTTAACGGTTGCCGCCTAGTGCGTTCCACTGTTCAGCCTTTAACGGTTTGCTGTTTTGCATTGATGTTTTCTTTCAAACGTTTGCTAGTGCAGAATAACCGCTTTTTATTTCAGTATTTAGCCTCTAGCTGAAGCATTTTTGCCATTCGTCATACAATGAAAGCTTGCTCCTAATAAAAGACGTAGTTGCATGTGGTCTTTAAATTAAAAGGCTTTAGACGTGGCTTTTGCTTCTGGGATGCGTAGTTTTCATAGGAGTATGCATTCTTTAACTCGTCTAGCTTAGCATTCCAACATATTTGCATCTTCTCACTCCCTTATCGTAAGCTTTTCTTATTCTGCCGCTTATGCTGTTCTTTGTTTCATGGGCTATAGATTTGCTATTAACTTTCACTTATTTAAAAACCGCCTAACTTTAGTTCCTGAAAGTAGTCCAATCGATGATGTCGTGGTTCCTATTGATGACGATATCGAGGGCATGGATGAAGACGGAGGTCTTGGACTTTATGAAGTAAGTTTTAAAATCACATTATTCAAATCTTGATGTTTGTCTGTGAGTCGCAAAAGGAGTGGCATGCTTTGTTTTACTGGGCAAATTGTATAAATATAACTACTACTAATCTGTTGAAGCGTTTTGCTTAAAATGACTTTTTTTACCTAATTTACAATATCAAATTTTGTTTTATCTCGCCTTGATACACCGATTCCGCCAAATTTTATTAACAATCTCCACCTGACGGTATCATTATAAGTAATCACCCCGCTTTTAAACATTCCTGAAGTTATTTGGATTTCTCTTCGTCAATACGGCTTTGCATCAAGAGCACTACCAAGGGAAAAAAACGAATTCAGGACGAGTTACATTAAGCGTATCTTAAAAGCCTGTTCTTTTTCTCCCCCATTTGGAAAAAAAGGTTTTCCAATGCACTCTTGACAGTTCGAACATGGATGATTTATTGCTGGGAAGAATGTCCGAACTCACAAATGAGCCGCTGCTATTTCAATTTAAAAAGAGGACAATGGGATGAGGCATGATCTAATTATGTGATCTACTAATTGGTCAATCGATTAATTGAATTTGATAATTAGTTTAGGCGATGATTACGAGTTTCGCTTCAATCAGTAGTAGTAGGGATGAATGTTCAGAAAAGATGGTCCACGACTCTTTTCGATGGGATCTAAGACATTTCACCTTTGTCTTAACTAAAGTATTTGTGGGTTTCTTTCCTTTCACCCTTCTATACATTGCTCAAAATAACTTGGTAGGCGTGCTTTTAACTGTGACACTCTTTCGTTTTAATTTCCAGACGTAGCTACGCATTTGAAAGGGTGGATTTTAAAGTTGATGGAAAGCACAACAGATTCGTGTCAAACAGTCGTGGCAGCAGATACGTATAAAAGAAAGGGTCCTTGGCTTTTGTTCACTCTGTCTTGTCAGAATTAGTGAGTACAGTTTGCCATTTCCCCCGATCCATTGCTTAAAACGGTTTATTAAGTCATATTTTAGACCATGACAGTGTCTTGCTTTTATTTTCGGAATCTGGCCATTTATACATTGTTTATGGTAACTTGACAAGTCATATTTTTAGACGCGGTGCACCTTATTTTAGTTCCCGAAATCTGAATTACTTCTACAGTGAGACATTTCAGTAGTTTTGTAAATAAATTAATGAAATTCTAAGCTGATGGGCGAAACAAACGTTTTGTCAATCAGAATCCTTAGAAGATATGTTTAAAAGAAACGGTTGACGTCTTATGTTGATGTTAGACTGTAAGCTTTGAAAAGAAGGAAGGAGACAAACATGTTTCCACTCCATCTTGTCAAAAGTAGTCGTAGGTATTCTTTACTACTCCTTTACATAAAACGGCTTAAAAAGTCGCATTTAATTCGTGGAAGTGACATATTTTGAGTTTTTGAGTATAAATTCGCCTTACACGACAAATTTTACGGAAACTTTTATCCCCGTTTTCGTGGCGCATCCAAGTATATTTTTCAGGAAATCCAACCCCAAAAAAAGGAATTAATCATGAATGCATATTTTTCGATAACAGCTTAAAGTGCTGCAGTTAACTGGGAATCGTGTAATGTAATACATCTCGATTTATGCATGACAGCTTGCCTGATCAATGTGGCATGCGCATTCACTCTGCCCTTGCTTTTATTTGATACTTGTTTTCCTAACAAACTGGAAACCGGTCCTCCACAACCGTCATCCTTGATTGGGCCATAAAATAGCAAGCAGCGTTCTGCTCAATTGTCAACCAAAATACACCCACTCAGAATGGAGTGACATGCTCATTCCATTCTGACTCGTTATGAGTGAAGGTAGTAATGCATGAAGCGTCAAAAGAGGTTTATTGCAAACCATTACTTGCTAATTCTTAGGATCTTTACGCCATTATCATCCCGGTAGATTGTAAAAAATGGTGTTGCATTTTGCAGTGGTGGCACACCTACGCTTGTTATCTTGATCCTGTTGGGAAAAATTGATGCGAATTGCTGCACAACTCTCGCATTCGATTAATTTCCAACCTGGCCGAGGTAGCGCCACTTTGCGGTGGTCGAAAGGCGGTGGAAGAGGTTTAATGGAACACGCTTTCCCACTTCTTGCAAGCACTTCTCCTCCTCCTTCTCCTCTACCTTGAGGATTAGTTGAAGAGCGTGACACTACATCAGAAAGCAGTATCCACAAAAATGACGTAAAGTATTAGGAGTGTATTTTTCGCTTCTTTAATTGCACGCTTGTGAGCTGACATTTCTAGTGCCTTGTAAAGAAGTTTTTCATAGACTGTTTTTCCAGTTTTTTCCACATAAGTGCTTTCGCCTTTTGTACTGCAGACGACTATTGTGCGATTTTGCGAGGCATTGCGCATTGGGGATTCTTTACCACTGGCTAGCACGTCTGCAGGCGTGGTTCCCCATTGCTAACATGACGACCCAAAACCATCCATCTCAGATGTGTTTTTTAATCACTGGCGTCGTCATTCATAGCTAGGAGCATAAATTTCAGGCGATTCTGTTGCTGGACATTATTTTGGGTCGTGTAGTAACGTCAGGAAGTAGAAAAGCAATGCAAACTTTTCCAATGTGTCCGACTTTCGATTGATCGAGGTAGTCAGTGAGACTCTGTTTCACCTTATCATTGTAAAAGCTGATAGTGAATGGGTAGGGGTGGAGAGTCGTGGCGCCAAACGGAATCGTCGCATAGTTAAGCGCTAAGTTAAACACAACTTGAACATCCTCCGTTGTTTCCTTTGTATAAGCTTTAGCGTAGGCGCCTGTCTGCCTCACTCTCTGATGCGTCGACCATCGAATAGTTGTTGATGCTTTAAACACTGTCAGGAATGGTGCTTCCTAAATCATCCTTGTGAAGCTGAGAGGGTGGGTGGTGGATTTCACTAATTGCGTTACACGCAGAATGGATTCGATATCGCTGTAAATGGCATGGAATGAAGTTGACGGGTTTCGTACCCCTCAGAGTGGGGCAACGTTCTACTGAGGTGTTTTAGGAGCATTTTTCCAACAACTCATCCATTTTTTATCAACCAAAGTGTAAAGTATCTTCTCTGTGTGAATAATCAGCATAAGCTTTTCTTTGATATTTAGCCGCCTGCCTAAGCTGCATTCAGTCACTAGAGTTGGGAAGATGATATCATTCGTTGACGAAGTTTGTGGGGACTGAATTGGATTTGGTTTGAGTTATTGATTGCTTTCTTGCAGAGCATGAAGGGGCAGTGATTTGCAAACTTGTTGGTTCTGCGCAAAGTCAGTCATGGAGAGGTGTCTTTCCTTTGGAGAGTTGAGGTTCTGGTAACCGGACGTAGAAACCGAGGTAGTGGTCCCTATGGTCTGGGCGAATGTGCTGCTATTTTGGTATGGATGACGATGGTGGTGATGATGAGTTGTTAGCGTAAGGAATGGGCAGAAGGGTTATGTTGAAAGGACGAAGCATGAACGCCGAGGAGAGAAAGGGGTGCGTGTAGTAAAACGTGTAGTGAAGCTGCATATGAGGTCACTATATTGGCAGACATCTGAACAATCGTCGTTTGAAAAACCGTCGCTATTAAGGTCTGTGCTTCTTTTTCAACCCAAGTTACTCTTGCCAATGACGAGCTGTCTTTTCGTTCAGCTGTAGTGTTTTGTCGTTGGCTTGTTTGCGTCTGGCTTATGAATTTCAAGAGGTCAAATAGTTGCATTGTTCATAAACTCGACTGCACATGACTGCTAAGCCTTTGGTGCAAGCGTACTCTTGACTTGAAGAGGTCTTTAAAATTACTAGAAGTTATCCAAACCATAGAGGGCTACAACTTTCCTCAAGTTGGAGGGAGTCAGCTCCATTATCCCTGATGATGATGGTGATAGGCGTTTTATCGTGTCTTACTATCCATCACGCTCTATCAATAACGTCACTGTTTTTTTTTTATGATTCAGTAGTCACTTCCACTTCATGGTCACGAAACATCCACCGGTAGCACTATAAAGCTGGGGTGCAATCCCATTTACAAGCATTACGACATTCTTTCCTCACGGAAAAGTGTAAACAATTTCAGTTGCATATGGTCTCGTAATTGCGAAGTTATTTCACATGACATTTAGAATAGACAAAGGTCGTGTAGACTGCTAGCATGGAGCGTTAATTCTTCTGGTTACAGCTGAATGACAAGCAGAATTGTTAGTAAGTACACAATACTTGCTGCTGGAATTCACCTTGCCGCAGTCAGCTTTAGCTAATCCACACCACGATTTATTTGTTTTGTTTGATGAGGCTGGAAAAGAGAAGATGTTGTAGTCCTGTTTGAGCAGGGCTGTTAGATGAGACAAAGAGTCTTCAACTGCATTGGTTGCATTCAAAGATGGAACATGAGTGTACGTGACGCGAAAAGTCATAAACGATTGTGTTGCAGATTAAATAAATAACTCAACCTGAGTAGTTTTTGCTTGATATATGAGGCACGTGCAAAAGTGGGGTTGTAGGATACAGCAGCGACCATAGATGGGCTTCGGGGTGGGTGAATCTGAAGCCGGACAGGTTGCTGACCATCTGAAGCACGAGCAATAAATGGTGAGGGTGGTTTGCTAAAGAAACAGTGCGTGACACTGAAAGCTAAGCATTGGAGGATCACTGATTGTCTCAGTGACTGTCGCGCGCAAGGTAGGCTCCATTCCACCCTTGAAATAATAAACAGGAGGTTTGATTGTAAATAGGATCATGGTGCTATTGTTTCCTCGACAAAGCCCTGATGCTTCGTTTGGATTCCAGGTGGGAGTGAAGGCGCCACCTTGTTTCGAGGAGGCTTTGCAATTGTTAGCTCGTTTATCTGGGAACATGGAAGTTAGTAGGGAGGCTAGAATGAAGGTTGTGTTGTCGACCCGGGCGCTCGATTCGTGCTTCATTCTCGTAGTTTTTCGCGATCATATATGGTGGAGTGAGCCACCACCTGTCAATCCTTTGGTCCGGAAGGCTCTTACTTCCTCCCAATACTTTATGCACGCATTCGATCACCACCAAAATGCCAATAAACTGTCCTTATGCACTGTCATGGTGGTTGGAGGCTTGGAATGACTAAAAAAGCCGGACGAAATGGTTACAAAATGACGAGATATACCTCTACGATTGGGATGTTGTTACATGATGTAATAAAAGTGAGATATTTTCATCACCCATTTCTAGGACGTGAGAGAAACTCTATCCATTGTCACCAACTAGCTCACATCATTGACAGCGAAGCGAGGGTGACACTCGGAGACAATTGTGTGGCCTGTGAGATCACATTTTATTGGCAAAATGTTGTTAGACGATCTTCATTCAGGAAAGAACAGCGTGATGCAACAACCCCTCTTCACCGCTAGACGAATGAAATTGGTTGGGCGGGGCTTGGGACAAAAACAGCAAGTGGTTAGTTGTGAAGCCAGATGGTCGGCTAAGGCATTTGCTCAGTGAGGCGGAAAACAATTGACCACCAGCTGAAGGACTCGTTCGGAGTTGATTGAACAAAGTGCTCGAATCTGGCTGTGTGGAAAACAATCTCCAATCTGTTTACGCGCTTTGCATCCACAGAGAAAGTGGGGGCAGAGTCTAGTGTGTTTTTAGCTGAGCCTGTATGCGGACTCCATGACCTGGGGGATGACAAGCCCATTGACCTAATTAAATTCGTCCGTCATGCGTGATGCTGCACACTCATTTCAACAAGGTCATCCTCTGCGTTCTCCACCATGCCCTTATTTTAATGACATCTCATCCACACCTGTGTTCCAAGTGTACATTTTCCTTCTATCACTTTATTTCCTTTTTTGCTACTTTTATTTCACTAAGCAACTTTTTAAACATGGAAGTAAACGAAATAATTGGACATGCTCATGGTTTGGAAGCGTGTCAAGGTGGGATTGAGTGACACAGTGGAACATTGGCGTGGGAAAGTGGTAATGGCCTACCACTTGGGGTTTAGGCGCCTCAAGTAGTGCACAGGGGTGCCCTCCACCGAACGATGCAATGCTCTGTTCGTCTGTCCATCCACTGACTCCTTCAACTGTGATGACTCATCTGGCGGTGGTGCGTGATGACTCATGACTTATGACAATGAGGGTAAGACGGCAGAGTGGTGGGCCTCTTATCACCACCCGATCCTCTTATTGGGACAAACGTCCACGTGCATTCGATTTTCACCCGTTCAGTCGTTTGGGTCTTACGCCCGTGTCGTGCCCTACTCGCTGTGTAGTCAGGTTCCTTAACCAAGCAGAAGAGCTTGTTGCTCTTGTTAATGACAGATTACTCAGCTTTCCTACCATTCCGTAGTAGATTTTAATTTGTGTGATGAAGGTACTGGGTGGTATGTTCATCCACACGCGCGTCCAAATGAAGCGCTTTCTTATTCTGCAACAAATAAATGGTGTATATTTTTGTCTGGGGGAGTGTTGCCACACCTACAGCTGATATGCAAATGCGTAGTTATGCGAGCGCCCCATTGTCCGATGGAGAAATAAAGTTTCACCACAATCTCCGTCGTGGTGTGTGTGTGTGTGCTGCCGGCACGAGCGATTGCGTGCTCTTTTGTGGGCAAAGAAATTACGAAATGACTACCCTCAGGGTGATTAATAGATCTGTTAGGTGTGTTTAGTGGGGTGAATTAGGATGGATTACTTGCCTTCAGAAGTGAGGAACTAATGGTATTTTTTGTTGATTATAGCGCGAATACGGTACACGTCCACCCTTACCTTCAGTAATTCACAAGCTTTCCGCCTACACTGGAGGCATTGAGCCCACAGCCAATGAGACGAAATTGCTCCGACACAAACAAGTCACAAGAAAGGCGGTATGTTCTATTCATTTTTACCTGCAAGAAGAACATTTGAACTGCTAAGATTTGCGGTTTCTGTTTTAAGTCATACCCAAACGCTTTTACCTGTCCGTGGATGTGTGATGGGTTGGCAATGGTAGCCGAAGAGGATAAGCCTTGTGATTGAGAGCAAGTAACCCTCACTTCGAATAGA
>JADWOT020000009.1:12055768-12172228 GCA_036345935.2 Taenia hydatigena
GCGGGATTGTGTTCCTCCATAAACGCTTCCTAATCAAATTGCTTTTCAAGCCTCTTAAGATATAAAATTGTAAGCTAGTTAAGTGAGGCGTTTTGATCGCAAGTCTGTTTGTTTTTATAAATAGGGTCACTGCTCTATCTCGATCAGCTGACTAATCATACCTCATTTAACCCGTTAAATTAGTGCGAAAATGCCTCCTTGCCTAATCACGCCTGTCGTCGCTTTTGTGAAAGCGCTTGTGCATAGGGTACACAAAGCAAACCACTTTATTTTAGCAAATGAATGTTATTTTAAAGTGTACGCTCCCATCGATGAGTATCTCGTATGGTATGACAACTCACATTGTCGGTATTCATGTCAGCTTTGGTCGTCTTCTCAGCAACTTTACCTCATCCTCAAGTCACAAAGCACCGACAGGTTGGGAATGTTGTGGTACGCTATTAATCGTGCAGCGTAGTCACATGTAATGACTTTATGGTTATAAGGTGATTTGTAAGGCGACTAAATGGGAGTAAAAGCGATCGCTACATTCGTGAAGAATGCATGCTCTTTCCATGTGCAAATGTGTCTAGGTCTCTCGAATGTAGTCAAACGCTGCTCATCCATACAGACCGTGCAAATGGGCCCATATATTGTCACACTTGACTTGCATTTCATGTTCTTTTTATAAGATGACGAAGCAGCCCCATGGTCCGTTAATTATGTGTTAGCTGTGTCCACAATTGGCCTGGTGTAAGTGGTATGTAATTATTGCATTTTGGAGTTTAACTGCGGACCAGACGATACACACAAAAGACGGTTTGGAAAGAAATTATCAAATCTAATTGACTGCACAGATTTAGACGCAAGGGAGACTGAAATGTTGTAATTGCTCCCAGTTCGTGATGGGTGTGTGTTTCCAGGAAGAGATGGAGGTCACATTTTATTAAACACCATACAGCTGCTTTGATGTGTTTACGATCTTCCAACGAACTCCTCACTGTAGTGTGGTGCAGATTTTGAAGCACTTGGGGATGAAACTGTCAATGTTGTCAACATGAACCGGTTTGGAGAGAATGCGCCAGGTTGGATAGTTTTCGCTGTGTCTTTGGGAAAAAGACTAAAGCGTGCCTTTTGCGAGGTAGAATGAGTAACCTTTTATAAGGCACATTTAGTGAGGCGTTTACATCCATAATCACCATTTATTTACTTATTTCCTTCTACATAAATGCATATTCACATTATTATTGCGACGCATGAGGAGACCGGTAAAACCTTTTATTTCTGTGCACCAATGAAGTCGAAAGTGCTGAAGACTTGCCACAATACTTAATTCATTGTAATGCTCAAAATTACACTACCAATATACATCTTCCCTCCAACATGAAACTTTGTGCTGCACGTCTTCATTTCGTGCACTTCATGTCTCTACAAGCAAGCCGTAGGTACCTCATTTCTACTTCTCAGCTACCCATCTCTCACTCGATCATACGATTGTTGATGAGTGGAATACTGTGGGTGGGGACGCAGAAGAGGATGCGAATGAGGATGGGCTAGCATCTCCTCCTAGAATGCTGCGTTTTAGCGGTGGGATGAGGTCATGCATTGCGTCGTCTCATGAGAAGTCGACTTGCCTTAGTTGTTGGACTGCACCAAGCAGACGCCGATTGGAGATTCCGTTGCTCTCTGATCTTCGCGAAGTGAATTATTCCACTTTGCCTTTTGTGGGTATGGGGAATTCTCAGTGGCGTGTATGTGAATGTGTGTCTGTGAACGTGCGTTGGTGTTAGGGTGGGTGATCGGGTGGATGGTTGGTGGGACGATGAAGAGTGAATCCTTTGAGGATAGCCACTGATGAATTGGCTTGCTTTACAAACGCTGCAGTACAAGAGCCATTCCCCACTACAGACTAGTCAGTGAGGCGCAGGCAGTGCTCCTTAACGTGCATGGAGGTGCAACCTGTTCACTCAGTCGTAATCAGCACGACACCTACCTCTCACTTGATGTGGGCGTAAACCACGAACCACTTTGTCATCATTCACGTAACCCATAGATAGTAGTTGCCAATTGGATGTTCTGCTACCTCAAGTGCTATCAATAAGTCGTATCAATTTCCGCGAAGTGTTCCAGGTTCGCTTCTACAACCTCGGATTTGGATTTGCATTGCTTAGTCAAGTAAACAAGTTGAGATCACACATGTCAGGTTCAACCCACATTTTATAAAAGTAGTTACACCGATACATATCTGTCCACGCTTTACAGTACATAAACAGGTCTCTGTGTGCTACGACGCATCGTCCTGGGGAGACATATAGTAAACGCGCGCACCTTTTGATTGCCTGATGCTTTAATTTTGGAGGATCGAGTGGACTAGTCGTGGCTTATAGGGTGAGAATATAGTCGCAGCAAGTCGTGGATTCGAGCATAGAAAGCGTTACAAATAAGGTCCATGTAGACATGCACATTTGGATACTTTCCTTTCGGAGAAGTCAGATTCGATTGATAGCCTTTACTTACTACTGCTACCTCCATAAATGAAGCTTTAAGCGATCACAAGGATCACGCATAGTGGTCTATTCTCTCCCTACACCTATTCATCGATGCACGGCATAGGTTAATGCGTCTATCCATTTTGGAGGAAAGAAGGCGAGAGTCTTGTCGCAGTGCTGATGAAAGAAATCAGGCGTTACACGTTCAGCACTCCTAGAAGGTGATTAACTTTTCCTTCCCCTTTGGACCCTGGTTGTGGCGGAACTATTGACTCGTGAGAAGAGCTGCAAAGCTCTTCGTGTGTTAATTCACTTTGCTTGACTCGGGTAACGTGGACAGTGAGATTGGTACAGTGAGCATTCGAATTTGTTTCATTCCCAATTGTGTGAAAGAGGGAACTTCAAGTGTTGTTACACCTTTGCCAAATTTGTCCTATTTTATGACTTCACTATCGTCATTGTCAATTCCACACCCGTTTCTTCACGGCAGTATCCTTGTGGCTGTGATCCCTCGTACAGTAGGGAGGACAACGTGTTGCCCTCAACTCACGGACATGAGTTTGTAGTTGAGGACGACAAAATGTCAGCATTGCAAAGCACAGACCATGCTACATTCACCTGAGGCGTCATGCGCTATTAGTGCATCAAAAATGCCATCTTAGGTGCGTGGTCGTTTAAGGTGACGATGAGCTAGACACAGCCACTTCTCTTTGTGGGAAATCATAATGGGCAAAATGGAGGCGAATCCCGGAAACTTAGTGAGAAACCATACGCACCTTGTGACCATTATCGCAATGTCTTTCTCTCAAATGGTAGCACTTCGAAAAGTGAACAGACATTTGGGTGGCAATTCAAATGGGCACACTTCATTTTGTCGCAAGCTGAAGTTGGTCCGAAGACTGTAGCTACTTCAATGCGAGGAAGAATCTTGATGAGAATTTCCGCAATGAGAAATGAAGACCTAATCCATTAGAAAGTAGGCAATGCAGAATACTGTCCACAATATCTCCAACCACTTCATTCTACATTTGTTAAATACTTAGGTTGGCGAGGTCATAAATTGCCCTTCTCCTCACCTCTCCTACTCCCAAGAGAATGAACGGGTGAAGGAAAGGAAGTAGATTCGCCAACCACCATTCAACTTTTAATGGCAGTTTGCCAAGCTTATTAAGTCTACGTGCTCATCATTTTGGACATTTGAGACACATGGAACCCCTAAGTGTTTTGGATCCAAAATAATGGGAACATTTGAGAACAAATCACTGCTGTCAAAGCGTCACCATTTGACGCATTTTGGAAGCCTTGCTGTTGGGATTTACCACTTGTTGTAGTGATCTCTGGCGGCAGAACGAAAAGGGACATTGAAGTCCAAAGCAGCAGAGAGTAATGATCTGTGGTTAGAATGTGACGGCAAGTCGCAACTTTATGCCTTGACAAATCTGTGCTCCTCCGGAAGCGAAGAACATCGTCATCCGTGCAGCCCACAATCTGTTTCACCGACCGTAAAACAACTTACACGAGATGAAATTATTGAAAGGGAAGGAAAACGCTCATTTTGATGTCGACGATGATGGGGAAGAAGAATGGAAATCACGCAAGTGTAATGTGATACGGTGGGATCTGGAATAGTTGCAAGAGAGGATTGCTTACCCCTGCGCTACGCCATGCGGATAATAATCGCATTCTCATCACCCATAGCAACCACTCTCACCGAATCGTGAATCAAAGTGAGGCAAACTGATTTGTACACTGCTCAGTTTTCGATGCGCAAGACGCGAGTACTTTGACAAGCATTCATCTCTTCACGATGATTACACGATATACGAGTTCGAGGACCTGAGACATTTGTGTGTGCTTGTAGCTGATGCTTTTCTGATGCAGTTACGTTTGGCTGATACAGGTGTCCCACAAATCCGTCACGCACGGTGGACATCTGGCTAGACAGACAAGTGTGGGTGGAATGAGGAGAGCGTAAAAGTGCGACACGTAGAGGTAGAGGTTACAGTATGCTGGGTAAAAGGGCGTGCTGAAGATGATGACGATGAAGTGACACTACCACCTATCCAAGCAAAAGGCATTTCACGCGCGTCCGGATCATGCAATCATTGATTCGCCGTCGCGCGACCAGCAGGCATAAACGTTGGAGGCGCGCATATTCCCTACCCACCTTCCTCCTTCTTCCTCTTTCCCTCCCTCTCTTTTCCCCTTTATGACTGCCTTTCCATTAGTTATACCCTTCTCCCAAAACCGGACATAAACCTTCCTCCAGAGTCCTATTTGGTAGTGAGTTATTTGTTATTGCAGTCCATTTGGGTGGGAGAAAGTAATGTAGTCAATCTTTGAAACCCACAAAGTCGACAAACCTTCCAACGTGGACTTGACTTTGCTCATTTTGACTCCAACATTTGAAGCCGTACGTTTTCTCGCGAGTCCTGATATTGCTGCGCATTCCTAAGTCATTTCCACTAATATTAGGTGACGCACTTCATGCTTAATCTTACTTATTTTGGGAGGTAAAGAATTGTTTTTTTGGTACAACTAGAGTTCAGAGTGGCAGAACAGACCCTGAAGGTTTTGAAGTAAGGTGTAAGGTTATTATTCAAACAAAGTACTCTTCTACCACACCTTTATTCATTGCTAAATGCGAAGTTTTGGTTGGAGACGTTTGGCAGAAGAAAAAGGAAGGGTTGGGTCCGAGGCACGTACAACCTTTGTTGACCCACTTGCCACTTTCTAATCAGACTAATTGCACTCGTCAACTTCGGCTGATTAGTGGAATCAGTGTCAAGACGGTTCGACTAAATAAAAACAGAGTAGGGTGGGGAATGTGCATTTCAGACGTCTGCACAGCGGTGTGAAGTACGAGACAACGAGGAGTACAGATTGGTGGAGTTATTAGACCTAACATGCGGAGACCTGAAAATGTGACACAACTGTTTATGTGCATGCAAGGTGGAGTATGGGTAGATATGCATCGGTCAAAGTGTACGATACTTGTTACTGTCCTCTCTGCCACTATCTCCTCCCTTTCCTTTGAACCCACTCACCTTCCCCCAATCTCATCACATCTCGCTTGAATCCGATGAATGTGCCCCTAACTTGTCGAATTAAATCCATTCCCGAGTGTGTCAACATGAACCTACAACCTTTCTCCGAATGCATAACAAAATAGGCACTGCAATTGTTTTAGTTAGCTAACAATGAATGTAGTGGGAGCAGCGTACAACGACATGTGTGAATGATGAAGGACGAATTGGTTTATGATTTACATGCACATGGAGAGAGAAGTGGAGGTAGTGATGGAGGTGACTGAGGGAATGGGTTTCGTCCACATGCATTTTGAGGTGGCAAGGGGGTTAGAAGCCATTGTTTCTTCACTTCTCTCCACCTCGTCAGGAGAGCGCTCAGTTAAGTGAAGACAGATTACTGACTGTCGCACTGACTAGTCTAGTATAGTGTGGAATGGCTGTTGTGCTGTGAATTTTGTTAAGCAAACGATTACATCGTTGATTATCCTCAGAGCATTTTGCACATCACTCCACCACCCACACTAACACCAACACACAATTCACAGATACGCGCACACGCATCATTGAGGCTCCTCTTTACCCTCAAAAGGTCATGCAGGCTTTGTGAGATGAGTGGACAGCAGAGAGAAGTGCTCGCTCTCAATAGAAGCATTTAATTGGTGGAGAACAAAGAGCAGTTGAAACTGAAATCACCACCTGCTTGGCACGACACAGCTAGAAGGTGTAGGGGAGAAAGGCCTTCTTTCCAAACAGTCGGAAGTAGTTATACAGTCGGATCAGATGAGGAGGGGAGATTGAGAGGTACTTGCCCACCTTCATCCACAATTCCCTTGCGCGTCCCCATCCTGAGTACTCTCCAAACGAAATCCTCCTTTCTGGCCATTAAGCAATCGTGTGATGAGAGCTGGGGACAAGGCGGAACATGGGAGGAAGATTTGCAGACAAAGGTGTCTCGGTGGGAGGGAATTGTGTTGTGCGCTTCCTCCCATGCATAGCTCAACAGGTCTTTGTTTCCGTGTTAATACACGCTTGAATTGGACCATGGTGTCTTCTTCCCTGCCATTCCTTGTAGAAACAGAAACTGGGAACATTCTTGGGCGTCTTCTTGCCATGCATTCAGAACATATTTGGTGTCCTCCTCTTCGTGCGTATGCCCTGGATTGCAGGCGTGGCTGGTGGCTTGCAGTTTTTCCTCATGGTGGGATTCTGCTGTCTCTGTGTGAGTACCATCCCTACTTCCAATTCTCGCTTCTATTATCGCCTTTCTTGCCACAAATTGCGACTCTGATCTACTCCCATCTGAAGTGGAACCTGTTATTGAGCGTGTTGTCTTAGTCTACTCGTGTTGACATTCCCCGCGAATTAATGTGAATGTTGATCTGAATTTCTTGGTTTGTTTGCCTCTGTTATAAGTGCTACATGATTGAGCAAAACCTGAATCCAGCAACTATCATGTGACTAGTTGAGTTGCCTACCATAATTGGAATGTGTGACGTCTGATGTGAACTGCTTAATCGACAGCACGATTTCCACTGCATGTTCATTTCCACCGGACCAAGTAATTACCTGTTGCCACGACGGATGAATGTGTCATGTTCACACGTTGGCTTGAAAAGTGGCGCATGGGTGAAAGCAAGTGCGTAGAGTGCACGTGGACACCGCTTTGATGATATTAAGCTGCAAAAGTCAAATGTGCACCATCTAAGCAGCTTCTGAATGCACTGCGGGGCATAAGAATATAAGCAAATCTCTATTATGATCAACACATATAGAGCCTGAAAAAGCAGGTAAGTAGATGGAGATAATGGAAGCAGTGATGCATGCCTCCGATGCGGAGGACAGTGGGTGGACGACTGACTGCAACATCCTGCGTGATTGTATTTGCTCAAGCCTCCTCTTATCCTGCCACAAGTAGATAGTGGTTTACCGCACAGGGGTGTATGACGAGTTGGGTTTCTTTACTAGACAACAATAACCACTCTGAGTATGTCTGCGATTGCTACAAATGGGAAGGTTCCAGCTGGTGGTTCGTACTTCATGATATCGCGGTCAATCGGTCCAGAATTCGGTGGTGCCGTGGGAATCCTCTTCTATCTTGGCACCTCAATGGCGGCCGCCATGTATCTAGTTGGATCTGTTGAAGTCTTTCTAGTAGGTTTCTTTTATAACATTTTTGCTACAATTACTCTGTGTGTGTGTGTGTGTGTGTGCCTTGCAGAACTAAAGGATGATTATAAAGTCTTTTTATTATCTTGGGTAGTACAGATGAAACGCACAAGATATGCTATGGCCTACATTGGAGCAATGCCTCATCAGTAGAAGAGATAGAAATAGCAATTCATGCACAGTGTAAATTCACTCACCGTCGGTTCACAAGATAACCTTAAACACCAGTAGCGCAGAATAAAGTGGGTCATGAATGTATGGTTTTTTCATCGGGTGCCAAAATAGGAACTCCATGCACGCACGTGGTGCGTGTCATGCACTTTCAAATAAAGGCTAAACCAACTCTTTCTGGATTCGAAAACGACTTACATGGTCATGCCCTTTAATGACAAAGAAGAGTTAAGTGCAATTGTCGAACCTGACGCGTCAGGACGAAGGGAGATTAGCATAATTTGGGCAAATGTGTATAGGCAGAGCACACACTTCACTCTTGTGTTTTGTCGTTTTTAACGAGTAGTGGAAGTTGAATGGAATGGATTGCAGTAGTATTCGCCGCTAATACCACCACGGATTAATCGTGCGGTATTTGTGGTGTTTTCTTGCCTGGACAGAAATACGTGTGTCCGCAGGCCTCTCTATTTGGCGACATAAGCGACAGCGCCTCCCTGTTTAACAACACGCGGGTGTACGGCACAATCCTCACTTTCCTTGTTATGGTCTGCGTCTTCATCGGCATACGCTTTGTGAGCAAATTCTCCGTACTCAGTCTGGCAGCTGTACTCTTATCTATTTTCTGCATCTACATTGGAATCTTTACTGCCAGTCCTGCCAGAAGTCCCTAGTAGGTCCACATCTATATATACTGCATTTCTACCTCTCTTATCATGCCCCACCTCACCCCCCCCATCCGACTTTACAAACTCTAGTTGCATTATTGATGAGACCTCAAATTTGGCCTTACGTAACTTTGTTTGCTCGATGTCGGTGGTTCATGTGTAACTAGTCCAACAGTCTGGGGCTACCGTAGATGAAGTGAGAGCAAATTACTTTCGTTTGCAGATAGTTTCACATCCACATAATATCAACTAAATCTTATTATGCACTGCCTTGTATTGTTACTTGCTTCAGTCTTATTCATGTAATAGCTTAACAGCTTGTGAATGGTCGTTTCATAGAAATAGTACAGACTGTCCTTATTTATTCTTAAATTAAAGCGTTTTCGTTATGGTTCTTAAGTTAGCTTACAACACAATAACTACTGATGTTAGTCACGGCATTAATGACTTAGAATGCATGAAAAGGTAATTCAGGAGACGAGAAGGCATTGCCAGCATTGTGTACGAAATGGTATTTTCAAGGGCTGTTAATGCCAGATACACACACACACACACACACTTATACATGTATATGCATGCATGTATGCATATATTAACAGGTTGCTACTTGAACAGGCATCTCACATTGGTTTGTCACGCTGATGAGTCGAATTTAGGGCATTTTCCCGACTCTACTGCTTCGGGAGTGCGTGGTACTTAGAATGAAGGAGAGGCTTCAGTTTAGAATAACATCTCTGCAGAACACTATTGAAGGTGGATGTCGTACTGATCCCTTCGGTTAGATGCCTTCACAGATTCTCTTGTCAGAGACAGAAGTCCCCCTTCTGCTGCATTAAGGCTGGGCGTTTGGTGGCAGAACTGTGGTCATTGTGGCATCGCAGATCCCTCCTGAAGGTGGATGAAGCGACAACGCTGTGGTGGAAAATGTATAAGTGGCGTAGAGGGAGGGCTGGAACACTAATGGCATGGTCGTCCGGAAGCCAGGTCGACGAGCGGAAGTACGATTCACGCAATCAGCCGCAACGTTAAACAAAGTGTCCAAGCCTTGCTGCAGTCACCTGAAGCCACTGTGTCGGGTTAAATAGCCTCCGCAAAAGTAAACCCGAGTTATGCGCATATGCTTACAAGTGGTATAATGAACCGTAGGGGTCATGGAGTAGTTTGAAATGCTTCAATGCTTTAATGTAAAACATTTCCTTGGCCAATTGTTTCACGCACACGATCAGCCGCAGTGCCTAGATAAGATTAGCAAGTTTATCTTCGGTAGAGTAATTGATGTGAAGCGAGCATTGATTCCTCTGGTGTTGCTGGAATTGCTGACTTAATTACTGGTCACGTCTATTCATCCCCAATGGTGGTGGTAGTGGAGCCAACCAGGGACAAAACCAAATTTGTCACTTACTGAGTTAATTAGTGCAACGTAAAAATTGATGGCTAGATGGAATGACAAGGTGGATGCCTGTAGCATCAAGCAGTCCAAATAACATACTTCTATTCCAATTGTAGTCTTGTGTAGATAGTTATCTTAAAGCATTGAATGTTGTCCTACCATTAATTTCCTCAAAAACGTGCTTCAAAATTACTCCCTCGATATTGCTGCCCCAACCTACCAAGTAAAGCCATACGAAAATTAGCCAAAGAAATTTACAAGCGTTGGTACCGTTGTTTTCTCTATCCTTCTAACCACAAACTGGCATGTACGTGAAGATGGAGACATTTGCTGCCCAAAGTTTTACCCTTGCTTTCAGGCAACTATGTTGCTCAAGGCATGAATGTATATTTGTCTCCCTCTGCCCTGGTCCCGATAGTCCACGCGACAGTATAATCATTAGTTAAACTCCGCCATTGCACCCCCGCTACGTGACCTGACCTTGAAGCCATGCTAGTAGTACACAAGCCCTTCTCTACGTCAACCATTCACCGTCTGCGCGAGGATGATGTTTTGCAAGGAGTCTCACAGTGCCACACCAATATCCATTTCGCTGATGTAGTTAAGTCCACTCATTATGGGTGATGAGTATGACAATGGGTAGCCAGAGGACGGCTTCAAACACTGTTTTCTCCTAGCCGCTCTCTATGAAGCAATTGTCCTTGCTGTAGCACTGCAGTGCCCCCAAACATGGCCATCACTCAAATCCACATGCGAAATGTATTCAGTGATAGTAAAATCAAACTTATTTATTGCACAGGAAGACTCATGACAGTCGAATAATTCATGGTGTTTCCCGATTTTTATATTGTTACTTGGCTTGCTGGTGTAGCAGAGATGATGTCACATTGATATATGGCCTCGCTGAATGACTAAATGTTAAAGTGGCTATTGCTCACATGGTGATGTCAACGTGACTTAACATAAACACCTGTGAAAATTCCTCACATTACTGACTTTTACTTCGACTAGAAGTTGCAGTGGTTGTGATTACTGTCCCCACTCCCTTTTACTCTCAGTGTGTGTGCTCTTGGGGGTCGCCTGATTGCCAAATCACGAATACTGGAGAATGGGACGTTGCAGTGTCACAAGAACATCACTGGTCCACTTTATCACCTCTACTGTGGTCAAAACAAATCGCTTGATGCATGTGACTTTTTTAACGCCAACAACGTGACCGAATTTGCTGCCATTCCAGGTCTCGCCTCAAATATGTTCTATGGTAAGCCTTCGATTACCAACACGAGGTCGGTAAGTTGCTTTGTGTTTTATGTTTCACGCAGTTTAGAAGTGTCTGCTGTGGTGCAGTGTTGACTGAATTACCCACCGGAAAACGAGGAAGAAATAGTCTCTGGTTTGTGTTCGTGTAGCAGACCTGTGCCGTCTGCTGGTTCGCATGTATGAACAAGGCATACTACTGTTTGTTTACCACTGTATTAAGAATCTGCAATCTACTGTCGCCATCGTCACCATAGTGGGATTAAAAGTAGTAAATGGAGCGTTTGGTCTCATGGTTAGAGCGAAATGTGTGAGGAGAAGGAGAGAATGAATCATCCTGAGAGAGTGTAAAATGCGCAAAGTAAAGTTAGCGTTCGTCTGACGTTTAGCCTTATGTCCACCTCTAAATGGACATGATGGAGGTTGAGGGAGCAGTTCACTGACTAATAATACATTTGCACAACTTTAGAGAATGTTCTCACCGCCTATTACCGAGAGGCAGGCCAATCGTACGATGATATTAGCTTCCCACCCAGCGCTGAATATGGTCAGGCATCCGCCATTGCTGACATCACCACCAGCTTCACAATCTTGATCGCTATTTTCTTCCCCTCGGTCACTGGTACGTTCTGCACACATCCTTACATAACAGCGCTCTTATTAACCCTTCTATCAGGCCGTAAATATGGGACGATTTTGTTGAACTGCCGTAATCAGACCGTCATAGACGAACTGTCTCTTGTGTCTGGCTGTCACGTCTTGTGCTTTCTTTTCTTTGCCAAGTCCCATTGTCATTTACATTCATTGGTGGTCTACAAAGTAGATGGCACAGGGTTGATGTTATGGACATTGTGAAGCGACACATGGCACCGCTTTTCCATACTGACAGTTGGGCAAGTAGAACGCCTCGTTCAAGCTGCCAAATGACGTGAAAGAGTGTAAACAGAAAAGGGAAGACACTACTTCATCAACGTATTTGCATTTGGAGAAAAATTCTTTACATTTGAACATTTGTGCGGTTTATGCTGACGATCTGGGAATCCAGTTTCATTGAAAACCGTCTACTGCTCCTTTGCTCCCTGACAGGTCTGATGGCAGGTTCCAACCGATCTGGCGATTTGGCGAACCCTCAATTTTCCATTCCTGTTGGGACGCTTTGTGCCGTTATGGTCACCAGCTTCGTGTGTATCCTTTCAACATTCTATACTTCACTCTACTTTTTAGCATTTGAGAGGAGTGCGATTGCAGCAGGCAATTCGTGGGCATACCTCACTTCCCACAAGTGAAGTACACCCTCAATGTTGTTCAGTCGACGTGTTTATTAACTTGGTTTCATCACCATCAGTGCATCGTAACAGTAGAATTCCCTTGACCAAGCTTGTCACTAGATCTGTCAACTACCTTGTTCTTCCCTGCTGTTGCCGACGGTCGTGTCCTTCGAGATAAGTAAGACGAATTCCTCTCACTAGAACGCAGCCACTTTGGTGTCACGTATGTATGAATTGATGCATTGTAGATTTGGTGAATCGATGGGCGGTGAGATGCTTGTTGCGGCACTTGCGTGGCCACATTCGTGGGTCATTCGAATTGGCACCTTACTGGCGAGTATCGGAGCGGGTCTTCAATGTCTCACAGGTAAAGTAGCCTTCTCTATTGCCGCAATACAAGCCTCGCAAGTTATATAGTTTGAGTGCGATTGTCGTACTTGCTTGTCATTGTTCATCATCATGAAAGGGAGGGAAGTTGGGTGGCCTTGTTGGATATTTTGATAATTTCGATGAAGTGGGAATTTTCTAGTCTTTGGTATGTTTTCCTCCCGACTCATTTGTGCTTTTTGCAGCCGACCGTCTTTGGAGAACAGCATTGTCAGCGTTATGCCAGTGTTTAGTTTAGTGAGTACAGGGGCATTTTGGTGGAGCAGCTGCCGAGGCGTTTCTGCCCAGGCATCGGCATTACGGCCAAATCTTCTCCCCTTTAAGTCCCTCGGGAATGCAGCATGAGAGTGGCGATTGGGTAGCCCTAAATGCGCCTCAGGCTCTTACTCGTGTGGAGGCAAACGAGTTTGGGTAAAAAGTGAATGCTTTGGCAGTTGCGCAGGCACTCACGCACCACCCACTACTTTTAAGTTGAATCCGTTTATCACTCACATTTTCTCTTTTCTATTAAGTGGTTCATTAACGGCATGGAGAGTCCTACATTCATTGAATTCTTGCAGCAAGGTAATTGAAGTTTTCTGAATCATTCATAGATGACAAGGGGTTCTTAAACTAAACTGACGCTTTCGAGAATCTGCTGACACCTACAATTGAATGGGACAACAGAGGCTTCCTTGATTGGACTAGCAGTAGTCGTCAGCCAAAGGCGACACGGCATTTGATTGTAAATTACAGAAGCAAAGCTAGTCGAAGGTCACCTCCGAAGCAGTCAGCCATTCCTTCCTTCGCCTCCAAATTTATCCGCTAACTGCAAAAGTACAAGGGTGCCTAATCAAACGTTTGCTTGCAGAATTGGCATGCTGCCACACGCCCATTCTTTTTGATCACTGTCATTCAGAGTGGGAAGTCGTCAGAAGTCAGCCAGATCATTCGACTTGAACAATCATTGCTTCAACGTAGCAAGAGCCTGTGAACGATGTATGGCACTATTTTAGGAGCGCCTCGTCTACTGCAAGCAATTGCTCAAGACGAAGTGATATCCTTCCTCTCCATCTTCAAGGTGGTTACAAGACGCGGTGAACCGTTGCGAGCCCAATTGCTCACCTACGCTATCAGTCAGGGTGCTGTCTTAATTGCGTCCATTGACGCCATCACGCCCTTGATCACCATGTAAGTGAGAAACGCACACAGGTACGTATGTAACCAAGATGTCTGCCATACGCCCACGCAGACGTCGTGAACACAGAGGTCTAGCACTCTGTACTCCATTGCTGATGCTTCCTCACTTCCCCTTGCTTGTTGCGTCTGCACTCTCGGGGTAGCTAAAGTCTTTTCGAAAAAGAAACGTACCTTTGCTGGCGAAGTTATGTTGGGGAAAGAGGTGTAAAGCAGGACTGTGCCAGGCCATTGTCCACTTAGCAGATGCGAAGCAGTGCACAATTGTAAGCGTCCAACAAAATTTCACTCATTCGACGGAAGTTATTACTTGCTGTGACCCACTTCACCAAGACACTGTTTTGCTATTTGCAGGGACTTGAAGTTAAATAACTCCCCTTCCTAATAAAATCGTTGTATCCACTTCTGTGGTAAGTTGGCGTATTTCACGATTGCGTGCCCTGTTGGATTAAACTGACGTCAACTTGAGGCCAACCAACATTCATTTTAATTACAAGTTCCCAAATCCGTTACCAAATAAAAATGGTGTGGAACTTATTTTTAAATGAAAGAATAAAGGTATAGAGGTAGAAGTGCGCGGGCATTACTTTCTTCTTCTTCTTCTTCTTCTTCTTCCTCCCATCTTTCTATTTCCTTACCTGGAGACATTGTGTTTTGGTCCAAAGTGCGTGATGTCCAGTCTGACTAACCAGATTGCGCCTCAACACCACGCACTCATCTTCCATGCACAAATTCGCTAAAGCCTCAATGCAGCGAATATTTCATGCTATTATAGCACGAAGTTAGAGGTGATTGCATGAACGTATCCCAATGAGTAGCTCGATGGTGGCAGACTGATTGAACTTATGTCAATGGGAATGCATAAGTAATTAGATGGAGGGTATAAATTAGAACTGCTTAAATCGACACACCAATTAAGATGGTTTGTATGGATGAGGATGCATGTTCTGAAAGTGGCGTAAACCACACTGTTGCTCCCATTCCCATTTTCTAATGAGCCGCACAAATGTAGTTGTGGGGGGTAATTGGCTTTCCTGTAAGCACTCTCCCGCCCCAACTTCCACTCCTCATTTTCGAGAGGTAGACCAGCATACTTCTTCTACTCTTCATCAAGCCTAAATTGTCACAGATATTAATGAGGAGGATAACGAGGTAGATCATTTTAAGAATGCTATTCTACGCAGCTATTAATACAAGTCGGTGCAAATTCCTTTCCACTTTGAAGAATTGTGGGTGTTCCTCCCAATGTGTCCAACACGAACCTTGAAGCAACCAACTATCAAATGAAGGATTTTATGTTTTTAGAAAATCCCTTTTCCTATTATGCCTTTTGTTTTTCCATCCGCACTGCCTTTGAACGGTTCCACTTGTAATCTTGAGGTTCTTCCTTCTCTGCTATGGGTTCGTGAATTTGGCCACGGCTTTGAACGACTACCTGAAGGAGCCTAGCTGGAGACCCCGATTCAAGTACCACCACTGGTAAATTGACCACTAAATTATCACTCTTTTTTCTCGTTCCCATCCCATTCAGTCGTGCATTTGGATTCCACATACCCACCCATTCATCCACTCACCCACTGGCTACCTTACATTAAGTACTCACACAATCATCTTAAGCACAGTGGATGGTCCTATGCTGAACGCTTTCGCGTTGTCAAATTCTGGTGTCGCTGCGGCTGGTAGTTCTCAGATGGAGCACGAGATTAGTGTGTCTGCCAACATTTACCGATCCCACCCGCATTGACCTCTCCGTAGTGAGTGTGTGCAGACACACTCAGTCGTGTATGTTAATCCGCAATTGTCGGGCTCATTTGCCTCCAGGTTGAAGTGGAATCAATGTGTTTGGGCAGAATGTTGAGTCATTGCACAGCAGTAAACACCGACCGGAATAATTAAGTGCTGTTGTTAAGAGGAAGGATAGTTGAAGGTATGAGAGCATATCTTCGGATGGTTTGTGGGCTACATTAAGTGAAACGGATCTACACTTACTAAGGAAGCATCAAAAGCCACACTTAGCTGAATATGATTAGCAGAAATGAAGTGAGACGAGCGATGTAGCCGAGATGAATGCAGTAGCATTTTCTTCTCGTTTCCCACAAGGCTCCTATCCAGTGTCGGCGTTTGCATATGTCTCACTCTGATGTTCATCTCCAGTTGGTATTACGCCTTGGCTGCTCTGGTTATCGCTGGTGGCATCTACAAGTACATCGAATACATGGGGTAGGTGAAAGAACATACATTATTTACAATTCTTTACTTTGCCACAACAAGAATGGTGGGCGAAAGTGCACCTCACTGTGGTCGCTTCCTGCTCCACTTCAGCATGCGCTATGCTCACCACTTACTGTCTGACAAACAATGAAAAGTCGGAGCAGATGAAGGAGGTGCATGCATGATGTGTCGCCTTAGACCTATGCGTGCATAAGGATATAATGAGCAAACGCTCCTATAGTGTTTACTGTGTGTGTAGATGGTGGGGTGTAGATAACTTCAGTTGATTGTACTCCTCACACCTCTCTCAACGTGGCTGATGGAGTTATGTGATAAAACAGAGCATCAAAGGAGTGGGGCGACGCAACGCGAGGACTGCAATTCACCACGGCAACTCGGGCTATTCTGGCATTGGGCACAAAGCCCATCCACACCAAGAATTGGCGACCTCAACTACTCGTCTACGTTCCCGTGAGGAACGACCTCTCAGTGGGTGAATCCAACCTCCTCCACCTCGTGCGCCAATTAAAGGCTGGCAAAGGTAGGCACACACTGCAAGCGATACGAACAGGCAATTCGTTGCTTCTGTTTTTGTTGTAAATCTCTCCACATTCCACATAGTGTGACTAATTTATGAGGCATAGCATTAATACCCTTGTCGGATGATGGCACGACACATGTGAGAACTGCAAATGCTGCGTCCACATCCTTTAATTGGCACGACAGTGGCGGTGTATGGCTACTTGATCGGCCATTTCACAGTACCATACTGACACCTTCGGTTAGTTGGCACGCCGCCTTTGCCAGGTCCTCTTTCAACGGTAACATATTGTGCCAATACATGCCTCTGAGGGAGACTAATATGGCAACATTGTCTCAAATGAGGAGTCAGTCTCAAGTTTTGATAGGAAACTCGTTGATGTGCACTCTAGATCAGTTTACACCCACCCAAACGCCATTTATGGGTTCCCTCGGAGAGAGTGTCGTTAACTTGTGCATTTTCCGTTGTAGGTTTGACTCTGGTGACAACCATTCTTGAGGGTGACATCTGTGCCAGAAAGGATGATGTGGAGATGGTGAAGGCTCAACTGGACGAACAACTAGTCAAATGCCGTGTAAAAGGGCTTGCCAGTGTCATCGTTGCTCAGTCCGTTGCCGAGGGCATGAAAAACATGTAAATCTTTCACTCGCTTCCCCTTCTTCTTCTCCTTCATTATCATTATCATCAGCATCATATTTAAGCCACTTCCACGTCAGCATATGCAGTGCCTAAACGCCACTTTCGCAAGAGATTTTGATAGCAATTTTGGTATCAAATTAACAATAAATCAGAGGGTGGCATTTACGATCACCGCTGTGCAATTGAAGCACATGTTACCACCTTTTGGTGCTATAACCTCCTCTCATCATGCAGCATCATCTCACCACTTACTTCATCCACCACCGGTGTGCACATGCAGGCCATTCGCAAAGTCCCTAGTGACTCTCAAGTCTTACCTTCTTTTCGTGCTGTGGAGGGTGCGGAGAGAGGACTTATATCGTGCATGAAACAGATTGCACTGTCTTTCTTCTTCTCTAGGGTACAGTCAGCGGGTCTGGGAAATTTGCGTCACAACACAATCCTGCTCACCTATCCGGAAGATTGGAGGCAAAGTGAGGACAAGGAGAATGCTCGGCTGTTGCAATTCACTTGTGCGTCACCTTTGTAACTACTTGAAGTTCGTCTTCCTCTTCCTCTTCTTCTTCTTCTTCTTTGCCCTCTAATAGTGGCTGTCAGAGGGTCACTTGAAGACGTCATGTCTACTGTCAGACACAATTAATCACTTGTCAAGTCAAGTGACCGCACGTTATCCTCGGAGGTTAGCAACCAACACCAGCAGACCAAGAACAAACATTCCTATCACTGGGAGACTTGTGATGTCCACTTCTATAATCTTGGCTTAATGTCTCCTCGTTTAAGTCCACTTTCAAAAATCGAAATCACGAGATGAATCGAAGGTGGGAGATGGGTGGTGTAGTGAATTAAAACAACTGTCTGCGTGCTTGACATTGCCTTGAATCGGTATGAATGGCTTTTGTAGGAGTTACAGGCAACGCCATCTATCATCATATTCTGTTGCACGTAAAGCGGGATTGCAGTCTACCGCCCAGTAGAACTCACCCTAATGGCATGCACTGTAACTAGTGACTAGGGCTTACGTGACTCTCCCCCTCCAATGTTTGAAAGAGTCGAAATGTGGAATGATATTTAGTTCTTTGTGTCGATTCCTCAAAGTTAACTGCCGTTCACTCCGAATGCAGAAAGTGCATTCCCTTCTGTCTGATTAAAGACCAACAAGGAGCAGTAGAAACTCGTGCGTCTAATATGAGCTCTGATGCATGGAGTTATTTTTGTTGCGACTCTAGCCATCTTGAGAACAGCACAAGCCTGCAGTCTGGCCATTCTGATGCCTCGATTCATTGAGGCTTTTCCCCAATCCAAGGATGCTGCACTCACTGGTACTGTCGATCTCTGGTTCATTGTCCATGACGGTGGCATCCTACTTCTCACTGCCTACCTTCTGCTCCGTAATCGGGTGTGGTGCAAGTGTCGTCTGCGTGTTTTCGTGGTCACTGGCGAGCCGGATACAAACGGCATGCTAAAGAAAGTCATGACACGATTTATCTATGACCTACGCATCTCAGCTGAGGTGGAAATAGTTGAAATGGTGGGTTTCAGCACGCACCACATCCACCTCAACCATTTGTGTGTGTGGGTGTGTGTGTGTGTGATGCACCACTCATGTCCCCTGCCCTCCACTTCTAGTCCAAAACAGACATCTCGGCTTACGCGTTACAACGCACTGTCGCTGCGGATCAGAGGAGGGAACTGCTGAAGGAGATGAAGTGTCAGGACGTAGCATCGAAAACCGATTTGCAGGCAGTGATTGACGAGCACTATGTGGGTGTGCGCGAAGGTGCTGATGGCGAGATTCATTGTGCTCAGAAGCCAACAAAGAAGTCATCTATTTTCAAAGTCTTTATCAGTGGACCTGGACAGGACTCCTGTGGGAACGCGACTTCCGATGAACGGAGAGAGGTATGCCTTCCTCCCTACTTATGACCTTTACAGTAAGCGCAGTTCAGCGTAGTGATTGTGGATGCTGTGTCACTTGTGTGCACATTTTGTCCTCCCTCTACCAGCTCATTTGTAACAATTAATGCTCGTAAGTTCGTTGCGCATAATCTCGGTTAACGTAGTTGTGCTTTTGAGCCTTCACCTTGCAATAGCTTTGTAATGAAGCTTGTCATCACTGAACTCCCTTTTGCATCCTCTCAGCGTCGAAAAGCGGTATGTTCGAGTAGTTGATGTTCGCTTACTCCCTGTGTGTATGTTCATGTCCTGATTTTCCCCATCGCTTTTTTGCATTCAATAGACGTGTGCTTTTTACTGTCTCTACTACACAGTCAGGCTTTTGGTGGGTCTACGTCCGAAAGTACTGCTTCTTTACCGCACACTCTCCCTCCCTCCTTCCCCTCTACAACTGGCTTTCTTACCTTCCGTTCTTATTGACCACATTCACCGTTGGTTGCGTCCTTTCCTCTTTAAGCAGCGTCATTAAGCGATGCTAGTTATAAGTTGCGATGTCTTGTCTTTGACCTTCAGTCGAAGAGTAAAACTGATGGCCGTCTACTGAGCCCAATGAAGGAAGCGAAGAAAGGAAAAGATGCTGACGACAAGAAGGTGAAAGGAGACGTGGAGAGGAAGGAAAAGCACGACCACGACGACGGCGAGGGAGAGCAGACGGGTGAGGATGACGATAAGGGGGAGATGAATCAGCACAGCGTAACATTTGCTGAAGTAGGTGGTGGAATGAAAGAAGAGAAGAAGAAGAGGAACGGTGGAAGTGATGAGGACGAGGCCTCGTTGTCGACAGAAAATAGTGCTTCAGCAAACCAACGCCTCAATGAATACACGTTCTCGCCATCGGCCCTGCGTGCTGCCATTACTGGTGATGGGGAGTCGGACAATGGCGAGGACCTTTACAGTCCTTCTGGCAAAAAGTGCGTAATTCTACCCACCTGTCAAATGGCATTGTCTCAGGGTTTCCATTTACTTTGTTGTGGTTTGTTGCTAGCTACATTGATTGCAGAGTGCATGTACTAAAGTTAGGCGACGCCTTGTGTTTACCATCCTGATTGCAATCTCATCACGCGGAACACAGTGTTATTGTATCCCGAGTTGTAAGTAAGCATGGAATGAGGTCTTTTGACGTGAATTGTAGGACTTCGTCACCACGCCGATTGCATAGTGCAAAACGGTTGAACGAACTGATTGTTGAGCGTTCCGCGGATGCGGCTGCGGTGCTGATTAATCTGCCAGCACTTCCAAAGAGTGCGGGCTCGGAGTTCTACTACATGGAGTATGTGGAAACCCTGACCGACGGCCTACGACGCGTCATTCTGATCCGTGGCTCGGGTCGTGAGGTGATCACAGCCTTTGCTGAGTAGACACCTCCCCTCCTCCGTTCCCTTACACCTAGTCATCTACTGCGGTGACTTGCACACATCCCAATGCACATCTTAATTGCAAGTCTTTGGTTAGATGTGCCTCACTAAGCAAATGTCGAGATGGATGCTCATGCAAACTCACTGCCCAGATTATGTTTCCTCCTCAACGCACCTAACTCATGTCATTGTTCTACACCCTCCTTCAATAACAATGCTAGGACAATCTTGCTTCCAACCTCTACTCTGTAAGTTCTTGGTTTTTTTCTTTCGAATGTACTTGCGTATGTGATTCGTTAATCTCACCACCACCACCACCCCCACCATCACCACCACCAACACTTGTAGGGTAGACATGAAGCACACCTACCACTGGAAGGACATGGAATAAATATGCTCATTTCCGTTCCCTCCCTTCTGCTCCCCCTCCTCATCGTCATCATCATCATCCGATCGCCTTAACGACATGCAAACCTGTGTTGTGGGTAGAACATGCAACCGTAGTGTTTGTTGTGAGGCGTCCACTTAGTTTCGCTTTGATCCTTGGGTGAGCAGAAGGGTGCAGACAGTTCTATGTTCACTGAGTTGATCAATGCTTAAATCCACTGTTTGAATTGCTGACACGATTTTTAGAGCAGTAGATCCTACTTTACTAACAGTCATCATTGAAATCTCATAGATGAGGTGTGGATGTTTGGTTGCGGGAGCTGTCGCGTTGCCAAAGCTGAATGAGTAATTTGGAAGTGGAGGAATCCCATTTGCTAAGGCAGCCAAGTTACTTTATCCACTAATCCTGTTTGATCTTGCATCCATCGAAACTGTCTTCCATGATGATGATGATGTGCTAGGGATGGTGTGCTTTGAACTAAACTAAGTGGGTGGAAGGTGGGTGGGTTGGACTTGATGTGTGGTTGAAATGAAGCGGAATCCGTCTGGTTCATTCACTGGGCCGACAAATGGGTTTATGCACACAAAACAAATTGCGAATAGTTGGACTGGCGACATGAAAGCCATATTGGCAATCATAGCTGGAGACAGATCAGACTTGAGTGAACCAACAACTTGCCATTCGAAAACGTTTAAGAACAGCGACTTGACCATGACGCGAGAGCATGATGGGCATGAGGCATTGACGAGGGACGGTGCCGCATTTGGTAGCCAAGTGACAAGACTGAACCTTCGACGACAATCACAGCCACGCACCACCTATCGTCAAGATGCCAGCTAATAATAGTACAAGTACAAGTGCGCATGCAACACGGTGTGGTAGTCGAGTCCCTCGAGTAATAGTGAATTCAGTCATCAGCCAAAGTCCCTCCTAGCGGTGTGGACGTTTTGAAGATGGAAATCGATTGTTACTGACGTTTTTGATGGTGATAGTCAGCAGACCACAGCACAACAGCCATTATGCCTTATTTCCGGCCGCATGCTTGCCTGTCCGCCTGCCTGCCTCACCCATTGATACGTTGTCATGGAACTACACAAGGGACGCATATTGTGAGGAGGACGGTGAACATGACGCACATTGTCCAGCACCGTGCTCACAAGCCAAGCCAACAAATGCCACCCACCCACCTACCCAGTCACACCCCCGCCTAAGCCAATGAGAGCTTACCTCAAAAGTCAACCAGCGTGCAACGCATGAAGGGCAAAGCACCATGCGTCACAAGGCGAGCACTTGCAACATGGACGAATGATTCTGTGGGGGTGTGATGTCGTCCACGTCTTCCGTGGGAAGAAAAGAAGACCCAGTTGTTGATGGAGCCCAGTAGCAACAACAACAACAGTAAGAGAACGAAGAAGAAATGGTAACTTGACAAGTCATATTTTTAGACGCGGTGCACCTTATTTTAGTTCCCGAAATCTGAATTACTTCTACAGTGAGACATTTCAGTAGTTTTGTAAATAAATTAATGAAATTCTAAGCTGATGGGCGAAACAAACGTTTTGTCAATCAGAATCCTTAGAAGATATGTTTAAAAGAAACGGTTGACGTCTTATGTTGATGTTAGACTGTAAGCTTTGAAAAGAAGGAAGGAGACAAACATGTTTCCACTCCATCTTGTCAAAAGTAGTCGTAGGTATTCTTTACTACTCCTTTACATAAAACGGCTTAAAAAGTCGCATTTAATTCGTGGAAGTGACATATTTTGAGTTTTTGAGTATAAATTCGCCTTACACGACAAATTTTACGGAAACTTTTATCCCCGTTTTCGTGGCGCATCCAAGTATATTTTTCAGGAAATCCAACCCCAAAAAAAGGAATTAATCATGAATGCATATTTTTCGATAACAGCTTAAAGTGCTGCAGTTAACTGGGAATCGTGTAATGTAATACATCTCGATTTATGCATGACAGCTTGCCTGATCAATGTGGCATGCGCATTCACTCTGCCCTTGCTTTTATTTGATACTTGTTTTCCTAACAAACTGGAAACCGGTCCTCCACAACCGTCATCCTTGATTGGGCCATAAAATAGCAAGCAGCGTTCTGCTCAATTGTCAACCAAAATACACCCACTCAGAATGGAGTGACATGCTCATTCCATTCTGACTCGTTATGAGTGAAGGTAGTAATGCATGAAGCGTCAAAAGAGGTTTATTGCAAACCATTACTTGCTAATTCTTAGGATCTTTACGCCATTATCATCCCGGTAGATTGTAAAAAATGGTGTTGCATTTTGCAGTGGTGGCACACCTACGCTTGTTATCTTGATCCTGTTGGGAAAAATTGATGCGAATTGCTGCACAACTCTCGCATTCGATTAATTTCCAACCTGGCCGAGGTAGCGCCACTTTGCGGTGGTCGAAAGGCGGTGGAAGAGGTTTAATGGAACACGCTTTCCCACTTCTTGCAAGCACTTCTCCTCCTCCTTCTCCTCTACCTTGAGGATTAGTTGAAGAGCGTGACACTACATCAGAAAGCAGTATCCACAAAAATGACGTAAAGTATTAGGAGTGTATTTTTCGCTTCTTTAATTGCACGCTTGTGAGCTGACATTTCTAGTGCCTTGTAAAGAAGTTTTTCATAGACTGTTTTTCCAGTTTTTTCCACATAAGTGCTTTCGCCTTTTGTACTGCAGACGACTATTGTGCGATTTTGCGAGGCATTGCGCATTGGGGATTCTTTACCACTGGCTAGCACGTCTGCAGGCGTGGTTCCCCATTGCTAACATGACGACCCAAAACCATCCATCTCAGATGTGTTTTTTAATCACTGGCGTCGTCATTCATAGCTAGGAGCATAAATTTCAGGCGATTCTGTTGCTGGACATTATTTTGGGTCGTGTAGTAACGTCAGGAAGTAGAAAAGCAATGCAAACTTTTCCAATGTGTCCGACTTTCGATTGATCGAGGTAGTCAGTGAGACTCTGTTTCACCTTATCATTGTAAAAGCTGATAGTGAATGGGTAGGGGTGGAGAGTCGTGGCGCCAAACGGAATCGTCGCATAGTTAAGCGCTAAGTTAAACACAACTTGAACATCCTCCGTTGTTTCCTTTGTATAAGCTTTAGCGTAGGCGCCTGTCTGCCTCACTCTCTGATGCGTCGACCATCGAATAGTTGTTGATGCTTTAAACACTGTCAGGAATGGTGCTTCCTAAATCATCCTTGTGAAGCTGAGAGGGTGGGTGGTGGATTTCACTAATTGCGTTACACGCAGAATGGATTCGATATCGCTGTAAATGGCATGGAATGAAGTTGACGGGTTTCGTACCCCTCAGAGTGGGGCAACGTTCTACTGAGGTGTTTTAGGAGCATTTTTCCAACAACTCATCCATTTTTTATCAACCAAAGTGTAAAGTATCTTCTCTGTGTGAATAATCAGCATAAGCTTTCCTTTGATATTTAGCCGCCTGCCTAAGCTGCATTCAGTCACTAGAGTTGGGAAGATGATATCATTCGTTGACGAAGTTTGTGGGGACTGAATTGGATTTGGTTTGAGTTATTGATTGCTTTCTTGCAGAGCATGAAGGGGCAGTGATTTGCAAACTTGTTGGTTCTGCGCAAAGTCAGTCATGGAGAGGTGTCTTTCCTTTGGAGAGTTGAGGTTCTGGTAACCGGACGTAGAAACCGAGGTAGTGGTCCCTATGGTCTGGGCGAATGCGCTGCTATTTTGGTATGGATGACGATGGTGGTGATGATGAGTTGTTAGCGTAAGGAATGGGCAGAAGGGTTATGTTGAAAGGACGAAGCATGAACGCCGAGGAGAGAAAGGGGTGCGTGTAGTAAAACGTGTAGTGAAGCTGCATATGAGGTCACTATATTGGCAGACATCTGAACAATCGTCGTTTGAAAAACCGTCGCTATCAAGGTCTGTGCTTCTTTTTCAACCCAAGTTACTCTTGCCAATGACGAGCTGTCTTTTCGTTCAGCTGTAGTGTTTTGTCGTTGGCTTGTTTGCGTCTGGCTTATGAATTTCAAGAGGTCAAATAGTTGCATTGTTCATAAACTCGACTGCACATGACTGCTAAGCCTTTGGTGCAAGCGTACTCTTGACTTGAAGAGGTCTTTAAAATTACTAGAAGTTATCCAAACCATAGAGGGCTACAACTTTCCTCAAGTTGGAGGGAGTCAGCTCCATTATCCCTGATGATGATGGTGATAGGCGTTTTATCGTGTCTTACTATCCATCACGCTCTATCAATAACGTCACTGTTTTTTTTTTATGATTCAGTAGTCACTTCCACTTCATGGTCACGAAACATCCACCGGTAGCACTATAAAGCTGGGGTGCAATCCCATTTACAAGCATTACGACATTCTTTCCTCACGGAAAAGTGTAAACAATTTCAGTTGCATATGGTCTCGTAATTGCGAAGTTATTTCACATGACATTTAGAATAGACAAAGGTCGTGTAGACTGCTAGCATGGAGCGTTAATTCTTCTGGTTACAGCTGAATGACAAGCAGAATTGTTAGTAAGTACACAATACTTGCTGCTGGAATTCACCTTGCCGCAGTCAGCTTTAGCTAATCCACACCACGATTTATTTGTTTTGTTTGATGAGGCTGGAAAAGAGAAGATGTTGTAGTCCTGTTTGAGCAGGGCTGTTAGATGAGACAAAGAGTCTTCAACTGCATTGGTTGCATTCAAAGATGGAACATGAGTGTACGTGACGCGAAAAGTCATAAACGATTGTGTTGCAGATTAAATAAATAACTCAACCTGAGTAGTTTTTGCTTGATATATGAGGCACGTGCAAAAGTGGGGTTGTAGGATACAGCAGCGACCATAGATGGGCTTCGGGGTGGGTGAATCTGAAGCCGGACAGGTTGCTGACCATCTGAAGCACGAGCAATAAATGGTGAGGGTGGTTTGCTAAAGAAACAGTGCGTGACACTGAAAGCTAAGCATTGGAGGATCACTGATTGTCTCAGTGACTGTCGCGCGCAAGGTAGGCTCCATTCCACCCTTGAAATAATAAACAGGAGGTTTGATTGTAAATAGGATCATGGTGCTATTGTTTCCTCGACAAAGCCCTGATGCTTCGTTTGGATTCCAGGTGGGAGTGAAGGCGCCACCTTGTTTCGAGGAGGCTTTGCAATTGTTAGCTCGTTTATCTGGGAACATGGAAGTTAGTAGGGAGGCTAGAATGAAGGTTGTGTTGTCGACCCGGGCGCTCGATTCGTGCTTCATTCTCGTAGTTTTTCGCGATCATATATGGTGGAGTGAGCCACCACCTGTCAATCCTTTGGTCCGGAAGGCTCTTACTTCCTCCCAATACTTTATGCACGCATTCGATCACCACCAAAATGCCAATAAACTGTCCTTATGCACTGTCATGGTGGTTGGAGGCTTGGAATGACTAAAAAAGCCGGACGAAATGGTTACAAAATGACGAGATATACCTCTACGATTGGGATGTTGTTACATGATGTAATAAAAGTGAGATATTTTCATCACCCATTTCTAGGACGTGAGAGAAACTCTATCCATTGTCACCAACTAGCTCACATCATTGACAGCGAAGCGAGGGTGACACTCGGAGACAATTGTGTGGCCTGTGAGATCACATTTTATTGGCAAAATGTTGTTAGACGATCTTCATTCAGAAAAGAACAGCGTGATGCAACAACCCCTCTTCACCGCTAGACGAATGAAATTGGTTGGGCGGGGCTTGGGACAAAAACAGCAAGTGGTTAGTTGTGAAGCCAGATGGTCGGCTAAGGCATTTGCTCAGTGAGGCGGAAAACAATTGACCACCAGCTGAAGGACTCGTTCGGAGTTGATTTAACAAAGTGCTCGAATCTGGCTGTGTGGAAAACAATCTCCAATCTGTTTACGCGCTTTGCATCCACAGAGAAAGTGGGGGCAGAGTCTAGTGTGTTTTTAGCTGAGCCTGTATGCGGACTCCATGACCTGGGGGATGACAAGCCCATTGACCTAATTAAATTCGTCCGTCATGCGTGATGCTGCACACTCATTTCAACAAGGTCATCCTCTGCGTTCTCCACCATGCCCTTATTTTAATGACATCTCATCCACACCTGTGTTCCAAGTGTACATTTTCCTTCTATCACTTTATTTCCTTTTTTGCTACTTTTATTTCACTAAGCAACTTTTTAAACATGGAAGTAAACGAAATAATTGGACATGCTCATGGTTTGGGAGCGTGTCAAGGTGGGATTGAGTGACACAGTGGAACATTGGCGTGGGAAAGTGGTAATGGCCTACCACTTGGAGTTTAGGCGCCTCAAGTAGTGCACAGGGGTGCCCTCCACCGAACGATGCAATGCTCTGTTCGTCTGTCCATCCACTGACTCCTTCAACTGTGATGACTCATCTGGCGGTGGTGCGTGATGACTCATGACTTATGACAATGAGGGTAAGACGGCAGTGTGGTGGGCCTCTTATCACCACCCGATCCTCTTATTGGGACAAACGTCCACGTGCATTCGATTTTCACCCGTTCAGTCGTTTGGGTCTTACGCCCGTGTCGTGCCCTACTCGCTGTGTAGTCAGGTTCCTTAACCAAGCAGAAGAGCTTGTTGCTCTTGTTAATGACAGATTACTCAGCTTTCCTACCATTCCGTAGTAGATTTTAATTTGTGTGATGAAGGTACTGGGTGGTATGTTCATCCACACGCGCGTCCAAATGAAGCGCTTTCTTATTCTGCAACAAATAAATGGTGTATATTTTTGTCTGGGGGAGTGTTGCCACACCTACAGCTGATATGCAAATGCGTAGTTATGCGAGCGCCCCATTGTCCGATGGAGAAATAAAGTTTCACCACAATCTCCGTCGTGGTGTGTGTGTGTGTGTGTGTGCTGCCGGCACGAGCGATTGCGTGCTCTTTTGTGGGCAAAGAAATTACGAAATGACTACCCTCAGGGTGATTAATAGATCTGTTAGGTGTGTTTAGTGGGGTGAATTAGGATGGATTACTTGCCTTCAGAAGTGAGGAACTAATGGTATTTTTTGTTGATTATAGCGCGAATACGGTACACGTCCACCCTTACCTTCAGTAATTCACAAGCTTTCCGCCTACACTGGAGGCATTGAGCCCACAGCCAATGAGACGAAATTGCTCCGACACAAACAAGTCACAAGAAAGGCGGTATGTTCTATTCATTTTTACCTGCAAGAAGAACATTTGAACTGCTAAGATTTGCGGTTTCTGTTTTAAGTCATACCCAAACGCTTTTACCTGTCCGTGGATGTGTGATGGGTTGGCAATGGTAGCCGAAGAGGATAAGCCTTGTGATTGAGAGCAAGTAACCCTCACTTCGAATAGAAGAAGTGGACTTGCATACATCATTGCTGTCCTTAATGCATTAAGTATTCGGCTCACACCAAAAAGTGTCTGCGCTGTGCACTTCTTGTTTAAATAAATGCAACCAGGAGCAGTTCACCCCTTAATCCACCTCCTCCTCATCAAATGATAAATATCTGCAAATTTACTTCCGCTTTTAATGTGTATGGCGTGTTTTACTTCTGTGTTATGAAGAAAAGGTGTTAGCTAGAGCGACCCACGTGCTTCTGTTTCATTGTCCGAGATGTGGTGGTCATGCGAACGGGTCTGACTTATTTTGGAGATGACAGCTTCCTCTGCATCGTGTCCAAGTGGTCACAGTTACTTTGCTGGAAGCTAGCAAAGCATATTGGTCTCGAACTAATAATGTTCCTGTGCTTGGGAGTGAGGTTTCAGTTACTATGAAGTTAATACTACCGAGTCAGCGAGATGAAGCTGTGATAGGTGCCGACCACACTGGCAGAGCACGCAGCCCCAACCGCCTGGCAAAGTTGTGTTTTTGAAATGGCAAAATGCCTGGCTTTGTGCATGGAGAATGTGGAGAAGAAATTTGTAAAATTTACTGCCGTGTGAAGTTTTTTTGCGGCGAACTGTGTGCGTGACTGCCTCGGTGAAGCGTTGGTGTGTCCTGCTGCACTGAATGTTTGAAGGATTGTAGTAGGAGAGGGTGAGTGGGAACTCTCCTACTCCTCACTGCTTGTCCAAATTGTTTGATGTTGTGCTCTTATTCCTACCCTCACTCTGATCATCCTTTTGATCTCCCGCATCTAAGTATTGAAGGGGTTTCCGTGTTCTGTAAATGCGGATTCACTTGCGATTGACAGACGGTAGGATGCGTGATTGCTTGACTTTGCAATGGAAGAATTCGCTAAGGCGGAAGGAAATGAGGAAGTGAATGGAATTAAGAGGAGTAATTGAAAAACCAACGTAAGATCGTGTGTGTGTGTGTGTGTGTGTTTAGGTGAGGCTCTACTTGAGCAGTGAAGTGAAGGGTTGGTAGGCGGGATTGTGTTCCTCCATAAACGCTTCCTAATCAAATTGCTTTTCAAGCCTCTTAAGATATAAAATTGTAAGCTAGTTAAGTGAGGCGTTTTGATCGCAAGTCTGTTTGTTTTTATAAATAGGGTCACTGCTCTATCTCGATCAGCTGACTAATCATACCTCATTTAACCCGTTAAATTAGTGCGAAAATGCCTCCTTGCCTAATCACGCCTGTCGTCGCTTTTGTGAAAGCGCTTGTGCATAGGGTACACAAAGCAAACCACTTTATTTTAGCAAATGAATGTTATTTTAAAGTGTACGCTCCCATCGATGAGTATCTCGTATGGTATGACAACTCACATTGTCGGTATTCATGTCAGCTTTGGTCGTCTTCTCAGCAACTTTACCTCATCCTCAAGTCACAAAGCACCGACAGGTTGGGAATGTTGTGGTACGCTATTAATCGTGCAGCGTAGTCACATGTAATGACTTTATGGTTATAAGGTGATTTGTAAGGCGACTAAATGGGAGTAAAAGCGATCGCTACATTCGTGAAGAATGCATGCTCTTTCCATGTGCAAATGTGTCTAGGTCTCTCGAATGTAGTCAAACGCTGCTCATCCATACAGACCGTGCAAATGGGCCCATATATTGTCACACTTGACTTGCATTTCATGTTCTTTTTATAAGATGACGAAGCAGCCCCATGGTCCGTTAATTATGTGTTAGCTGTGTCCACAATTGGCCTGGTGTAAGTGGTATGTAATTATTGCATTTTGGAGTTTAACTGCGGACCAGACGACACACACAAAAGACGGTTTGGAAAGAAATTATCAAATCTAATTGACTGCACAGATTTAGACGCAAGGGAGACTGAAATGTTGTAATTGCTCCCAGTTCGTGATGGGTGTGTGTTTCCAGGAAGAGATGGAGGTCACATTTTATTAAACACCATACAGCTGCTTTGATGTGTTTACGATCTTCCAACGAACTCCTCACTGTAGTGTGGTGCAGTATTTTGAAGCACTTGGGGATGAAACTGTCAATGTTGTCAACATGAACCGGTTTGGAGAGAATGCGCCAGGTTGGATAGTTTTGGCTGTGTCTTTGGGAAAAAGACTAAAGCGTGCCTTTTGCGAGGTAGAATGAGTAACCTTTTATAAGGCACATTTAGTGAGGCGTTTACATCCATAATCACCATTTATTTACTTATTTCCTTCTACATAAATGCATATTCACATTATTATTGCGACGCATGAGGAGACCGGTAAAACCTTTTATTTCTGTGCACCAATGAAGTCGAAAGTGCTGAAGACTTGCCACAATACTTAATTCATTGTAATGCTCAAAATTACACTACCAATATGCAACTTCCCTCCAACATGAAACTTTGTGCTGCACGTCTTCATTTCGTGCACTTCATGTCTCTACAAGCAAGCCGTAGGTACCTCATTTCTACTTCTCAGCTACCCATCTCTCACTCGATCATACGATTGTTGATGAGTGGAATACTGTGGGTGGGGACGCAGAAGAGGATGCAAATGAGGATGGGCTAGCATCTCCTCCTAGAATGCTGCGTTTTAGCGGTGGGATGAGGTCATGCATTGCGTCGTCTCATGAGAAGTCGACTTGCCTTAGTTGTTGGACTGCACCAAGCAGACGCCGATTGGAGATTCCGTTGCTCTCTGATCTTCGCGAAGTGAATTATTCCACTTTGCCTTTTGTGGGTATGGGGAATTCTCAGTGGCGTGTATGTGAATGTGTGTCTGTGAACGTGCGTTGGTGTTAGGGTGGGTGATCGGGTGGATGGTTGGTGGGACGATGAAGAGTGAATCCTTTGAGGATAGCCACTGATGAATTGGCTTGCTTTACAAACGCTGCAGTACAAGAGCCATTCCCCACTACAGACTAGTCAGTGAGGCGCAGGCAGTGCTCCTTAACGTGCATGGAGGTGCAACCTGTTCACTCAGTCGTAATCAGCACGACACCTACCTCTCACTTGATGTGGGCGTAAACCACGAACCACTTTGTCATCATTCACGTAACCCATAGATAGTAGTTGCCAATTGGATGTCCTGCTACCTCAAGTGCTATCAATAAGTCGTATCAATTTCCGCGAAGTGTTCCAGGTTCGCTTCTACAACCTCGGATTTGGATTTGCATTGCTTAGTCAAGTAAACAAGTTGAGATCACACATGTCAGGTTCAACCCACATTTTATAAAAGTAGTTACACCGATACATATCTGTCCACGCTTTACAGTACATAAACAGGTCTCTGTGTGCTACGACGCATCGTCCTGGGGAGACATATAGTAAACGCGCGCACCTTTTGATTGCCTGATGCTTTAATTTTGGAGGATCGAGTGGACTAGTCGTGGCTTATAGGGTGAGAATATAGTCGCAGCAAGTCGTGGATTCGAGCATAGAAAGCGTTACAAATAAGGTCCATGTAGACATGCACATTTGGATACTTTCCTTTCGGAGAAGTCAGATTCGATTGATAGCCTTTACTTACTACTGCTACCTCCATAAATGAAGCTTTAAGCGATCACAAGGATCACGCATAGTGGTCTATTCTCTCCCTACACCTATTCATCGATGCACGGCATAGGTTAATGCGTCTATCCATTTTGGAGGAAAGAAGGCGAGAGTCTTGTCGCAGTGCTGATGAAAGAAATCAGGCGTTACACGTTCAGCACTCCTAGAAGGTGATTAACTTTTCCTTCCCCTTTGGACCCTGGTTGTGGCGGAACTATTGACTCGTGAGAAGAGCTGCAAAGCTCTTCGTGTGTTAATTCACTTTGCTTGACTCGGGTAACGTGGACAGTGAGATTGGTACAGTGAGCATTCGAATTTGTTTCATTCCCAATTGTGTGAAAGAGGGAACTTCAAGTGTTGTTACACCTTTGCCAAATTTGTCCTATTTTATGACTTCACTATCGTCATTGTCAATTCCACACCCGTTTCTTCACGGCAGTATCCTTGTGGCTGTGATCCCTCGTACAGTAGGGAGGACAACGTGTTGCCCTCAACTCACGGACATGAGTTTGTAGTTGAGGACGACAAAATGTCAGCATTGCAAAGCACAGACCATGCTACATTCACCTGAGGCGTCATGCGCTATTAGTGCATCAAAAATGCCATCTTAGGTGCGTGGTCGTTTAAGGTGACGATGAGCTAGACACAGCCACTTCTCTTTGTGGGAAATCATAATGGGCAAAATGGAGGCGAATCCCGGAAACTTAGTGAGAAACCATACGCACCTTGTGACCATTATCGCAATGTCTTTCTCTCAAATGGTAGCACTTCGAAAAGTGAACAGACATTTGGGTGGCAATTCAAATGGGCACACTTCATTTTGTCGCAAGCTGAAGTTGGTCCGAAGACTGTAGCTACTTCAATGCGAGGAAGAATCTTGATGAGAATTTCCGCAATGAGAAATGAAGACCTAATCCATTAGAAAGTAGGCAATGCAGAATACTGTCCACAATATCTCCAACCACTTCATTCTACATTTGTTAAATACTTAGGTTGGCGAGGTCATAAATTGCCCTTCTCCTCACCTCTCCTACTCCCAAGAGAATGAACGGGTGAAGGAAAGGAAGTAGATTCGCCAACCACCATTCAACTTTTAATGGCAGTTTGCCAAGCTTATTAAGTCTACGTGCTCATCATTTTGGACATTTGAGACACATGGAACCCCTAAGTGTTTTGGATCCAAAATAATGGGAACATTTGAGAACAAATCACTGCTGTCAAAGCGTCACCATTTGACGCATTTTGGAAGCCTTGCTGTTGGGATTTACCACTTGTTGTAGTGATCTCTGGCGGCAGAACGAAAAGGGACATTGAAGTCCAAAGCAGCAGAGAGTAATGATCTGTGGTTAGAATGTGACGGCAAGTCGCAACTTTATGCCTTGACAAATCTGTGCTCCTCCGGAAGCGAAGAACATCGTCATCCGTGCAGCCCACAATCTGTTTCACCGACCGTAAAACAACTTACACGAGATGAAATTATTGAAAGGGAAGGAAAACGCTCATTTTGATGTCGACGATGATGGGGAAGAAGAATGGAAATCACGCAAGTGTAATGTGATACGGTGGGATCTGGAATAGTTGCAAGAGAGGATTGCTTACCCCTGCGCTACGCCATGCGGATAATAATCGCATTCTCATCACCCATAGCAACCACTCTCACCGAATCGTGAATCAAAGTGAGGCAAACTGATTTGTACACTGCTCAGTTTTCGATGCGCAAGACGCGAGTACTTTGACAAGCATTCATCTCTTCACGATGATTACACGATATACGAGTTCGAGGACCTGAGACATTTGTGTGTGCTTGTAGCTGATGCTTTTCTGATGCAGTTACGTTTGGCTGATACAGGTGTCCCACAAATCCGTCACGCACGGTGGACATCTGGCTAGACAGACAAGTGTGGGTGGAATGAGGAGAGCGTAAAAGTGCGACACGTAGAGGTAGAGGTTACAGTATGCTGGGTAAAAGGGCGTGCTGAAGATGATGACGATGAAGTGACACTACCACCTATCCAAGCAAAAGGCATTTCACGCGCGTCCGGATCATGCAATCATTGATTCGCCGTCGCGCGACCAGCAGGCATAAACGTTGGAGGCGCGCATATTCCCTACCCACCTTCCTCCTTCTTCCTCTTTCCCTCCCTCTCTTTTCCCCTTTATGACTGCCTTTCCATTAGTTATACCCTTCTCCCAAAACCGGACATAAACCTTCCTCCAGAGTCCTATTTGGTAGTGAGTTATTTGTTATTGCAGTCCATTTGGGTGGGAGAAAGTAATGTAGTCAATCTTTGAAACCCACAAAGTCGACAAACCTTCCAACGTGGACTTGACTTTGCTCATTTTGACTCCAACATTTGAAGCCGTACGTTTTCTCGCGAGTCCTGATATTGCTGCGCATTCCTAAGTCATTTCCACTAATATTAGGTGACGCACTTCATGCTTAATCTTACTTATTTTGGGAGGTAAAGAATTGTTTTTTTGGTACAACTAGAGTTCAGAGTGGCAGAACAGACCCTGAAGGTTTTGAAGTAAGGTGTAAGGTTATTATTCAAACAAAGTACTCTTCTACCACACCTTTATTCATTGCTAAATGCGAAGTTTTGGTTGGAGACGTTTGGCAGAAGAAAAAGGAAGGGTTGGGTCCGAGGCACGTACAACCTTTGTTGACCCACTTGCCACTTTCTAATCAGACTAATTGCACTCGTCAACTTCGGCTGATTAGTGGAATCAGTGTCAAGACGGTTCGACTAAATAAAAACAGAGTAGGGTGGGGAATGTGCATTTCAGACGTCTGCACAGCGGTGTGAAGTACGAGACAACGAGGAGTACAGATTGGTGGAGTTATTAGACCTAACATGCGGAGACCTGAAAATGTGGCACAACTGTTTATGTGCACGCAAGGTGGAGTATGGGTAGATATGCATCGGTCAAAGTGTACGATACTTGTTACTGTCCTCTCTGCCACTATCTCCTCCCTTTCCTTTGAACCCACTCACCTTCCCCCAATCTCATCACATCTCGCTTGAATCCGATGAATGTGCCCCTAACTTGTCGAATTAAATCCATTTCCGAGTGTGTCAACATGAACCTACAACCTTTCTCCGAATGCATAACAAAATAGGCACTGCAATTGTTTTAGTTAGCTAACAATGAATGTAGTGGGAGCAGCGTACAACGACATGTGTGAATGATGAAGGACGAATTGGTTTATGATTTACACGCACGTGGAGAGAGAAGTGGAGGTAGTGATGGAGGTGACTGAGGGAATGGGTTTCGCCCACATGCATTTTGAGGTGGCAAGGGGGTTAGAAGCCATTGTTTCTTCACTTCTCTACTTTCCACCTCCTAACGCTCTTAGTTCCTCATTTGTCGTCAGGAGAGCGCTCAGTTAAGTGAAGACAGATTACTGACTGTCGCACTGACTAGTCTAGTATAGTGTGGAATGGCTGTTGTGCTGTGAATTTTGTTAAGCAAACGATTACATCGTTGATTATCCTCAAAGCATTTTACACATCACTCCACCACCCACACTAACACCAACACACAATTCACAGATACGCGCACACGCATCATTGAGGCTCCTCTTTACCCTCAAAAGGTCATGCAGGCTTTGTGAGATGAGTGGACAGCAGAGAGAAGTGCTCGCTCTCAATAGAAGCATTTAATTGGTGGAGAACAAAGAGCAGTTGAAACTGAAATCACCACCTGCTTGGCACGACACAGCTAGAAGGTGTAGGGGAGAAAGGCCTTCTTTCCAAACAGTCGGAAGTAGTTATACAGTCGGATCAGATGAGGAGGGGAGATTGAGAGGTACTTGCCCACCTTCATCCACAATTCCCTTGCGCGTCCCCATCCTGAGTACTCTCCAAACGAAATCCTCCTTTCTGGCCATTAAGCAATCGTGTGATGAGAGCTGGGGACAAGGCGGAACATGGGAGGAAGATTTGCAGACAAAGGTGTCTCGGTGGGAGGGAATTGTGTTGTGCGCTTCCTCCCATGCATAGCTCAACAGGTCTTTGTTTCCGTGTTAATACACGCTTGAATTGGACCATGGTGTCTTCTTCCCTGCCATTCCTTGTAGAAACAGAAACTGGGAACATTCTTGGGCGTCTTCTTGCCATGCATTCAGAACATATTTGGTGTCCTCCTCTTCGTGCGTATGCCCTGGATTGCAGGCGTGGCTGGTGGCTTGCAGTTTTTCCTCATGGTGGGATTCTGCTGTCTCTGTGTGAGTACCATCCCTACTTCCAATTCTCGCTTCTATTATCGCCTTTCTTGCCACAAATTGCGACTCTGATCTACTCCCATCTGAAGTGGAACCTGTTATTGAGCGTGTTGTCTTAGTCTACTCGTGTTGACATTCCCCGCGAATTAATGTGAATGTTGATCTGAATTTCTTGGTTTGTTTGCCTCTGTTATAAGTGCTACATGATTGAGCAAAACCTGAATCCAGGAACTATCATGTGACTAGTTGAGTTGCCTACCATAATTGGAATGTGTGACGTCTGATGTGAACTGCTTAATCGACAGCACGATTTCCACTGCATGTTCATTTCCACCGGACCAAGTAATTACCTGTTGCCACGACGGATGAATGTGTCATGTTCACACGTTGGCTTGAAAAGTGGCGCATGGGTGAAAGCAAGTGCGTAGAGTGCACGTGGACACCGCTTTGATGATATTAAGCTGCAAAAGTCAAATGTGCACCATCTAAGCAGCTTCTGAATGCACTGCGGGGCATAAGAATATAAGCAAATCTCTATTATGATCAACACATATAGAGCCTGAAAAAGCAGGTAAGTAGATGGAGATAATGGAAGCAGTGATGCATGCCTCCGATGCGGAGGACAGTGGGTGGACGACTGACTGCAACATCCTGCGTGATTGTATTTGCTCAAGCCTCCTCTTATCCTGCCACAAGTAGATAGTGGTTTACCGCACAGGGGTGTATGACGAGTTGGGTTTCTTTACTAGACAACAATAACCACTCTGAGTATGTCTGCGATTGCTACAAATGGGAAGGTTCCAGCTGGTGGTTCGTACTTCATGATATCGCGGTCAATCGGTCCAGAATTCGGTGGTGCCGTGGGAATCCTCTTCTATCTTGGCACCTCAATGGCGGCCGCCATGTATCTAGTTGGATCTGTTGAAGTCTTTCTAGTAGGTTTCTTTTATAACATTTTTGCTACAATTACTCTGTGTGTGTGTGTGTGTGTGTGCCTTGCAGAACTAAAGGATGATTATAAAGTCTTTTTATTATCTTGGGTAGTACAGATGAAACGCACAAGATATGCTATGGCCTACATTGGAGCAATGCCTCATCAGTAGAAGAGATAGAAATAGCAATTCATGCACAGTGTAAATTCACTCACCGTCGGTTCACAAGATAACCTTAAACACCAGTAGCGCAGAATAAAGTGGGTCATGAATGTATGGTTTTTTCATCGGGTGCCAAAATAGGAACTCCATGCACGCACGTGGTGCGTGTCATGCACTTTCAAATAAAGGCTAAACCAACTCTTTCTGGATTCGAAAACGACTTACATGGTCATGCCCTTTAATGACAAAGAAGAGTTAAGTGCAATTGTCGAACCTGACGCGTCAGGACGAAGGGAGATTAGCATAATTTGGGCAAATGTGTATAGGCAGAGCACACACTTCACTCTTGTGTTTTGTCGTTTTTAACGAGTAGTGGAAGTTGAATGGAATGGATTGCAGTAGTATTCGCCGCTAATACCACCACCGATTAATCGTGCGGTATTTGTGGTGTTTTCTTGCCTGGACAGAAATACGTGTGTCCGCAGGCCTCTCTATTTGGCGACATAAGCGACAGCGCCTCCCTGTTTAACAACACGCGGGTGTACGGCACAATCCTCACTTTCCTTGTTATGGTCTGCGTCTTCATCGGCATACGCTTTGTGAGCAAATTCTCCGTACTCAGTCTGGCAGCTGTACTCTTATCTATTTTCTGCATCTACATTGGAATCTTTACTGCCAGTCCTGCCAGAAGTCCCTAGTAGGTCCACATCTATATATACTGCATTTCTACCTCTCTTATCATGCCCCACCTCACCCCTCCCCCATCCGACTTTACAAACTCTAGTTGCATTATTGATGAGACCTCAAATTTGGCCTTACGTAACTTTGTTTGCTCGATGTCGGTGGTTCATGTGTAACTAGTCCAACAGTCTGGGGCTACCGTAGATGAAATGAGAGTTGTGGTGACCTGCATGACCGTGTTGAGCAAATTACTTTCGTTTGCAGATAGTTTCACATCCACATAATATCAACTAAATCTTATTATGCACTGCCTTGTATTGTTACTTGCTTCAGTCTTATTCATGTAATAGCTTAACAGCTTGTGAATGGTCGTTTCATAGAAATAGTACAGACTGTCCTTATTTATTCTTAAATTAAAGCGTTTTCGTTATGGTTCTTAAGTTAGCTGACAACACAATAACTACTGATGTTAGTCACGGCATTAATGACTTAGAATGCATGAAAAGGTAATTCAGGAGACGAGAAGGCATTGCCAGCATTGTGTACGAAATGGTATTTTCAAGGGCTGTTAATGCCAGATACACACACACACACACACACTTATACATGTATATGCATGCATGTATGCATATATTAACAGGTTGCTACTTGAACAGGCATCTCACATTGGTTTGTCACGCTGATGAGTCGAATTTAGGGCATTTTCCCGACTCTACTGCTTCGGGAGTGCGTGGTACTTAGAATGAAGGAGAGGCTTCAGTTTAGAATAACATCTCTGCAGAACACTATTGAAGGTGGATGTTGTACTGATCCCTTCGGTTAGATGCCTTCACAGATTCTCTTGTCAGAGACAGAAGTCCCCCTTCTGCTGCATTAAGGCTGGGCGTTTGGTGGCAGAACTGTGGTCATTGTGGCATCGCAGATCCCTCCTGAAGGTGGATGAAGCGACAACGCTGTGGTGGAAAATGTATAAGTGGCGTAGAGGGAGGGCTGGAACACTAATGGCATGGTCGTCCGGAAGCCAGGTCGACGAGCGGAAGTACGATTCACGCAATCAGCCGCAACGTTAAACAAAGTGTCCAAGCCTTGCTGCAGTCACCTGAAGCCACTGTGTCGGGTTAAATAGCCTCCGCAAAAGTAAACCCGAGTTATGCGCATATGCTTACAAGTGGTGTAATGAACCGTAGGGGTCATGGAGTAGTTTGAAATGCTTCAATGCTTTAATGCAAAACATTTCCTTGGCCAATTGTTTCACGCACACGATCAGCCGCAGTGCCCAGATAAGATTAGCAAGTTTATCTTCGGTAGAGTAATTGATGTGAAGCGAGCATTGATTCCTCTGGTGTTGCTGGAATTGCTGACTTAATTACTGGTCACGTCTATTCATCCCCAATGGTGGTGGTAGTGGAGCCAACCAGGGACAAAACCAAATTTGTCACTTACTGAGTTAATTAGTGCAACGTAAAAATTGATGGCTAGATGGAATGACAAGGTGGATGCCTGTAGCATCAAGCAGTCCAAATAACATACTTCTATTCCAATTGTAGTCTTGTGTAGATAGTTATTTTAAAGCATTGAATGTTGTCCTACCATTAATTTCCTCAAAAACGTGCTTCAAACTTACTCCCTCGATATTGCTGCCCCAACCTACCAAGTAAAGCCATACGAAAATTAGCCAAAGAAATTTACAAGCGTTGGTACCGTTGTTTTCTCTATCCTTCTAACCACAAACTGGCATGTACGTGAAGATGGAGACATTTGCTGCCCAAAGTTTTACCCTTGCTACTCTATTTGCGATGCAGGCTATTCACTCCTTGCTTTCAGGCAACTATGTTGCTCAAGGCATGAATGTATATTTGTCTCCCTCTGCCCTGGTCCCGATAGTCCACGCGACAGTATAATCATTAGTTAAACTCCGCCATTGCACCCCCGCTACGTGACCTGACCTTGAAGCCATGCTAGTAGTACACAAGCCCTTCTCTACGTCAACCATTCACCGTCTGCGCGAGGATGATGTTTTGCAAGGAGTCTCACAGTGCCACACCAATATCCATTTCGCTGATGTAGTTAAGTCCACTCATTATGGGTGATGAGTATGACAATGGGTAGCCAGAGGACGGCTTCAAACACTGTTTTCTCCTAGCCGCTCTCTATGAAGCAATTGTCCTTGCTGTAGCACTGCAGTGCCCCCAAACATGGCCATCACTCAAATCCACATGCGAAATGTATTCAGTGATAGTAAAATCAAACTTATTTATTGCACAGGAAGACTCATGACAGTCGAATAATTCATGGTGTTTCCCGATTTTTATATTGTTACTTGGCTTGCTGGTGTAGCAGAGATGATGTCACATTGATATATGGCCTCGCTGAATGACTAAATGTTAAAGTGGCTATTGCTCACATGGTGATGTCAACGTGACTTAACATAAACACCTATGAAAATTCCTCACATTACTGACTTTTACTTCGACTAGAAGTTGCAGTGGTTGTGATTACTGTCCCCACTCCCTTTTACTCTCAGTGTGTGTGCTCTTGGGGGTCGCCTGATTGCCAAATCACGAATACTGGAGAATGGGACGTTGCAGTGTCACAAGAACATCACTGGTCCACTTTATCACCTCTACTGTGGTCAAAACAAATCGCTTGATGCATGTGACTTTTTTAACGCCAACAACGTGACCGAATTTGCTGCCATTCCAGGTCTCGCCTCAAATATGTTCTATGGTAAGCCTTCGATTACCAACACGAGGTCGGTAAGTTGCTTTGTGTTTTATGTTTCACGCAGTTTAGAAGTGTCTGCTGTGGTGCAGTGTTGACTGAATTACCCACCGGAAAACGAGGAAGAAATAGTCTCTGGTTTGTGTTCGTGTAGCAGACCTGTGCCGTCTGCTGGTTCGCATGTATGAACAAGGCATACTACTGTTTGTTTACCACTGTATTAAGAATCTGCAATCTACTGTCGCCATCGTCACCATAGTGGGATTAAAAGTAGTAAATGGAGCGTTTGGTCTCATGGTTAGAGCGAAATGTGTGAGGAGAAGGAGAGAATGAATCATCCTGAGAGAGTGTAAAATGCGCAAAGTAAAGTTAGCGTTCGTCTGACGTTTAGCCTTATGTCCACCTCTAAATGGACATGATGGAGGTTGAGGGAGCAGTTCACTGACTAATAATACATTTGCACAACTTTAGAGAATGTTCTCACCGCCTATTACCGAGAGGTAGGCCAATCGTACGATGATATTAGCTTCCCACCCAGCGCTGAATATGGTCAGGCATCCGCCATTGCTGACATCACCACCAGCTTCACAATCTTGATCGCTATTTTCTTCCCCTCGGTCACTGGTACGTTCTTCACACATCCTTACATGACAGCGCTCTTATTAACCCTCCTATCAGGCCGTAAATATGGGACGATTTTGTTGAACTGCCGTAATCAGACCGTCATAGACGAACTGTCTCTTGTGTCTGGCTGTCACGTCTTGTGCTTTCTTTTCTTTGCCAAGTCCCATTGTCATTTACATTCATTGGTGGTCTACAAAGTAGATGGCACAGGGTAGATGTTATGGACATTGTGGAGCGACACATGGCACCGCTTTTCCATACTGACAGTTGGGCAAGTAGAACGCCTCGTTCAAGTTGCCAAATGATGTGAAAGAGTGTAAACAGAAAAGGGAAGACACTACTTCATCAACGTATTTGCATTTGGAGAAAAATTCTTTACATTTGAACATTTGTGCTGTTTATGCTGACGATCTGGGAATCCAGTTTAATTGAAAACCGTCTACTGCTCCTTTGCTCCCTGACAGGTCTGATGGCAGGTTCCAACCGATCTGGCGATTTGGCGAACCCTCAATTTTCCATTCCTGTTGGGACGCTTTGTGCCGTTATGGTCACCAGCTTCGTGTGTATCCTTTCAACATTCTATACTTCACTCTACTTTTTAGCATTTGAGAGGAGTGCGATTGCAGCAGGCAATTCGTGGGCATACCTCACTTCCCACAAGTGAAGTACACCCTCAATGTTGTTCAGTCGACGTGTTTATTAACTTGGTTTCATCACCATCAGTGCATCGTAACAGTAGAATTCCCTTGACCAAGCTTGTCACTAGATCTGTCAACTACCTTGTTCTTCCCTGCTGTTGCCGACGGTCGTGTCCTTCGAGATAAGTAAGACGAATTCCTCTCACTAGAACGCAGCCACTTTGGTGTCACGTATGTATGAATTGATGCATTGTAGATTTGGTGAATCGATGGGCGGTGAGATGCTTGTTGCGGCACTTGCGTGGCCACATTCGTGGGTCATTCGAATTGGCACCTTACTGGCGAGTATCGGAGCGGGTCTTCAATGTCTCACAGGTAAAGTAGCCTTCTCTATTGCCGCAATACAAGCCTTGCAAGTTATATAGTTTGAGTGCGATTGTCGTACTTGCTTGTCATTGTTCATCATCATGAAAGGGAGGGAAGTTGGGTGGCCTTGTTGGATATTTTGATAATTTCGATGAAGTGGGAATTTTCTAGTCTTTGGTATGTTTTCCTCCCGACTCATTTGTGCTTTTTGCAGCCGACCGTCTTTGGAGAACAGCATTGTCAGCGTTATGCCAGTGTTTAGTTTAGTGAGTACAGGGGCATTTTGGTGGAGCAGTTGCCGAGGCGTTTCTGCCCAGGCATCGGCATTACGGCCAAATCTTCTCCCCTTTAAGTCCCTCGGGAATGCAGCATGAGAGTGGCGATTGGGTAGCCCTAAATGCGCCTCAGGCTCTTACTCGTGTGGAGGCAAACGAGTTTGGGTAAAAAGTGAATGCTTTGGCAGTTGCGCAGGCACTCACGCACCACCCACTACTTTTAAGTTGAATCCGTTTATCACTCACATTTTCTCTTTTCTATTAAGTGGTTCATTAACGGCATGGAGAGTCCTACATTCATTGAATTCTTGCAGCAAGGTAATTGAAGTTTTCTGAATCATTCATAGATGACAAGGGGTTCTTAAACTAAACTGACGCTTTCGAGAATCTGCTGACACCTACAATTGAATGGGACAACAGAGGCTTCCTTGATTGGACTAGCAGTAGTCGTCAGCCAAAGGCGACACGGCATTTGATTGTAAATTACAGAAGCAAAGCTAGTCGAAGGTCACCTCCGAAGCAGTCAGCCATTCCTTCCTTCGCCTCCAAATTTATCCGCTAACTGCAAAAGTACAAGGGTGCCTAATCAAACGTTTGCTTGCAGAATTGGCATGCTGCCACACGCCCATTCTTTTTGATCACTGTCATTCAGAGTGGGAAGTCGTCAGAAGTCAGCCAGATCATTCGACTTGAACAATCATTGTTTCAACGTAGCAAGAGCCTGTGAACGATGTATGGCACTATTTTAGGAGCGCCTCGTCTACTGCAAGCAATTGCTCAAGACGAAGTGATATCCTTCCTCTCCATCTTCAAGGTGGTTACAAGACGCGGTGAACCGTTGCGTGCCCAATTGCTCACCTACGCTATCAGTCAGGGTGCTGTCTTAATTGCGTCCATTGACGCCATCACGCCCTTGATCACCATGTAAGTGAGAAACGCACACAGGTACGTATGTAACCAAGATGTCTGCCATACGCCCACGCGGACGTCGTGAACACAGAGGTCTAGCACTCTGTACTCCATTGCTGATGCTTCCTCACTTCCCCTTGCTTGTTGCGTCTGCACTCTCGGGGTAGCTAAAGTCTTTTCGAAAAAGAAACGTACCTTTGCTGGCGAAGTTATGTTGGGGAAAGAGGTGTAAAGCAGGACTGTGCCAGGCCATTGTCCACTTAGCAGATGCGAAGCAGTGCACAATTGTAAGCGTCCAACAAAATTTCACTCATTCGACGGAAGTTATTACTTGCTGTGACCCACTTCACCAAGACACTGTTTTGCTATTTGCAAGGACTTGAAGTTAAATAACTCCCCTTCCTAATAAAATCGTTGTATCCACTTCTGTGGTAAGTTGGCGTATTTCACGATTGCGTGCCCTGTTGGATTAAACTGACGTCAACTTGAGGCCAACCAACATTCATTTTAATTACAAGTTCCCAAATCCGTTACCAAATAAAAATGGTGTGGAACTTATTTTTAAATGAAAGAATAAAGGTATAGAGGTAGAAGTGCGCGGGCATTACTTTCTTCTTCTTCTTCTTCTTCTTCTTCTTCTTCTTCCTCCCATCTTTCTATTTCCTTACCTGGAGACATTGTGTTTTGGTCCAAAGTGCGTGATGTCCAGTCTGACTAACCAGATTGCGCCTCAACACCACGCACTCATCTTCCATGCACAAATTCGCTAAAGCCTCAATGCAGCGAATATTTCATGCTATTATAGCACGAAGTTAGAGGTGATTGCATGAACATATCCCAATGAGTAGCTGATTGAACTTATGTCAATGGGAATGCATAAGTAATTAGATGGAGGGTATAAATTAGAACTGCTTAAATCGACACACCAATTAAGATGGTTTGTATGGATGAGGATGCATGTTCTGAAAGTGGCGTAAACCACACTGTTGCTCCCATTCCCATTTTCTAATGAGCCGCACAAATGTAGTTGTGGGGGGTAATTGGCTTTCCTGCAAGCACTCTCCCGCCCCAATTTCCACTCCTCATTTTCGAGAGGTAGACCAGCATACTTCTTCTACTCTTCATCAAGCCTAAACTGTCACAGATATTAATGAGGAGGATAACGAGGTAGATCATTTTAAGAATGCTATTCTACGCAGCTATTAATACAAGTCGGTGCAAATTCCTTTCCACTTTGAAGAATTGTGGGTGTTCCTCCCAATGTGTCCAACACGAACCTTGAAGCAACCAACTATCAAATGAAGGATTTTATGTTTTTAGAAAATCCCTTTTCCTATTATGCCTTTTGTTTTTCCATCCGCACTGCCTTTGAACGGTTCCACTTGTAATCTTGAGGTTCTTCCTTCTCTGCTATGGGTTCGTGAATTTGGCCACGGCTTTGAACGACTACCTGAAGGAGCCTAGCTGGAGACCCCGATTCAAGTACCACCACTGGTAAATTGACCACTAAATTATCACTCTTTTTTCACGTTTTCATCCCATCCAGTCGTGCATTTGGATTCCACATACCCACCCATTCATCCACTCACCCACTGGCTACCTTACATTAAGTACTCACACAATCATCTTAAGCACAGTGGATGGTCCTATGCTGAACGCTTTCGCGTTGTCAAATTCTGGTGTCGCTGCAGCTGGTAGTTCTCAGATGGAGCACGAGATTAGTGTGTCTGCCAACATTTACCGATCCCACCCGCATTGACCTCTCCGTAGTGAGTGTGTGCAGACACAATTGTCGGGCTCATTTGCCTCCAGGTTGAAGTGGAATCAATGTGTTTGGGCAGAATGTTGAGTCATTGCACAGCAGTAAACACCGACCGGAATAATTAAGTGCTGTTGTTAAGAGGAAGGATAGTTGAAGGTATGAGAGCATATCTTCGGATGGTTTGTGGGCTACATTAAGTGAAACGGATCCACACTTACTAGGGAAGCATCAAAAGCCACACTTAGCTGAATATGATTAGCAGAAATGAAGTGAGACGAGCGATGTATCTGAGATGAATGCAGTAGCATTTTCTTCTCGTTTCCCACAAGGCTCCTATCCAGTGTCGGCGTTTGCATATGTCTCACTCTGATGTTCATCTCCAGTTGGTATTACGCCTTGGCTGCTCTGGTTATCGCTGGTGGCATCTACAAGTACATCGAATACATGGGGTAGGTGAAAGAACATACATTCTTTACAATTCTTTACTTTGCCACAACAAGAATGGTGGGCGAAAGTGCACCTCACTGTGGTCGCTTCCTGCTCCACTTCAGCATGCGCTATGCTCACCACTTACTGTCTGACAAACAATGAAAAGTCGGAGCAGATGAAGGAGGTGCATGCATGATGTGTCGCCTTAGACCTATGCGTGCATAAGGATATAATGAGCAAACGCTCCTATAGTGTTTACTGTGTGTGTAGATGGTGGGGTGTAGATAACTTCAGTTGATTGTACTCCTCACACCTCTCTCAACGTGGCTGATGGAGTTATGTGATAAAACAGAGCATCAAAGGAGTGGGGCGACGCAACGCGAGGACTGCAATTCACCACGGCAACTCGGGCTATTCTGGCATTGGGCACAAAGCCCATCCACACCAAGAATTGGCGACCTCAACTACTCGTCTACGTTCCCGTGAGGAACGACCTCTCAGTGGGTGAATCCAACCTCCTCCACCTCGTGCGCCAATTAAAGGCTGGCAAAGGTAGGCACACACTGCAAGCGATACGAACAGGCAATTCGTTGCTTCTGTTTTTGTTGTAAATCTCTCCACATTCCACATAGTGTGACTAATTTATGAGGCATAGCATTAATACCCTTGTCGGATGATGGCACGACACATGTGAGAACTGCAAATGCTGCGTCCACATCCTTTAATTGGCACGACAGTGGCGGTGTATGGCTACTTGATCGGCCATTTCACAGTACCATACTGACACCTTCGGTTAGTTGGCACGCCGCCTTTGCCAGGTCCTCTTTCAACGGTAACATATTGTGCCAATACATGCCTCTGAGGGAGACTAATATGGCAACATTGTCTCAAATGAGGAGTCAGTCTCAAGTTTTGATAGGAAACTCGTTGATGTGCACTCTAGATCAGTTTACACCCACCCAAACGCCATTTATGGGTTCCCTCGGAGAGAGTGTCGTTAACTTGTGCATTTTCCGTTGTAGGTTTGACTCTGGTGACAACCATTCTTGAGGGTGACATCTGTGCCAGAAAGGATGATGTGGAGATGGTGAAGGCTCAACTGGACGAACAACTAGTCAAATGCCGTGTAAAAGGGCTTGCCAGTGTCATCGTTGCTCAGTCCGTTGCCGAGGGCATGAAAAACATGTAAATCTTTCACTCGCTTCCCCTTCTTCTTCTCCTTCATTATCATTATCATCAGCATCATATTTAAGCCACTTCCACGTCAGCATATGCAGTGCCTAAACGCCACTTTCGCAAGAGATTTTGATAGCAATTTTGGTATCAAATTAACAATAAATCAGAGGGTGGCATTTACGATCACCGCTGTGCAATTGAAGCACATGTTACCACCTTTTGGTGCTATAACCTCCTCTCATCATGCAGCATCATCTCACCACTTACTTCATCCACCACCGGTGTGCACATACAGGCCATTCGCAAAGTCCCTAGTGACTCTCAAGTCTTACCTTCTTTTCGTGCTGTGGAGGGTGCGGAGAGAGGACTTATATCGTGCATGAAACAGATTGCACTGTCTTTCTTCTTCTCTAGGGTACAGTCAGCGGGTCTGGGAAATTTGCGTCACAACACAATCCTGCTCACCTATCCGGAAGACTGGAGGCAAAGTGAGGACAAGGAGAATGCTCGGCTGTTGCAATTCACTTGTGCGTCACCTTTGTAACTACTTGAAGTTCGTCTTCCTCTTCCTCTTCTTCTTCTTCTTCTTTGCCCTCTAATAGTGGCTGTCAGAGGGTCACTTGAAGACGTCATGTCTACTGTCAGACACAATTAATCACTTGTCAAGTCAAGTGACCGCACGTTATCCTCGGAGGTTAGCAACCAACACCAGCAGACCAAGAACAAACATTCCTATCACTGGGAGACTTGTGATGTCCACTTCTATAATCTTGGCTTAATGTCTCCTCGTTTAAGTCCACTTTCAAAAATCGAAATCACGAGATGAATCGAAGGTGGGAGATGGGTGGTGTAGTGAATTAAAACAACTGTCTGCGTGCTTGACATTGCCTTGAATCGGTATGAATGGCTTTTGTAGGAGTTACAGGCAACGCCATCTATCATCATATTCTGTTGCACGTAAAGCGGGATTGCAGTCTACCGCCCAGTAGAACTCACCCTAATGGCATGCACTGTAACTAGTGACTAGGGCTTACGTGACTCTCCCCCTCCAATGTTTGAAAGAGTCGAAATGTGGAATGATATTTAGTTCTTTGTGTCGATTCCTCAAAGTTAACTGCCGTTCACTCCGAATGCAGAAAGTGCATTCCCTTCTGTCTGATTAAAGACCAACAAGGGGCAGTAGAAACTCGTGCGTCTAATATGAGCTCTGATGCATGGAGTTATTTTTGTTGCGACTCTAGCCATCTTGAGAACAGCACAAGCCTGCAGTCTGGCCATTCTGATGCCTCGATTCATTGAGGCTTTTCCCCAATCCAAGGATGCTGCACTCACTGGTACTGTCGATCTCTGGTTCATTGTCCATGACGGTGGCATCCTACTTCTCACTGCCTACCTTCTGCTCCGTAATCGGGTGTGGTGCAAGTGTCGTCTGCGTGTTTTCGTGGTCACTGGCGAGCCGGATACAAACGGCATGCTAAAGAAAGTCATGACACGATTTATCTATGACCTACGCATCTCAGCTGAGGTGGAAATAGTTGAAATGGTGGGTTTCAGCACGCACCACATCCACCTCAACCATTTGTGTGTGTGGGTGTGTGTGTGTGATGCACCACTCATGTCCCCTGCCCTCCACTTCTAGTCCAAAACAGACATCTCGGCTTACGCGTTACAACGCACTGTCGCTGCGGATCAGAGGAGGGAACTGCTGAAGGAGATGAAGTGTCAGGACGTAGCATCGAAAACCGATTTGCAGGCAGTGATTGACGAGCACTATGTGGGTGTGCGCGAAGGTGCTGATGGCGAGATTCATTGTGCTCAGAAGCCAACAAAGAAGTCATCTATTTTCAAAGTCTTTATCAGTGGACCTGGACAGGAGTCCTGTGGGAACGCGACTTCCGATGAACGGAGAGAGGTATGCCTTCCTCCCTACTTATGACCTTTACAGTAAGCGCAGTTCAGCGTAGTGATTGTGGATGCTGTGTCACTTGTGTGCACATTTTGTCCTCCCTCTACCAGCTCATTTGTAACAATTAATGCTCGTAAGTTCGTTGCGCATAATCTCGGTTAACGTAGTTGTGCTTTTGAGCCTTCACCTTGCAATAGCTTTGTAATGAAGCTTGTCATCACTGAACTCCCTTTTGCATCCTCTCAGCGTCGAAAAGCGGTATGTTCGAGTAGTTGATGTTCGCTTACTCCCTGTGTGTATGTTCATGTCCTGATTTTCCCCATCGCTTTTTTGCATTCAATAGACGTGTGCTTTTTACTGTCTCCACTACACAGTCAGGCTTTTGGTGGGTCTACGTCCGAAAGTACTGCTTCTTTACCGCACACTCTCCCTCCCTCCTTCCCCTCTACAACTGGCTTTCTTACCTTCCGTTCTTATTGACCACATTCACCGTTGGTTGCGTCCTTTCCTCTTTAAGCAGCGTCATTAAGCAATGCTAGTTATAAGTTGCAATGTCTTGTCTTTGACCTTCAGTCGAAGAGTAAAACTGATGGCCGTCTACTGAGCCCAATGAAGGAAGCGAAGAAAGGAAAAGATGCTGACGACAAGAAGGTGAAAGGAGACGTGGAGAGGAAGGAAAAGCACGACCACGACCACGACCACGACGACGGCGAGGGAGAGCAGACGGGTGAGGATGACGATAAGGGGGAGATGAATCAGCACAGCGTAACATTTGCTGAAGTAGGTGGTGGAATGAAAGAAGAGAAGAAGAAGAGGAACGGTGGAAGTGATGAGGACGAGGCCTCGTTGTCGACAGAAAATAGTGCTTCAGCAAACCAACGCCTCAATGAATACACGTTCTCGCCATCGGCCCTGCGTGCTGCCATTACTGGTGATGGGGAGTCGGACAATGGCGAGGACCTTTACAGTCCTTCTGGCAAAAAGTGCGTAATTCTACCCACCTGTCAAATGGCATTGTCTCAGGGTTCCCATTTACTTTGTTGTGGTTTGTTGCTAGCTACATTGATTGCAGAGTGCATGTACTAAAGTTAGGCGACGCCTTGTGTTTACCATCCTGATTGCAATCTCATCACGCGGAACACAGTGTTATTGTATCCCGAGTTGTAAGTAAGCATGGAATGAGGTCTTTTGACGTGAATTGTAGGACTTCGTCACCACGCCGATTGCATAGTGCAAAACGGTTGAACGAACTGATTGTTGAGCGTTCCGCGGATGCGGCTGCGGTGCTGATTAATCTGCCAGCACTTCCAAAGAGTGCGGGCTCGGAGTTCTACTACATGGAGTATGTGGAAACCCTGACCGACGGCCTACGACGCGTCATTCTGATCCGTGGCTCGGGTCGTGAGGTGATCACAGCCTTTGCTGAGTAGACACCTCCCCTCCTCCGTTCCCTTACACCTAGTCATCTACTGCGGTGACTTGCACACATCCCAATGCACATCTTAATTGCAAGTCTTTGGTTAGATGTGCCTCACTAAGCAAATGTCGAGATGGATGCTCATGCAAACTCACTGCCCAGATTATGTTTCCTCCTCAACGCACCTAACTCATGTCATTGTTCTACACCCTCCTTCAATAACAATGCTAGGACAATCTTGCTTCCAACCTCTACTCTGTAAGTTCTTGGTTTTTTTCTTTCGAATGTACTTGCGTATGTGATTCGTTAATCTCACCACCACCACCACCCCCACCATCACCACCACCAACACTTGTAGGGTAGACATGAAGCACACCTACCACTGGAAGGACATGGAATAAATATGCTCATTTCCGTTCCCTCCCTTCTGCTCCCCCTCCTCATCGTCATCATCATCATCCGATCGCCTTAACGACATGCAAACCTGTGTTGTGGGTAGAACATGCAACCGTAGTGTTTGTTGTGAGGCGTCCACTTAGTTTCGCTTTGATCCTTGGGTGAGCAGAAGGGTGCAGACAATTAATCACTTGTCAAGTCAAGTGACCACACGTTATCCTCGGAGGTTAGCAACCAACACCGGCAGCCCTAAAAATTTTAAAAAGGAGTGGATTGTGCATAATTTCCCCTTCTCTAAAGTCTCTTTTTAAGAAGTAAATTTGTGGAATGAATTGCAAGTGTGAGATGTGTGCTGTAATTAATCGAAACAGCTGTCAGCCTTCTTGTTATTTACTTAAGTCTGTGCGGACTCTCTTTGCAGAAGTTACAGACGAAGTAGTCTATCATCTTCTGCTGCAAATAAAAAGGAATTGCAAAGTTCACCGCGCATAGGATCTCACACTTATCGCACTCATTGCAACCAGCAAGCAAATGAATAAATCCTATAGCGGTCAGTAGGGTCTGCATGATTTCTTTTACCTTCAATACTTAAGTGTCGAAATGTTGACCACTATGCAGTCACTAATATCTTTTACTCTAAACAAACTGCTTTTTACTCCGTTGGACTGTAAATGTGAAAAAAGTGTTTTTTTTTCTGACAGGTGGAAACGTCTCTATTCTTTGCCGTTATGACTTGTTGAGGGGATTTAAAGTGACAGAGGAGTAGGTGTTTGGGTTTGGCAATGGCGAGTAGGAAGATGCTAGTCCGAATTTGGGATTATTCTGCTCACGATTCTTTTATGGCCGTGTCTCCTACAAATCCTTAATTCGGACTGGCATCTCCATTCTGCTGACTATGTGATAATGCACTCTAATTAACGATTGAAATGAATTTTAGTCGAAACAGCACGTAGGTTGCGAACTAAGCAGAGGAGTCTGCTACAAAGCAGTTAAGACAGATTTTCATGCGGAGGAAGAGGAAGAAAATTGCCGGCCACATCTGATATGAAGTTTATGCGATTGCAACAGGTACTGCAAGTCATTGTCTTGCTTAGAAGTGCGGCGGAGGAAGAAAAAATTAAAGAAGTCGATGCAGCAGCAGCAATCTATTCGAAAGCCAAAGGTTCAGATAAGTGCGACTGGGAGGAAGTAGAAGGATGAGATATGAATGATGAAAAAAGGAGGTGGAAGGGAAGCAGCAACTCGAAAAGGAAGGAAAGGACGAAGGAAGGGGGTGGCGTAGCGCAGGAAGAAGCGAAGAACGAGAAGACAACACCCGCTGCGAGTGATGGTGTGCAAACGCCTCCGTCACTACGAATACTGCTGTCCACGACCCGATTGGCGATCACTTTACCCAGCAAATTCATGGGCTTTGCGAGCTAAGCGCGATTGCGGCAGTCAAACCTCCTGGTGGTATCGAATGCAGGGGCAGCATTGTCGATGCTGACGGACAAGTGCGACATGTTGTGGGCACCATGACCTCCCAATCAAATGCAAAATGAAGGAAGGAGAGAAAGAAATGGAGGGGTGAGGGGACGGAGGGAGGTCTTTTTCTCGACGTAGCAAAGTAAGGAAGATCACTGACACTTAATAAAAGCTAACCGCTGGCTATGCAAGCAGATGCATGAACAGCAACAACAACCAAAGTGTCCTTAACACCACTCATCTCATAGTGGAGATGTTGCATTAACTGGAAGGACATTCTCACCAACTTGTATTCCTATGAGGTGGTAGGAAGCAAGCATCTCCTTCACCTCCATCAATGTCTCATGAAGTCGCTAAATCTGCTATTGAGGTCAATGACGTTGCTGCCACGCAAGTGCGCCGATAGTGCGTCAACGTCCTTTCCTTCCAATTCGAAAAACGGAACTTAATTCCCCACAAAATTGAACGCATTTCATCGTAACACTTTGTCAACCATTCTCTTTACAAATATTTAATGCTATTTGTTCCGCATATTTTATCACGGGTGCATACACACACACACCAAGAGTGTGTCATATTTATTCTTAGTGCTTAGAGTGGAAGCAGGCCACATGATTTATTCGTTAAACAAATCGATGACTTGAATACGTAGTGTGGCCTAAATATTTAAGTAGCAAATTAATTAATTGGAATCACTGCAGTCTGAATCCTTCAGTACTACGACGGCAGCTCATCCAGGCGGAACGCAAGCACAGTGCTGCTTTGGAGCAGAAGCACGTTGGGTGATGAATGGCGACCCCACTTCGGCAAAACACATTCCTCCACCCCCTCTCTTATTAACACTAGCGTGGTGTGAACCGAAAGCTATTCCTTCCTTCATTACTACTTCTTCATCAGTGTCAGATGAACGTCAATCCCTTCTCCCTTCCTCTTCCTTTTCTTATATGACCTCCTCGACCGCTGAAACCCAAGTTAAACCCTAACCTCACTGCTAAAAGTTTTAACTTGTGAGTTAATTTAGGAAAAAACACCCACTACTGAGTACCATGATAGTAAAATCCACATTAACTCCAAAATTTGAACACAACAAGTTTCAGGGTGAAGCGTGGAGTGAAAAGGCTTTTTACAAGGCAGGATTGCACTTAACATTTCCACTTCAAATCAACTTCTAGGCTACCTGTTTTTGCATGTTTATCCACGAAACAAGCATGGTAATGAGGTCACATTGAAAAGTAATTCAGCAAACGTGACCCAAATTGTAATAAATTCCTAACAAAGGCAACACCTAAGTGCACCGGGGCACGTCTTTCGACAAGAAACTTCACCACAACGCCCACTAGTGATTATACCGTCTAAATGACGAGTCAATATGTTCTCAAAAACCAGATGTAACTCTCCTTCATCACCTATATTGATGTGGAACATAGGTCACGCGTATTTCTGCTACGCAAGAAAGAAATTAGTTCCGATAAAAAATGTAGAGCCATATCCTTGCCGAATCCAATCATGTTATGAAAATTCGAACTCAGTGACAAACACCATATTTACTGAATGAAAACGATTAAATATACACATCCAGTGCATGAAAGCATCACAAAAATATCGAAACCATATACTGTGAAGTATAACGAGTACACGCATACTCCTAACTTATCTTTGACTTTAAATGATCTTAAGCTTTTACTCCAGTGGTGTCAAACCGACAATTCTACCCATCTTTTCCACACTTCCATTCCTCATCGACTACGAACCAACTATTACGTGCGCACACAGATTCTAAAACCATCTATTTCCACCGCTATCTTGGGTCGCAAAGGAAAGCGCATACATATTCGTTGGCCCTCAATCGTTAGTAAATCCATCTAATTGAATGAGAAGAAACGCAAAAGCACACACCACGCCGCGGAGCCCACAAGCGATTCGTTCATTCATTCCCGACCCCAAACAGTCTTTGTGGTGCAATTAATTAAAATAAAAATTAGTTTAAAAGTGAAAAATTATCGAATTTGCTGTAAGCTGCACTAAATCGCAATACTTATGTTCTTTAAATGTGCTTTGTAGGCCAGAGACGGGGGACAATCTTGACCTAGTCGCGGAGCCGTGTGGTGATTCTACAGAGGCTGACCTATCTCCGTCTTGAACCCTTCTAAGACATTACCCTATGTCTTCTCCCGACGTATAATGAAGATGTCTAAGAGTATTCAACCTTCTAGTGGTGAGGGCAGAAGGAGAGAAGGGGAGGAAGGGAAAGAACCTTCTACACTGGTAGCAGCGCTGATAGGGCCTTCCAATTTCAAAAAAGGAATGGATTTTGAAGAACTCCTCTGATTCTTCGCGCTCTTCTACAAGAGCTTTTTTCAGCAGTAATTGATGCTTAAGTCTTACCTGACTATGGCCTTGACCAGTGCTGCGAGACACTGGCTCAACTTGTCATTGGCCATCGAGAGCATTCGCTGGCTAGAGAGTTCTTCCACCACGACCAAAAGCCAAACAAAAACAATGAGGAATGGGTAGGGGTCCTTTGGCTTCTAGCCGAGCATATCTTCAGAGGCTGCCCACTAAACAGGTTGAAAAATTGGGTGGCCGTTCAAGTTCAAAGCCAAGTCCAACTGCCAACCACATCGATGAAGCTCCAAGCCGTGAAGACCAGCGATCTTAGCAAGTTGATCGATGAAGCAATCAATAAGCGTCAGGAATTCCTCCTGGCATTTGCCGTCTCAGACGGCCAAACGCTGACCAAATTTTACACGACCACGTTAGACTTCGTTGCGCCGTGTCCCAAGGGAAGGTGAGCCACACTACTCCTTATCCTGCCTACCCCCGAATAGTTACCTCCCATTTATGCGAGTCTCTGGCAAGCTAGAAAATATTTATGCAGTTTTCTCTTTGACTCGCACTGGCCCTCTCTCAGAGAAATACACTAGACAGAAGAGAAGAAGATGAAGGTAAAATAGGAGACGTCGTTAAAAGTCTCACTGAGGAAAGAGACTTAGACAGTCTAATTTGTTCTATGCCCAGAATTAGTTTGGGATGCGGTGCTGGGCGCTAACTTCCTTTGTAAAACCAAAGCGGTTCTTACTTTCACAAACGCTACCTTTGCGAAACAGCAGTAGAAAAACAATCCCAGTCAAACCTAATTCACAAAAGGGCGCCGATTAAATCTGCAGTTCTCTTTTCGAGGCGGCAAGCATTGCCATCAGCAACTTAGATGAGCTTTGCTCCTAGTTAACGCTGATCACCGATAGCGAAAGAAAGAAGCTGCATCCATTAATGAGCGAGCGTCCGAAAACGGCGATTGATGGGGTCTGTGAGGAAACAACACTTCTTGAGTGGCAGTCGTTTCAAACCTTTGGCGTGATTACGACATAAACTGCTATTGGGAATTGAAGAACATAGTTTATCCACAGCTTGCATTCCATCCTCGATATTTGTAGAGTGTCTTAAATGGGTTTAAATCGCAAAGTCCAGTGATATTTTGCACATACAACTCACTCTTTTGCTGCTGCAGAGTCTGACGAAAGCAAGTGTTTGCGTTATTCGCGATGGAAACTGCTGAAGCCACTTACTGGAACTTGTAGACCACATGCGCTGGCATTAATACGGTACTCCTCGTTGATCTTGAATTGAAACCTCACATCCATTGGTTTAAACCGATCGACGCGTAACTCGGCTCAAAGACCAAGGCGTGTGCCAATTTTGTGCCACATATTTTCTGCAGCATTTTAAAAAGGTGTAATAGGTAGTAGTAAAATGTTTCGCTTACTATCACGTGGTTCTAATCGTTTGATTTTGAAGCTGCTTAGTCAGTCAAAGGGCATCACCCTTAAAATGACACTCCATTCTGAACAAGGGAGAATCGCACATCTCTTTTAGGCAACGTTATTTAGGATTATTGTACGAAGAGCAGCCAAAGCGATGTCTAACTTGGTTGATGGTGCGATAGCTGATTATATCCCGCATCAGCATTAAAAGGGATGTGGTGGAGACTGAGTGCACAACTGGTACCCAGATTATAAGGGCTGGTGGGTGGTAGGCAGTAGGATTGGCAGATCATGAACTTGTTCTTCCTGCACCTCTTTTATGCGCGCGTAAGATGTTTTGCTGATTAATTGTCCAACTGGAGCTCCACTATTGCCAGGCAAATGAACATTTCATCATCGGTTAGCCCCAAACCGCCCACTCACGGGTAATCTCACGGACCTAAAGCACTTACCGCTCCATATTTGAGGAGCTATGCTTTGAGACATGTAGACAGTTTCTCACGGTAATGAAGGATTTCCTTACAGAAGGCCGAATGCTGCTGACAGCTGGGATCCATTTACTCGATGAAGATAGATGTAGCTGGCTTCGAATGCGCACCATTCAAGCAGGCGCTTTTCCCCCACCACAGCAACTGACACCAACGACAGTTACAGCAGAGGCGCAGACGTTCTTACAGGCAACAAGCATACCGCTAAAAGCTCACGAGCAGCAGTGGCGGAGTGCGCGGCAAGTTGTGGAAGTTCACTCAAACATGTTCTTTTCTCTTTCCCCTTTTTCCTCCATCCTTCTGGCAGCATCTTCTCGACCTTGGTACAATCTCCTCATAATTCCCTCCTCTCCGTGTACTAGGGGCACACAATCAGCCTTTACTCATCCGTTATTTATTGACCAATATTCTTGCACAGTTCAGCATTCGTGGCTTGAGTGCTCTGAACAGTATGCACTACTGATGGCTGTCAGTGATAATTCAATAGTACTTAATCTTCGCCTAGTTCATTTAATCGGGACGTTTTCCATTTAGCGGGTGAGCACGCACACAGGTTCTTCAAAGCCCTGGTAATGTGGTCGCAGACTATGGCAGAAGGATATAATCAACTTCTAGATGACTGATAAATGTCTGCGATGGGTAGGCTTGTCTGAGAGGAGGGATCAAGACTCAAGGACTTCCAGGAGAGCGTTGCCCACGGCGCCATCACGCAAACTGAGCACACGAAGCGTGAGACCGTCACCACCGTGGGCAGTCTAGACTGCGAGCCAGACATGGCAGATTTTCAAATAACTTTATGCGACTTGCTCACCACCTATTAAAGACTGAGTATTCCACAAGCTCTTACCATAAAGCTGCATTACTGACTTGTTCTTTAGTGCCAAGGCGCTCTTTTTACTCCAAGAATGTATTTTTTGCATTACTAACATATGGGTCGCCAGAACAAAAGGTGCTACGAAGACGCTCGGACAGATGTATACCCAGAGGGGAAAGCTCTATAAAAATGTCTGATACAAACTCTACGGCATTTTGTCAAACACGTGAGATTAATCTGCCCGGAGGCAGGATGGAGTCGAGGAAGATTTAGAAGGACCCAACCTAACCCACCCAATAGCTTAAGATCCTAGTGGATGGGTGTGGAAGGATCAAAAGAGGAATTGAGATGCTAAGAGCTAATCAAAGAAGGAGGAAGCAGTAAAGAACGAGATGACTTTTGTCATGAATGCCGATAAACTTGATGAGGAGAGAAAGAAGAGGGCCGCATTCTGGCAGTCGCTAGACCCATATCGTCTAAATTCAGAGCAAAAGTGAGTATTGGTGATTTTCTCTGGCATCGTATAGTTGCCGCATTCTGCACTGTTACCGGCCACTCCACCGCCTTAGTCCGGAGGAGAAGTAAATCAGGGTCCCTTTTACTCTGGCATTCCACTGGATAGGCAAATGCTGGAAGGTAGAGTTGGCAGATAGCCTAGCCTATACGCACACATTGCTTTTATTGTGTCCAAAATTTTTAAAGCGTTATTCACTATTTTACTTTATCATCACATCAGTATTTTCCTTATCTTGCCATATTACTGTTATTATTATACCGTACGTATGTTTGGGTGCACATGCGAGTAATGCCAAGAAGTGGAAACAAAATTGATTGGAACATTAACTTTACTGGAAGCAGCAGTGAAAGTGGTATTAATGTGTTAAACGGATGGAAATGCGCCTAAGCGTGAATTGTTTAAATCCACGTTAGTGACTTGTTGATTGGCTGATGGAAAGGCATAATCTATACACATATACATAAATAGGATTGAGCGTCGGCATAGTCCACTTCGCCGTGATGATGTGGAACGCATCTCTGGGCTCGTCTGCGTGTCTAGGGTTTTTCTGAGGAGCGTCATCCGCTGCGCGGTCACGAGCAATGAGCATGCGATGCTCAAGGTCGCCATCGTTGGGACTGTGAACCGGGCCCTTAAGCACTAGGGCCTTAATCCTCTGCGGCTTCGGTGGCTAGATTGCGGTATGCTCAATAGGCGGACAAGTAGAGACGCTGCTATCTCACTAATTTCCTTCTCATTTTGCCAACACTTACTCTGATTTCTATCTGTCCGATATCATTGGAATCAATTTTAAACTACTTTTTTGAATGCAGGTCTAGTGTGTCTTGAGTCTTCTTCCACTTCTTCATTTTACCAACTTTCCATTCTTTCCTACTTCCACTTCACCTTCTCTGTTCCACTACCGCATTTCGTTTGCCTTCTAGGAAGGCAGCCCAACAAGTGCGTTGGATTCATTTTGAGCATTCGACTTGAATTTAATAACCTAATTGAGTTTTGAAACCTCAATTCTCTACCTCGTTATTTGCTAACGTGACTTGCCACAACAGCACGACTGCTTTTATTGATACGTTGCTGGTTGGCAGTTCAAAGACGTGTTTCCTGGTTTAATCCAAAATCGTTTTTGTTCGTGGATGTGTCTATTTCAGGACCACCAGCCTTTGGTAAATGAATACTACTGATTGAGACGATTTTCTGGGAAGGTGCATCGAAATCCCAAGTCGCGAACGTGATCATGACAATTAGTGGAGACTTCATTTCAAATCAGATGCAAAAACATTAGTCCCAAAGACAGTCAGTTTATTGTGTTATTACTCGAAACAAAGCACACATAATTGGGAGTTGGGCATGGGCCTAGTTAAGTTGGAGCATCTTACGCATCGTTTGCAGACACTCATGGTGCTAATGTTGCAGCGTCCAACTTTGATACGCCTGGAGAGCTGTGGCACGCCCCAGCTACTTAGTTACCAGTAGGTCTGAATAGCAGGATTTATCCACTTCACTTACCAATCTCAAATTCTACTAACTGTAGGGTAAACATCTTTCTGTGGCCTCATTCACTGTGCGTGACCATTTAAGGAATGCCTTGTAACGTCATTCATTGTTGGCAATGAAATTGGGTGACTTTATGCGTCAAATAGGGAACTGTAGTAAATCGAAGAATTGCTGCTCTTCCCGTCTTTGTGGCGACTTTGGCAATCACCGCTCCGATAGGCTTAGGCGAAGAAATAAGAATTTGGACTATTACGTTGCCATACATGTCGTCTTCAACATCAGCCCACACTTGACCCATTCAAGTGTTTCGCATGTAGAGTGCCATCTCTACGCAAGCATCAGTCGCCGAAGTGAGGTGTCACAGTGCGAGTACCACCTGTTCTTCATTGAACACCAATGCACTCAGTGGTTCTGCCTCAAAGACGAGGCTGCAGGACTTCCATTTCCTCAACTTTTCCATATTAAACGAACACGGTGTTCATATTTGCTTCATTTGCCTTTTCGCATTGCAAATGAACGACGACAGAGAAACAACGCCACGTCTCGCGACAAGCGCCCGACATCCTGTGTCACCGAGGAGTAATTCGTGCATATTGACACGATTTGAACTGATCGCCACTCAGCAAATCAGTGTGACTCCACGAAAGTGTAGATCTTGACAGATATGGGTCATATATGATGCTCTACATACCTTGACTGGTCTAGCAGAATTACAACCGCATAACCTGAATCTCGAAGGGTGGAAGAATAGGAAAGTCATGGAAGTTTACTGAGTGTTACTGCAAGTCGTAGGGTGTCACTGCAGCTCTTCGACCAGCATCATTTTGTGCATGTCAGTGGACAATTAGAATAAGCCCTTAAGATTGTTACGTAGTGCTTATTCTTGGGCAGCATCTGCGTTTAATACTCGAACGCGGTCTTTAGCCAAATTAGCACTCTTCCTCTCTTTTCTTTGGTTCTACCAGTCCCTTCTTCTAGTCCTTGTCTGCGCAATGGCCCCAAACACCTGACTCACATCAGTAGAGCCTCTCCTTCTCGACTGCTCTGCACGTCAGCAATGCACACCTTTTCCTTTGTCTTCATGAAAGCATCCAGGTGCTGAACTTACCTCAAACAGTTGGGTTCGAGTCGAGTTTTACACTTACGAATGCAGTATCATGCAATAGTCTTATCACCAAGGTAAACAAAAGAAATTTCGTGTTCTCTATATTCTAACAGCCGTATTCAAACAACCAAGCACACGGCGAACCCTTGCAGTTGTTTGTATAAGCATTTACAACCTGTCCTCCGATAGTGCTGACGGTGAAGTCGTCAACCCATTGCTGCATCCATTCGACTCCAATGACTCTCTTTAAAAATGCATGAATCAGAATAGCCAAACGACCAAACATTCGGCTACGCCAAGCCATCTTGATCGTGGCAGATTCATCCGTCGTGCAGCAGGTTGACACCACTGCAGTCATGCTGACATGGCCAAAGATATGTTTTTATAAACAAAATGCGTGACAAAAGTCTAATGTGATGAATGGATGCCCTTTAGGAGGCGTAAGCTAGAAGGACGCACATTTGATGGCAGATTCACCTCTAGATATCACATCCGAGTTATTTAATCTATCCTGAATGAGAATGTCTAGAGTCGAGGCCTGACGACCGTCTAAATGTAGTAAATGAAGAGGACTAGGATAAGACAATGAGTGTATGAGGCAGGCGATGTCTTGCGACAACATGGCATAGTTCTGAGTGCTTTGCTTGCCACGCCTATTTTCGAAATGAGAGTACTCTTTTGAGCACCTTCGCATTGCTGCAGGTATATCTGTCGCACAATCAAATGACCCTCAGAAGAGAAACTCCTCGACAGAGGATGGCATCCGTCAAGTGCCATGATTGTAGAATCTCAGAAGTTAATTGACTTGACAGAGGCGGATGTGAATGCCGGAAGTTGTTTGCTGGCATGTACTGCAAGTCGCGTTTGGTTAGGAAGCATCAAGCTATTGTCACTGTCAGGACGGCTAAGTCGGCTCTGTTAAGAAGGCTTGAAACTCATAACGCAGGTACCTCGACATCTACCAGTTGTGAGACAGTTATTACAGCTGACTCACTGACCCAGTGGGATGGCGGTGTGGGCTGTGCTAGCTTTCTTCCCCTCCAACAACCAGACGTTAGAGATGAAGGTGTTAGGGGAGAAAGGGCACAACGCCACCTCACTTGATAAAATGAGCAAATTAAAAGATCGGGAGGACACACACAAGGCGTTGTCTTTGAAATCGGTCTAAAAGGGTGGACAAGCATAACCTTGGTGGTCAAATGACTGTCGAGCAATGTTTATGGGCTGCGGCATTCACTGTGATATCAAACTTACCTTATACGGATATGGGGATCCATCTGCTCACACTTTAATATAGTTAGCTACAACATTTTTCCTGCCATTACTTGCGAAATAGACTACAGACAACTTTCAGTAGAACTTAATGGATGTCACTCTCCCCATCGTGATTTAAAATGCAACTTTCTGTAAATCGGTTTTGGAAGTCCGCTCGTGACAATCATGCTGATAATTTTACCGTGGTGAAGAGTGGGAATGATCCACCGAGCTCATTTCAGGCATGGATTCAACGCTTATCAGATGCAGGAGAGGATGTGCTAGTCAAAATAAAAATCTCGATTTTAGCAAACGCATATGCTACATCCCAAGCTTATTAATTGTTGAGTCCAGTCATTCATATAATTCCTTCATCAACATTTACCGATTCTTGTTGCCATTTGGCTGATGTCCGCACACAGATTTGATTCAGATAGGAGTGTCCGCAGCCCCCAACTTTATGCCTCAAGCACTGCCACCTATCCCACTTACGCGCTATTGCACTTCCCGTGAGAAAACCCAAGATGCACTACGTCTGCAATACTTCTCGAGGGGGTATTTTGGCTCTATTAATTGGTGGGAGGGAGACACCACCCAATCCTCATCATCTGCATTCCTTTCGTGTGTTGATCTTGAACATAGCGGAACCATTTGTGAAACAGAATAAAAATGTCACCGCATTGAGAGGCCACAAAGCTGTTGTTGTGATTATGGATTCGGCCACAGTCGTAGCCCGGCATTGCGGTGGTTATCATGGAAACAGACGTGAAACAGCAACACCACACAACATGCACCGAGTTCCACACGTGTCAAATGCGCATCTTCGTCCACTGCACGTCGAAATGTTCCACGCTGCTGCCCTTCGCGTAATTTTCTTCCACTGTCAACGCCTCTACCCAGTCTCGTCTTATTCTTGCCGTCATTCTACTGTCCATTCTTCATCGCCTCCTTCTCCCTTGCTCCCCACACTGCAAAAGGCTAGTGTATCGAGAGTTTATATAAATAGAGAACTCAAAGGTAAATAATCTTATTCCTTCCTTCCTCCATTTATCATATTACTTTCTTCTCATTCATCCCCCTTTTCTTTACTTGTACTCATCATCTTAAGAATTGTCTTAAGTGGTACCACAATCATTTGGACCCGTCAAGAGACAACTGTGCAGTTGGGTCAAGCGTATCATTCACTTGCCTGGTCCCCATGTTAATTCTATTTTGTCTCACTGTTGAAATTGTCTCGAGCCTTTCACCTCTAGTCTCACCACGTATATGGATAATCGACCATTGCATTGCAAAGAATTTTGTGTTCCACCAACACTGTTGGTGGTTGCAGACTGTAGTAATTGTAGGTGGATGTTTTTAATTGCCTGATTAAATTCAGTGGTCGAAGTGGTCAGGTGTGTGTGGGTGAGGAAGGAGGAATGCCGTGCAATAGTTAAACGTCCAATTGACCGTGTCCTTCACCACCAGCCTTAGATCAGCTCAATGCCGTTTCGACAGTATGATATTCTGCCCATGCCTACGGTTTGCTAGCCCTTCTCTGCTAAAGCATTCCATATTGTGATAGACTAGCGTTGACTTCAGTAGAACTTCTGATCCGTGAGTTGAAAGCGATAGTCAATTTAACAGTAAACGGCAGATTGGCAAAAGAAAATTACACCAACATACGCAAAACACTAAAATGATTGCCAGGAGGAGTAGAATTGGTTTGAGGATAAAGTTTTTATGGAAATGACAGGAGGGTAAATCTAGACCACAAATTCTGGTGGCCATCCACAATATATCTAATCCTCATTTGACGAGTCATGATGAACTGGGTGGTTGGATTTCATTTTATAACTTTTAACCAAACCAAATTATTCCCAATGAAATTCAAATTTACTGCTGACGTACCGCCCGTGCCTGGCTCGGATTCGAAACATATTATTACATGGGGTGCTCACGCACAACGAGTGCTTGGGATACATCCGCATTGACAGCCATCCAAACATCAATGTAGTCTTCGATGTGCCCTACTGTGAAGCAAGTGCCTACGATATGAGGAATCGCATTATCAGGAAGCAAAGCATACTTGGCCTCCTAGTCACGATCATTCCGCACACTCACAACACTCAGCATGCCATGTAGTAGACGCATGAGTTTTCCACCCATTTGACTTTGCAGTGGTCATTGACACTAATGCTTCTTCCTTCCTTCTCTTCAGCTGTTTTGGTGAAAATAAGTCACGATGCAACCCATTACGATCTGCTCTAAGGAGTATCATCACACCCGCCATAACTGTTCGTCAACTTACCGCTTCCCTCATGCCATCATCTCGTCCCAAACATCCGCGCTTGCATCTGCCTAGTGAAAAGCCTATTCGGCAAGTTATGGACTCCTTTCATACATGACACTTGTCGGCGCTCGATGCACTTTACCTGTAGCGCCATGGATTTTGGCGAAGAAAATAGATTATTTTGAGTCAAAAATAACGAATGGGCTTGCAAATAAACCGCGAAATGGGACATGCTCATGCATGGGTCAGATGTCAGCAAACTGAACAAGGCATCATGCCCTACTGGGCGGCTTGTACGGCCACTTGATGTTCAAAGCAAGAAAGGTGGACGATTGATTGCGTCTGCATCAGGACCGGTCTGAAGCATGTTTAACGTTTGGAGAACACGCAGAGAATGCCAGCTGATAACTCAAATGCCTTTGCATCGTGTCCCTTGCAAATTGGACTAGAACCAGACCACTAAAGCGTCGAGCAAGTTTGCGTTCCATATAAGCTGCTGAGTAGTGGATGAGTTGAGGCCATGAAACAGTGCTGATTTGATTTTGCTTATTTCGTACGAAGTACCACCACGTCGAATCCTTCAATCTGATTATACGGTGTGAATTAAACACAACAGCAATCAACGCCTCATAGAACGGCTTTGCTTTACTACGATTGCGGTGAGAGCTCGTGTCGCTGCATTTTCGTCATCGCTTACTGTGCTCACTCAACATTCAACGCTTTTGTCAAGCTTCAGGTCTTCTAGAAGAAACCCGTCCACTACCTTTCAAAAAAACAACATAATTGATGAACTACTTAGCACACTTGGTAGCACTTCAATTGGACTAATTTTCTCAGAGCATCTGACTTGCTGTGAGAAAAATTATTTCGGACGGGCCAATTGGCATCACTGACTAGTGCTGACACTAATACAATAAACAACTCGTTCACTTTAAACCATCTGTAAGGAGAGGGATCCATTAGAGAATCGCACCTTGAGTTTGTTGATATCCGGCGATAGGCATATGCTGCATGCAAGCCGCTTTTGGGAGAGCCAATCCTCTGCAAGAGTAGGGAGAAGAAAGGGTGTGTTGTGTTCTCCAAGGCGTTTTGACAAGGCATTCAGCCTTGATGACCAGTTAGAATATGGGTTTGCCTACTTTGGTCACTAATGTGGCACACGTATTTCACTGTAATAACGGGAACGCATAAAACATCCCAATTGTGTGCCTAATTTGACTATTACCTGTGCCCATATCTAACCCGGTTCAAGCCTCATGTATTCCATCCAATTCAATGGAAACAATGGGACCTCAAAAGCGATGCACTTTGCTTTGATGGTAGTACACTAGAAGTGGTCCATTGTTCCCATTCATATTTGTAGCTGCTATGTGCTCGGTGAAGTATACATAGCATGAGCACAAAGCTCTTGCTCTATAAGTGACATATTAGCCCTCCTCGATGGTAACGCACCTCGTGGTCGTCATCGCAATCCAGGGCATTTGGGTTTGTGAAGACTCAACTTCTGCAACTTTAATGCATATTTAGAGCGCACTTGGGCACAGATCATCACAGAAGATTCGTGAGACTGCTTTCGACTTTACGTACAACTTCGAATGTCCAGACGTAGTGTTTGTGAACGAAATTTTCCAGTGCAATCTCACAGTGCTCGACGAAAACAGAGTTGCACCTACACCGAAATGGCAGGGCAGCCCACTGTTTGGTCAGGAATCTACAGGTTCGTCAGCATTTAATGCTGTGCTGTGATGTGCCATGCGCAGTCATTAATACCTACTAGAAGTGTCTCACTGACGACTATTGTCTTGGGAGCACAAAATACACACATACACGTGCATGCCATGCTGATTTCAAGAGGCACAGTCAGAAATTGACACGTTTGTTCGTTTCAGGAGGCAACCTCTTATCTCTCGGTGTCGCATCACTGAAGCACCCTCAAGGCAGTTCAATAAATTGCTCTTTACCAGAGATGTTTGTCCGCAGTCCCTTGACCTTTGAATCGCGTCATCTTCGTTCCATTTCAATGGCGATAGGTGGGGTTGAAATCAAGATTACAGTGAGTCAGCAAACACACGTAGATGGACAGGCAGATAGGTAGAGAGGGGCAGAAATACACATTGCCAAGCCTACTTTGTCCTATAATTTCGCCCGTTTCGCCTAATTTGTTGCTAAATTTATCATTGTTTGCACCAATTGAGCTGCTTGCCTTTCATAATCCATCCCTAATGAGAGCAACAACAACTTTCTTGAAGCATGACCTCCCTCCTTGTTCTGGCACAAGCATGGTGGATTATAGAGGCAAAGCTGCTTCGAATGCAGAACCTACGTTTCATGCTAAGCGTCTGGTACGTACTACCCTGTCACTATTTCATTCCTCACCTCCAGCTTCTCTTCGCCCTTCATTTTCTTCTTGTCACCATTCTCGCCTTCGTACTCCCTTGTCTCCTGCATATTTTGCCACTCTTTACACGCCTGCGCTTCTTCTCCCTATGTAGGTATGGACAAAAACTAACTAGAAGCCTAAAATGCGATTGCGTATAACCAAAGATCCACCCAATCTCTCAAGAGGCGATGAAATTCGACTCGAATCCAGCAATAGGATGGCATGCGTATGGACAGGCGGAATGTATCCACAACCACCGAATCACTTGATTCCTGCTGTAAGTTAGCTGCTCCTGCACAAATTGTGTGATTTGTTGTCCAATCTGTCTCTCGCACAAGTGTATCATTCGTTCCAAAAAGACCCACTGGTAATTATCGTTTGGGTGTGTAGAAGGGCTGACAGGCTGATTGGTAGTTGGGACCCTCAGAAATGATGGTGGATTACTTGTTTTCCCCTTTTTGTGGACAAACTGTGGTGGAAACGCTTGCTTCATAGAATTGCATAGGACTGAATGATATCATGCGGTGGGCAGAAATCATTTGTCAAAGGCTAGACATAATTTGGACTCAGCGGGTAACACCTCTTGGTTTCTGCTAAATTATTCAGGACGGTACTCTCATGCTTACTACTGTCACAGGCTCTCCGAAATGATTTCACTTTCAAAATTGTGAGACAGGTGGCCAGTCGATCAACGAATAGCTAGTTATTAGGTTTTGAAGCGATGAGTTGATTGTTTATTGATCTTCAGTTAGGACTGGAATGTGAGGTCTCTGTAGGGTCTGTAATTTATTGCGGATGGGCATACACTGTTACATTTACTCTATGCCAATCAGTCAATCCATTTGCAGTTGCCCACAAATGGGCTCTTAAAGCGGCCAAGTATGAAGGCAAGAATTAGCACAATTTTGTCAGGCCGCACTTGTGAAGGCTACGTGTGGTGGCCTAAAGACCGGCCCATCCAATATGCAGATCGACACTGATTTGCAGGTACAGCTGGACGTGTATTTGAGCAGAGCATTATATATCCATGGATCTTTTGCCCAAGAAGGTGCGCACTCAGTGGCAGCCGTATTGGAAACCCATGAATGGGAACAAAATACTGCACCAAGGCGTGTAGAAATTCCCATCAATGTGGTCCCCATCAACGCCCAATCAAACTCAGCATCTGGTATGCTTACTTTGCTGAGTTAAGCACATTAATTTCGCTTCCTCAATGGTAGGACTACTCAAGCCAAAAATTGCTGGAATTGCCATATTTGAGAAAGTGGGATCAAAGCTCTTCTCTGGATGTGGAAAACGGTTGGATATCTTTAGCATTGGGAGCAGAATCACATTCAAGGCAGATGTCATTGAAGAAAGCGTCAAGAAAGTAACGTGGTGTCTCGCAAATCGACAAAATCCCGATCAGAATTCTGAGAAAGTGGTAGGGGGTGCAGACTACACAACTGACTTCGTTGTAGCCGTAAGTGACTCATATTGGCAGTAAGATTGAACGCACTGCAGGTGGCGGGCCAATATACAATAACTGCTGTCGCGAATGGTGATGAAGGCACCAGTTTAAAAGCCAACCATTTTCTCGAAGTCCTTGATGGTGAGGACTTTGCTCTCGCGTGTGAGAACTACCAACGAAGTAGCATTGATGTGACTCAATCCGGTCGGTCTTTTCCAAGGTTATGGTCCATACCTTTGCAATTCGAACACCCTCACGGAACTGACAACCTCCACTACTTTCCATGGAACGATCAGAGCATATGCCTTTCGCCGAGGTTATGGTTTAATTCACCATCCGATTCTGATCCAAATGAGGCAAGCACATCTACAAGCACTGTGGTTGATCTTCCTGCTTTCCTTAGAGCACTGATGTCCTATACGCAAAAGTGAGTGTCCCAGCAGAAGAAAGAACATTTGAAGTGAATGAGGTGGATGGCGATATATGTCTGCCTCCCACCGAATTGAAAATGGGTGAACATTACGAAATGACTGTCTACATCAACGCATCTATCAGAAACTATGAGGACACCCACAAAATTCGGCAGAAGAGGAGTTTGGAAGCAAAGTTATCTGTTCAGTAAGAAGTGCATTGCTTTATCGCGCAACTTTGTAGAGTCACACGGCCTCGAATTACCGCGGCGACATCGGTCATACAATCACCTGAACATGTGGTCATCAGCGCTACAATTGATGGTCACATTGACTTGAAAAGTGCTGAAATATATTGGCATTTTTTAGTCACGTTTCCTAACGGTACAAGTAAGATTATTTCGGATGAATCGTGGCGTTATGGAGAAGGTAAACTCTTGCATGCCTTTTAAACTATGAGGGACATTTGGATGAGAAAGAAAATGTCAGTTTGACAAGAGGATAGAGCGAGGTGCAGAGTAAGCACAATCAAATGCTTATGAAACAACTGTAGCATTTATGCACTGCCCTTAAAGCAATCTCTGCAGGGAGACATTCCGTGAAGTGACTGAACTAACCTTAAACAGTCAACAATTATGCCACAGGTCATGTGCAGGTTAGCTGTCTAGTGATTGTATCGCCGCACATGCCATGCCCAAGTCGCTTTATGCGAGTAGGTATCCGTAGACTAGACGACACCCCATACCACCACACACTACTGCATATGCATGGACTCGCATGCACACGGGCATACACTCACAGGTACACCAGCTAGCACCGTCGCATAACATCTTCAATAGGCGCGATTCTAATGGGCAATCTCATGAGATGCCTATGGTAGCTAGGCTGTCAGATCCCATTAAAATGCATAAAGTCAAATGTCGGTGCTTGACTCGAATGCCCCTTTCACCTTTGTCCAGCTGTTACTTTACACATGTTAGTATGTGTGCGTCTTTCCTTTCGCCAGGTTTGGGTACAAGCACCTTTGTGATTTTTCCTCACTTCATCCGTCATCTGCTGAATGGAACAGAACTGAGTGTCTGTATGTCAGTGGGTCAGGATTATCATTGGTTATCTGCAATCCTGTCAACACCTAGAGGTGCGGTTCACCACCACATGCAATGATTGCTCCCTTGAAGCTCCCAATTTCATACACGAGTTTCAACGTGTCTGCGTAGTCTGCAACTGTCTCCCGATAGAAGGGACTTTTGAGTTCTATGGTACCTTGGTTTCTTACTGACGTTGATGCAAAAAATCTTTCTTGTAGCAAAGACACCTAAGAACCAGTTAACAGTCGGTATTTCTGCAAATCCCTCATTTTGCGGCATTTTGCCCCTGGATGAGGAAGGCATTCAGATGTGCATTCGTAGTCTGCCAAATTCTAGTTTATACATCGACAAGTGCTTCCGTGCTATCAAGGTGGGTGGATTTGGACCCCATTCTCTGTTATGCTTGTCTACGTATCCACTTATTCCCGCTTCCCTTGTTCCTTATCTCATCTATTTATGCACATCTATCCCTCCACCCACTCATACACCTATCCAACCATCTATTCACATCTCGATTCGACAGCATGTGGGTTATAGGACATACTAGCTGTAACTGCGTTTTCACATTTCTAGTTTGCTTGGAGCACACCAAATGAATTGGGAAAACAAATGGACGACCTTTTATCCGGTAAAAATGACATACTGGAAAAGGCGATTGCCTCCGAAGATCCGAACACAATTTTGGGAGCCATTCAGGCAATATGCGCGCAAATCAGAGCATTCATTCAAACCGGTCTCACTCAGAGTAGGCAGCGTATTTGTCGAATCTTCACTTCTCCTTTCAATGAGTCGAACGAACCACTTTTACAAACTTGCTTCTTACTACTTCAGATACGTCCAGTGCAGCAGATCAGAAACGCGAGATTTTAGCCAAGGTTTGCTCTTCTCTTTTTTAATTTACAATAAAATTCTGCTCGTTTATGTCCATTTTGCGCAAGCATTTCTGACTAAATGATGTTTTCTGCATTGACCGACCAATAAGGGCCCAGGCAAATTCATGTTGAACGTAGTGGCTTGAGAATTTCTTCTGCCAACGCCTTACTTTGATCGTATTTAACTCTGCAGTTGACAGAAAAGCTAGTCGGAGCACTGAAACATGTCAGTCCTGTCAATTATCAGCACCTGCTCCCCTTATCGTCTGGCCTTGAAGCTATTTCCACCGTCGCCGGAGAAATTACCTCTACAACAACCAATCGCATCCGGTCGAAGCTTGACGAGGTGGCGTATGTGTTACCGCAACTGCTAAGTGACTCTTCATATCAGAACGTCTTTAATCAGGTCCGCAGATTCACCAAAATCGGTGTCTATCTTCTTGAGGTACTTTGCCAAACAAAACTGATGCCTTATCATAGGGAATGCGCTACCAACATGACAATCCCACTCCCTCACTCAAACGTGTTCAGCCACAAGAACTCGACTACGACACAGGCATTGATGCAGATCGTAAGTTGACGTCACTGCATCGATTTTCATCTTACGCGCCTTAGTGCGAATTGAAGTCGGATGGCCAACTCAAATATCCTGTGGACTCTCGGACATCGTAGTATATGCTTATTTTAGTGTTTGTCACCCCGATTAACGGTGCACAAATCGACCGAGTTAGGTGTGCACTGGTTTAACCGTGCGCAAAGGGATGTAGTACTGCATGCAATACCACCACGACTGCAGCTCTTGCTAAATCTGTGGCAGTTAGGTGATGTCACTTCTATTTTCAGCTGTGGACTCCATCGACGCATTGATTTTGCAGCGCATACGAGAAGTGCAAAGGCTGTCTGTGAGTCATTTCTGCTTGCATTCGATTTATTAAAGTGGGGATTAGGACCATGTTTGACACTTACATCCATTTATTTATTTACTTATTTTCGTTCGGCGACTTTTATTTTATATTGTTATTTGAATCAGATTTATCTTCTCCTTCACTGCTTCATTCTCTCACCTCAGTAATTTGGGGGTTGTCTCTGCCTGAAAGAAACGTATGCTTCCAATGCTTTTCAGGCGAAATCACTGACTGAGGTGCTGGCAAGGATAGATAGCATACTGGCAGGCAGCCTCCATGAAGTGCTTGTTCCTGGGGGTTCCATGTTCCATGCCGATTTCAGCGCAGGCGGTTCTGTTCGCTTCTGCCGTGTAATGGCGTGGAATCTCTCCCATGATGGCGGAGCCTGTGGTGAAAGGAATATCGTCATTCCAAACACCACAGACTTGCGGAATCATGAGGATGTTGTAATACGTGTGGGTGTCACCACCTATTCTGCTCTACAAATCGCATTTGCACAATTCATTATTGTCAAATTTTAGACGAGTCGTTTTGCAGAAAACATCTACTCCTTCTTCAACCAAGGTCTGTATAATCCACGATCCAGCCTTGCATCGCTAGCATTCTATGCGGAAGGAACAGCACTCACTTTGTCCGACACCCAGCTTCCGTTCCGTTTTGCACTTACAAAGGTTAGCCTTCATGCCATTGTGTAAGAACATGGTGATAGTTCCAAAAAAGCGTGTAAATGGCCACTGTCTTCTGCATAGAACACATCTGCAAGCGGCGTCACAAGCAGTGATGTGGAGTTTGAGGAGCAGGAAGTGCAACTACCAGAACCCATCGTAGCTGTAGACGGAACACTAGTTCATCAGCTTCTCATCATGCACAGGTTTGAGATTTACCAACCGGAAGTTGATTTCGTTTTTCAATTGCATCCCATTGAAACCACATCCTGTCCACAATACTTGGTGGTTGCGAGGTGCGTTACTTCGTTCACACCACTAGCATGCTCCATTGTGAAGCTGATGCTGCAAAGAGCTATTGCTTCTTGACTCCTAGATTCACCATTCCACCGAATCTGCAAGTCCTGGACAATTACGGCTCCTTCTACTGGGCTATGCTTCCATCCTCGACCTCAGCTTGCAGTGAGTTGCCACCTCCTTCCGAGTGCTGATTAAACCATGAAATAATCCACTGTGCCGCTTTGGCTAGAAAACGTGTCCAACGCCGGGAAAAAGCAACTGATCTACTCTCTGTACATCTACCCAGACGTCTTAGGTAGGCTTAAAGCCGAGGCGGATGCGCGGACTAAGCACTTGAAAATGCGAGCGGAGGAGCTAAATCTCTCCTACATTGGTTACCGTCAGCTCTCAGCAAATGAACTGAATCACTACGGCGAAAGCAATCCACCACCTGTGCCATATCCATTCAGAGGTCAGATTAACACGACTGCTTATGTGTCGGCTATGGTGCCTTCGTGTGTCTATATAACGCCAGGCGAAGATGCGTGGCGTAACAGCGGATGTAAGGTGAGCTTCTTTCACATTTAAATCTCATCAAGTTGCTCATATTGAATCAAATCACATGGCTTTGAGGAGGATCGTTGCTGATTTGAAGGTGTGTTGACAAAAACACCTTTCGGTTTTGTTCTTCACCATAACTTAAAGCTTATATTAGCACCCAGGGAACACTAATAACGTAATGCAAGAATTTGCCCGCACAAGTCACCTCTCCGAAAATATGCATTAGCCGAATCTCCCACAATAGCAAGGAGCGCAAGCCCTGCCTGGTACTCGCACTGTGGCGGCCAATATTTGTGGATGCTTTTGCAAATCATCGCTGCGATACAATTAACCCCGCGCTCTACTTCGTCACGGCATGTGTCATGTGTTGATCAAGTGTGCAGAAGTCAAACACTAGGCATTTTGGTCAAGGATTCACAAAAATGACTGTCAAATGTACAATCGCGATTGAGATGCCATACCACATGCACATAGGGGTGTGCGACCGTGTTTGAGACTTTGAACACAGAAGTAGAAATGGCCCGGTACCGACTCACAAAGCATTTCATCACAGTAGGAGCAGTACTTGCAGCCTCCTGTTCTTATGAGCATTTTAGGCGACGATGGCATCTCTTTGTTCGTGAATACTTGTTGTACTGCTGCACACTTCACACACATGCACGCAGAGTCGCAATCACCTACCTTCGCGATTAGCAGCCCTTGTACTGATTTGGAAAGTGGCGCGTCTGAGAACAACTAGTGACGGTCACAACCAATAAATCAATCAATCAATCAACCTCCAAAGCCGCACATCGTAATAAGATGGAGGCAACTCCTCCGCTATGTGTTGCATGAGATTGTGGGTGCGCTTTGAGACGAATGCCAACTCAGTCCAGATAATGAAATACGATGAAATTTGTTCTACCTTTCATGCATCGAAGGTCGTGCCTTCACCCAACCAGGATGAGATTCTCTGTGAGTGCACACACTTGACTACCTTCGCAGCAGGCATCACTCCCATGCTTGATTCCACTCAATTCAAGTACATTGTTAGTGGGGACATTCAATGCGATTCCACACTTCTGCATACATGGTCATCATCGCAGTTGCATCGTCACTACTCCTGAAGGCATGCACGGCGAGGAAACACCACTGATGCAAAGTGAGGACATTTGACATCGATTCAAGAATTAATGTTTGCTACATTGAGTGCTTTTCCTTGAGCGCGAATATAATTGGTCTTCTGTGGCATCTAAGATTCCCACCTTTCAGCCATATTATTTATAGATGAATGCTACATTTCCGCTTGCAAGCATCTCACAGTGCGGTCAATAATGCTGAAGAGAGACCTCTCTTTAGCTCAAGAACCTGATTTGTTGTTTCTTGCCCTCCCACTTCTTGCTCTTACTTCCTCCTCCGTTGTACCGTAATTTATGGAGTGCAGTCATCGCCTTGCATCCAATTAATCACTTGTCCTCTGGTTCGCACGTGGGTAGGTGCTTGCGGTGTCTAGAGAAGACGACGCCTTGTTTAGAGGCACGCCTTCATTCGAGTTAGCCACAAATCAGGTTTGAGGAGCCACTAGTCTCTACGTCTCTTGCAAGAATCCTAAGACAAAGCCATATCATACCACTTCCGTGGTATGCCAGTAGCACCATCAGATGGTCTTCCTACTAACAAGGACTGCATAGTTTGTGCCGATGAACACCACGATTCGTGTAGTCTTGCATATCACAAAGTCGATGTCATTCCCACCAATGCTCTCATGTCGTGAATGAAGTGCACGTGGACAAATTTTGCCAATCAGTCAACAGACATAGAATTCATTACGTGCATCTATAACATTCACTCGAATTCGGCATTCGGGTGAATATTGGCTTGCTTGAAAAGCATCTATGTTGAACATATTTGACTGAGTAATGCACCATTTTTCGGGGCCTTCGAGGAAAGAGGCATCAAGTGAATTGGCTGATTGGTTGCACGATAGAACGAATATCTAGAGCTGGAGACTACTCTGTCCTACAAAGCAATCGCATGCTAACCTTTGTACGAGTCATTTGAACGGTAGTTGAGGAGCACAGCGCTAACGACCGAGAGTCTCCTAATGCCCTCCCATCGAACGACAATCAAAACAATAACATTGTTAAGCAAGGTGGTCAAGGTGGTGTGGCAAACAGAGATGCAGTGCCTTCTGGATAGAGATTTGCCATAATGCAAATGTGCTAAATATCCTAAATAACTAGTAATCCAGGATCACTGGTGCAACCAGTACATTGGGAACTACACAAGTAACTTATTTACGCGAGTTCAAAAAAGGCTAGTCACTTTTGATTTCTGCTGAACCTGCTAGATCCCATTAGGTTTTATAATCGTTTTACCCATGCACACATTAGCTTTGATCTAAAGCCTGCCAAACTACTAGCGGGACTAGCTAACGCAATCGTTTCAGTTTTCGTATAATCATTGCTCATGTCTTCCACAGCAAGCTACGTATTATTGAATTCTCAGTCCATGTCATCAGTCAAAGTTGTGAAAGTAGGTGGGCCTTGACGAGGATGTCTGGGCATGGGAATCGTTTCGGTAAGAATAGGGACACGTGTTTCGTGTGGGTGACGTAATTGTCTTTAGAACCATCGCATAACATTACAAAGGCTGCAGGAAAGGCAAGCAAATGCAAGGCGAAGGACAAATGAAAGGGATGGTTTGCACACAAATTTAGCTGCTGAAGGCTTTCATTGAGGATGCATAACCGGTAGACTAGGATTTATGTCAAAGTCGACCTCTTACACCTCAGTGAACCACCGCCCCTCATCCAGGGGCAAAATGCCGCAAAATGAGGGATTTGCAGAAATATTGACTGTTAACTGGTTCTTAGGTGTCTTTGCTACAAGAAAGATTTTTTGCATCAACGTCAGTAAGAAACCAAGGTACCATAGAACTCAAAAGTCCCTTCTATCGGGAGACAGTTGCAGACTACGCAGACACGTTGAAACTCGTGTATGAAATTGGGAGCTTCAAGGGAGCAATCATTGCATGTGGTGGTGAACCGCACCTCTAGGTGTTGACAGGATTGCAGATAACCATGATAATCCTGACCCACTGACATACAGACACTCAGTTCTGTTCCATTCAGCAGATGACGGATGAAGTGAGGAAAAATCACAAAGGTGCTTGTACCCAAACCTGGCGAAAGGAAGGACGCACACATACTAACATGTGTAAAGTAACAGCTGGACAAAGGTGAAAGGGGCATTCGAGTCAAGCACCGACATTTGACTTTATGCATTTTAATGGGATCTGACAGCCTAGCTACCATAGGCATCTCATGAGATTGCCCATTAGAATCGCGCCTATTGAAGATGTTATGCGACGGTGCTAGCTGGTGTACCTGTGAGTGTATGCCCGTGTGCATGCGAGTCCATGCATATGCAGTAGTGTGTGGTGGTATGGGGTGTCGTCTAGTCTACGGATACCTACTCGCATAAAGCGACTTGGGCATGGCATGTGCGGCGATACAATCACTAGACAGCTAACCTGCACATGACCTGTGGCATAATTGTTGACTGTTTAAGGTTAGTTCAGTCACTTCACGGAATGTCTCCCTGCAGAGATTGCTTTGAGGGCAGTGCATAAATGCTGCAGTTGTTTCATAAGCATTTGATTGTGCTTACTCTGCACCTCGCTCTATCCTCTTGTCAAACTGACATTTTCTTCCTCATCCAAATGTCCCTCATAGTTTAAAAGGCATGCAAGAGTTTACCTTCTCCATAACGCCACGATTCATCCGAAATATTCTTACTTGTACCGTTAGGAAACGTGACTAAAAAATGCCAATATATTTCGGCACTTTTCAAGTCAATGTGACCATCAATTGTAGCGCTGATGACCACATGTTCAGGTGATTGTATGACCGATGTCGCCGCGGTAATTCGAGGCCGTGTGACTCTACAAAGTTGCGCGATAAAGCAATGCACTTCTTACTGAACAGATAACTTTGCTTCCAAACTCCTCTTCTGCCGAATTTTGTGGGTGTCCTCATAGTTTCTGATAGATGCGTTGATGTAGACAGTCATTTCGTAATGTTCACCCATTTTCAATTCGGTGGGAGGCAGACATATATCGCCATCCACCTCATTCACTTCAAATGTTCTTTCTTCTGCTGGGACACTCACTTTTGCGTATAGGACATCAGTGCTCTAAGGAAAGCAGGAAGATCAACCACAGTGCTTGTAGATGTGCTTGCCTCATTTGGATCAGAATCGGATGGTGAATTAAACCATAACCTCGGCGAAAGGCATATGCTCTGATCGTTCCATGGAAAGTAGTGGAGGTTGTCAGTTCCGTGAGGGTGTTCGAATTGCAAAGGTATGGACCATAACCTTGGAAAAGACCGACCGGATTGAGTCACATCAATGCTACTTCGTTGGTAGTTCTCACACGCGAGAGCAAAGTCCTCACCATCAAGGACTTCGAGAAAATGGTTGGCTTTTAAACTGGTGCCTTCATCACCATTCGCGACAGCAGTTATTGTATATTGGCCCGCCACCTGCAGTGCGTTCAATCTTACTGCCAATATGAGTCACTTACGGCTACAACGAAGTCAGTTGTGTAGTCTGCACCCCCTACCACTTTCTCAGAATTCTGATCGGGATTTTGTCGATTTGCGAGACACCACGTTACTTTTTTGACGCTTTCTTCAATGACATCTGCCTTGAATGTGATTCTGCTCCCAATGCTAAAGATATCCAACCGTTTTCCACATCCAGAGAAGAGCTTTGATCCCACTTTCTCAAATATGGCAATTCCAGCAATTTTTGGCTTGAGTAGTCCTACCATTGAGGAAGCGAAATTAATGTGCTTAACTCAGCAAAGTAAGCATACCAGATGCTGAGTTTGATTGGGCGTTGATGGGGACCACATTGATGGGAATTTCTACACGCCTTGGTGCAGTATTTTGTTCCCATTCATGGGTTTCCAATACGGCTGCCACTGAGTGCGCACCTTCTTGGGCAAAAGATCCACGGATATGTATTGCTCTGCTCAAATACACGTCCAGCTGTACCTGCAAATCAGTGTCGGTCTGCATATTGGATGGGCCGGTCTTTAGGCCACCACACGTAGCCTTCACAAGTGCGGCCTGACAAAATTGTGCTAATTCTTGCCTTCATACTTGGCCGCTCTAAGAGCCCATTTGTGGGCAACTGCAAATGGATTGACTGATTGGCATAGAGTAAATGTAACAGTGTATGCCCATCCGCAATAAATTACAGACCCTACAGAGACCTCACATTCCAGTCCTAACTGAAGATCAATAAACAATCAACTCATCGCTTCAAAACCTAATAACTAACCATTCGTTGATCGACTGGCCACCTGTCTCACAATTTTGAAAGTGAAATCATTTCGGAGAGCCTGTGACAGTAGTAAGCATGAGAGTACCGTCCTGAATAATTTAGCAGAAACCAAGAGGTGTTACCCGCTGAGTCCAAATTATGTCTAGCCTTTGACAAATGATTTCTGCCCACCGCATGATATCATTCAGTCCTATGCAATTCTATGAAGCAAGCGTTTCCACCACAGTTTGTCCACAAAAAGGGGAAAACAAGTAATCCACCATCATTTCTGAGGGTCCCAACTACCAATCAGCCTGTCAGCCCTTCTACACACCCAAACGATAATTACCAGTGGGTCTTTTTGGAACGAATGATACACTTGTGCGAGAGACAGATTGGACAACAAATCACACAATTTGTGCAGGAGCAGCTAACTTACAGCAGGAATCAAGTGATTCGGTGGTTGTGGATACATTCCGCCTGTCCATACGCATGCCATCCTATTGCTGGATTCGAGTCGAATTTCATCGCCTCTTGAGAGATTGGGTGGATCTTTGGTTATACGCAATCGCATTTTAGGCTTCTAGTTAGTTTTTGTCCATACCTACATAGGGAGAAGAAGCGCAGGCGTGTAAAGAGTGGCAAAATATGCAGGAGACAAGGGAGTACGAAGGCGAGAATGGTGACAAGAAGAAAATGAAGGGCGAAGAGAAGCTGGAGGTGAGGAATGAAATAGTGACAGGGTAGTACGTACCAGACGCTTAGCATGAAACGTAGGTTCTGCATTCGAAGCAGCTTTGCCTCTATAATCCACCATGCTTGTGCCAGAACAAGGAGGGAGGTCATGCTTCAAGAAAGTTGTTGTTGCTCTCATTAGGGATGGATTATGAAAGGCAAGCAGCTCAATTGGTGCAAACAATGATAAGTTTAGCAACAAATTAGGCGAAATGGGCGAAATTATAGGACAAAGTAGGCTTGGCAATGTCTATTTCTGCCCCTCTCTACCTATCTGCCTGTCCATCTACGTGTGTTTGCTGACTCACTGTAATCTTGATTTCGACCCCATCTATCGCCATTGAAATGGAACGAAGATGACGCGATTCAAAGGTCAAGGGACTGCGGACAAACATCTCTGGTAAAGAGCAATTTATTGAACTGCCTTGAGGGTGCTTCAGTGATGCGACACCGAGAGATAAGAGGTTGCCTCCTGAAACGAACAAACGTGTCAATTTCTGACTGTGCCTCTTGAAATCAGCATGGCATGCACGTGTATGTGTGTAGTTTGTGCTCCCAAGACAATAGTCGTCAGTGAGACACTTCTAGTAGGTATTAATGACTGCGCATGACACATCACAGCACAGCATTAAATGCTGACGAACCTGTAGATTCCTGACCAAACAGTGGGCTGCCCTGCCATTTCGGTGTAGGTGCAACTCTGTTTTCGTCGAGCACTGTGAGATTGCACTGGAAAATTTCGTTCACAAACACTACGTCTGGACATTCGAAGTTGTACGTAAAGTCGAAAGCAGTCTCACGAATCTTCTGTGATGATCTGTGCCCAAGTGCGCTCTAAATATGCATTAAAGTTGCAGAAGTTGAGTCTTCACAAACCCAAATGCCCTGGATTGCGATGACGACCACGAGGTGCGTTACCATCGAGGAGGGCTAATATGTCACTTATAGAGCAAGAGCTTTGTGCTCATGCTATGTATACTTCACCGAGCACATAGCAGCTACAAATATGAATGGGAACAATGGACCACTTCTAGTGTACTACCATCAAAGCAAAGTGCATCGCTTTTGAGGTCCCATTGTTTCCATTGAATTGGATGGAATACATGAGGCTTGAACGGGGTTAGATATGGGCACAGGTAATAGTCAAATTAGGCACACAATTGGGTTGTTTTATGCGTTCCCGTTATTACAGTGAAATACGTGTGCCACATTAGTGACCAAAGTAGGCAAACCCATATTCTAACTGGTCATCAAGGCTGAATGCCTTGTCAAAACGCCTTGGAGAACACAACACACCCTTTCTTCTCCCTACTCTTGCAGAGGATTGGCTCTCCCAAAAGCGGCTTGCATGCAGCATATGCCTATCGCCGGATATCAACAAACTCAAGGTGCGATTCTCTAATGGATCCCTCTCCTTACAGATGGTTTAAAGTGAACGAGTTGTTTATTGTATTAGTGTCAGCACTAGTCAGTGATGCCAATTGGCCCGTCCGGAATAATTTTTCTCACAGCAAGTCAGATGCTCTGAGAAAATTAGTCCAATTGAAGTGCTACCAAGTGTGCTAAGTAGTTCATCAATTATGTTGTTTTTTTGAAACGTAGTGGACGGGTTTCTTCTAGAAGACCTGAAGCTTGACAAAAGCGTTGAATGTTGAGTGAGCACAGTAAGCGATGACGAAAATGCAGCGACACGAGCTCTCACCGCAATCGTAGTAAAGCAAAGCCGTTCTATGAGGCGTTGATTGCTGTTGTGTTTAATTCACACCGTATAATCAGATTGAAGGATTCGACGTGGTGGTACTTCGTACGAAATAAGCAAAATCAAATCAGCACTGTTTCATGGCCTCAACTCATCTACTACTCAGCAGCTTATATGGAACGCAAACTTGCTCGACGCTTTAGTGGTCTGGTTCTAGTCCAATTTGCAAGGGACACGATGCAAAGGCATTTGAGTTATCAGCTGGCATTCTCTGCGTGTTCTCCAAACGTTAAACATGCTTCAGACCGGTCCTGATGCAGACGCAATCAATCGTCCACCTTTCTTGCTTTGAACATCAAGTGGCCGTACAAGCCGCCCAGTAGGGCATGATGCCTTGTTCAGTTTGCTGACATCTGACCCATGCATGAGCATGTCCCATTTCGCGGTTTATTTGCAAGCCCATTCGTTATTTTTGACTCAAAATAATCTATTTTCTTCGCCAAAATCCATGGCGCTACAGGTAAAGTGCATCGAGCGCCGACAAGTGTCATGTATGAAAGGAGTCCATAACTTGCCGAATAGGCTTTTCACTAGGCAGATGCAAGCGCGGATGTTTGGGACGAGATGATGGCATGAGGGAAGCGGTAAGTTGACGAACAGTTATGGCGGGTGTGATGATACTCCTTAGAGCAGATCGTAATGGGTTGCATCGTGACTTATTTTCACCAAAACAGCTGAAGAGAAGGAAGGAAGAAGCATTAGTGTCAATGACCACTGCAAAGTCAAATGGGTGGAAAACTCATGCGTCTACTACATGGCATGCTGAGTGTTGTGAGTGTGCGGAATGATCGTGACTAGGAGGCCAAGTATGCTTTGCTTCCTGATAATGCGATTCCTCATATCGTAGGCACTTGCTTCACAGTAGGGCACATCGAAGACTACATTGATGTTTGGATGGCTGTCAATGCGGATGTATCCCAAGCACTCGTTGTGCGTGAGCACCCCATGTAATAATATGTTTCGAATCCGAGCCAGGCACGGGCGGTACGTCAGCAGTAAATTTGAATTTCATTGGGAATAATTTGGTTTGGTTAAAAGTTATAAAATGAAATTCAACCACCCAGTTCATCATGACTCGTCAAATGAGGATTAGATATATTGTGGATGGCCACCAGAATTTGTGGTCTAGATTTACCCTCCTGTCATTTCCATAAAAACTTTATCCTCAAACCAATTCTACTCCTCCTGGCAATCATTTTAGTGTTTTGCGTATGTTGGTGTAATTTTCTTTTGCCAATCTGCCGTTTACTGTTAAATTGACTATCGCTTTCAACTCACGGATCAGAAGTTCTACTGAAGTCAACGCTAGTCTATCACAATATGGAATGCTTTAGCAGAGAAGGGCTAGCAAACCGTAGGCATGGGCAGAATATCATACTGTCGAAACGGCATTGAGCTGATCTAAGGCTGATGGTGAAGGACACGGTCAATTGGACGTTTAACTATTGCACGGCATTCCTCCTTCCTCACCCACACACACCTGACCACTTCGACCACTGGATTTAATCAGGCAATTAAAAACATCCACCTACAATTACTACAGCCTGCAACCACCAACAGTGTTGGTGGAACACAAAATTCTTTGCAATGCAATGGTCGATTATCCATATACGTGGTGAGACTAGAGGTGAAAGGCTCGAGACAATTTCAACAGTGAGACAAAATAGAATTAACATGGGGACCAGGCAAGTGAATGATACGCTTGACCCAACTGCACAGTTGTCTCTTGACGGGTCCAAATGATTGTGGTACCACTTAAGACAATTCTTAAGATGATGAGTACAAGTAAAGAAAAGGGGGATGAATGAGAAGAAAGTAATATGATAAATGGAGGAAGGAAGGAATAAGATTATTTACCTTTGAGTTCTCTATTTATATAAACTCTCGATACACTAGCCTTTTGCAGTGTGGGGAGCAAGGGAGAAGGAGGCGATGAAGAATGGACAGTAGAATGACGGCAAGAATAAGACGAGACTGGGTAGAGGCGTTGACAGTGGAAGAAAATTACGCGAAGGGCAGCAGCGTGGAACATTTCGACGTGCAGTGGACGAAGATGCGCATTTGACACGTGTGGAACTCGGTGCATGTTGTGTGGTGTTGCTGTTTCACGTCTGTTTCCATGATAACCACCGCAATGCCGGGCTACGACTGTGGCCGAATCCATAATCACAACAACAGCTTTGTGGCCTCTCAATGCGGTGACATTTTTATTCTGTTTCACAAATGGTTCCGCTATGTTCAAGATCAACACACGAAAGGAATGCAGATGATGAGGATTGGGTGGTGTCTCCCTCCCACCAATTAATAGAGCCAAAATACCCCCTCGAGAAGTATTGCAGACGTAGTGCATCTTGGGTTTTCTCACGGGAAGTGCAATAGCGCGTAAGTGGGATAGGTGGCAGTGCTTGAGGCATAAAGTTGGAGGCTGCGGACACTCCTATCTGAATCAAATCTGTGTGCGGACATCAGCCAAATGGCAACAAGAATCGGTAAATGTTGATGAAGGAATTATATGAATGACTGGACTCAACAATTAATAAGCTTGGGATGTAGCATATGCGTTTGCTAAAATCGAGATTTTTATTTTGACTAGCACATCCTCTCCTGCATCTGATAAGCGTTGAATCCATGCCTGAAATGAGCTCGGTGGATCATTCCCACTCTTCACCACGGTAAAATTATCAGCATGATTGTCACGAGCGGACTTCCAAAACCGATTTACAGAAAGTTGCATTTTAAATCACGATGGGGAGAGTGACATCCATTAAGTTCTACTGAAAGTTGTCTGTAGTCTATTTCGCAAGTAATGGCAGGAAAAATGTTGTAGCTAACTATATTAAAGTGTGAGCAGATGGATCCCCATATCCGTATAAGGTAAGTTTGATATCACAGTGAATGCCGCAGCCCATAAACATTGCTCGACAGTCATTTGACCACCAAGGTTATGCTTGTCCACCCTTTTAGACCGATTTCAAAGACAACGCCTTGTGTGTGTCCTCCCGATCTTTTAATTTGCTCATTTTATCAAGTGAGGTGGCGTTGTGCCCTTTCTCCCCTAACACCTTCATCTCTAACGTCTGGTTGTTGGAGGGGAAGAAAGCTAGCACAGCCCACACCGCCATCCCACTGGGTCAGTGAGTCAGCTGTAATAACTGTCTCACAACTGGTAGATGTCGAGGTACCTGCGTTATGAGTTTCAAGCCTTCTTAACAGAGCCGACTTAGCCGTCCTGACAGTGACAATAGCTTGATGCTTCCTAACCAAACACGACTTGCAGTACATGCCAGCAAACAACTTCCGGCATTCACATCCGCCTCTGTCAAGTCAATTAACTTCTGAGATTCTACAATCATGGCACTTGACGGATGCCATCCTCTGTCGAGGAGTTTCTCTTCTGAGGGTCATTTGATTGTGCGACAGATATACCTGCAGCAATGCGAAGGTGCTCAAAAGAGTACTCTCATTTCGAAAACAGGCGTGGCAAGCAAAGCACTCAGAACTATGCCATGTTGTCGCAAGACATCGCCTGCCTCATACACTCATTGTCTTATCCTAGTCCTCTTCATTTACTACATTTAGACGGTCGTCAGGCCTCGACTCTAGACATTCTCATTCAGGATAGATTAAATAACTCGGATGTGATATCTAGAGGTGAATCTGCCATCAAATGTGCGTCCTTCTAGCTTACGCCTCCTAAAGGGCATCCATTCATCACATTAGACTTTTGTCACGCATTTTGTTTATAAAAACATATCTTTGGCCATGTCAGCATGACCGCAGTGGTGACAACTTGCTGCACGATGGATGAATTCGCCTCGATCAAGATGGCTTGGCGTGGCCGAATATTTGGTTCTTTGGTTATTCCGATTCATGCATTTTTAAAGAGAGTCGTTGGAGTCGAATGCATGCAGCAATGGGTTGACGAATACACCGTCAGCACTATCGAGGGACAAGTTGTAAATGCTTATACAAACAACTGCAAGGGTTCGCCGTGTGCTTGATTGTTTGAATACGGCTGTTAGAACATAGAGAACGCGAAATTTCTTTTGTTTACCTTGGTGATAAGACTATTGCATGATACTGCATTCGTAAGTGTAAAACTCGACTCGAACCCAACTGTTTGAGGTAAGTTCAGCACCTGGATGCTTTCATGAAGACAAAGGAAAAGGTGTGCATTGCCGACGTGCAGAGCAGTCGAGAAAGAGAGGCTCTACTGATGTGAGTCAGGTGTTTAGGGCCATTGCGCAGACAAGGACTAGAAGAAGGGACTGGTAGAACCAACGAAAAGAGAGGAAGAGTGCTAATTTGGCTAAAGACCGCGTTCGAGTATTAAACGCAGATGCTGCCCAAGAATAAGCACTACGTAACAATCTTAAGGGCTTATTCTAATTGTCCACTGACATGCACAAAATGATGCTGGTCGAAGAGCTGCAGTGACACTCTACGACTTGCAGTAACACTCAGTAAACTTCCATGACTTTCCTATTCTTCCACCCTTCGAGATTCAGGTTATGCGGTTGTGGTTCTGCTAGACCAGTCAAGGTGTGTAGAGCATCATATATGACCCATATCTGTCAAGATCTACACTTTCGTGGAGTCACACTGATTTGCTAAGTGGCGATCAGTTCAAATCGTGTCAATATGCATGAATCACTCCTCGGTGACACAGGATGTCGGGCGCTTGTCGCGAGGCGTGGCGTTGTTTCTCTGTCATCGTTCATTTGCAATGCGAAAAGGCAAATGGAGCAAATATGAACACCGTGTTCGTTTAATATGGAAAGGTTGAGGAATTGGAAGTCCTGCAGCTTCGTCTTTGAGGCAGAACCACTGAGTGCATTGGCGTCCAATGAAGAACAGGTGGCACTCGCACTGCGACACCTCACTTCGGCGACTGATGCTTGCGTAGAGATGGCACTCTACATGCGAAACACTTGAATGGGTCAAGTGTGGGCTGATGTTGAAGACGACATGCATGGCAACGTGATAGTCCAAATTCTTATTTCTTCGCCCGAGCCTATCGGAGCGGTGATTGCCAAAGTCGCCACAAAGACGGGAAGAGCAGCAGTTCTTCGATTTACCACAAATCCCTATTTGGCGCATAGAGCCACCAAATTTCATTGCCAACAATGAATGACGTTACAAGGCATTCCTTAAATGGTCACGCACAGTGAATGAGACCACAGAAAGATGTTTACCCTACAGTTAGTAGGATTTGAGATTGGTAAGTGAAGTGGATAAATCCTGCTATTCAGACCTACTGGTAACTAAGTAGCTGGGGCGTACCACAGCTCTCCAGGCGTGTCAAAGTTGGACGCTGCAACATTAGCACCATGAGTGTCTGCAAACGATGCGTAAGATGCTCCAACTTAACTAGGCCCATGCCCAACTCCCAATTATGTGTGCTTTGTTTCGAGTAATAACACAGTAAACTGACTGGCTTCGGGACTTATGTTTTTGCATTTGATTTGAAATGAAGTCTCCACTAATTGTCATGATTACGTTCGCGACTTGGGATTTCGATGCACCTTCCCAGAAAATCGTCTCAATCAGTAGTATTCAATTACCAAAGGCTGGTGGTCCTGAAATAGACACATCCACGAACAAAAACGGTTTTGGATTAAACTAGGAAACACGTCTTTGAACTGTCAACAAGCAACGTATCAATGAAAGCAGTCGTGCTGTTGTGGCAAGTCACGTTAGCAAATAACGAGGTAGAGAATTGAAGTTTCAAAACTCAATAAGGTTATTAAATTCAAGTCGAATGCTCGAAATGAATCCGACGTACTTGTTGGACTGCCTTCCTAGAAGGCGAACGAAATGCGGCAGTGGACCAGCGAAGGTGAAGTGGAAGTAGGAAAGAATGGAAGATTGGTGAATGGAGGATTGGAAGGTTACTCAAGTCACACTAGACCTGCATTCAAAAAAAGTAGTTTGAAATTGATTCCAATAATATCGGACAGATGGAAAGCAGGGTAAGCGTCGGTAGAATGAGAAGGAGGATAGTGAGATAATATCCCAGTGGCATTTCGCCCACCTATTGTCAGCTGATTGCTCCCTTAAACATAGTCACCAATGGCACATTTTGACAGCGGAGAGAAGCCAGGAAGTACAGGAACAGATAATCCAAACGGACCTCAGCAGCTCATTCAGGATCACTGAACTGAAAGGGATGTATGCAAGCAAGCATGAAGCAGGTCATTTTCGAAGAAGGCTAGGAAGAATGAAAAGGGTACACCATTTTGAGGAAACATCAACGCTTGAAAGAACCTTAAAATCGACGGGGATTGAGATGAGTGGGAGGAAGTTATGCCTAGTTTATAAAATGCTCAGTGTGGAAAACGAAAGACTTGCCCAGCAGATCAGATTGGCAAATCATTGCAGATATTTATCCCTGATTGGGATTATTTCTCTAATTCTCAGTGTAATTTGTTAGGCACATGGGGACCATTTTAATCGTGTTTGCTGGTAGAGGCGAATTTGAGTAGATCTTCGAGTGCTTAAAGGACATGTGAACATTTTGCTGAGATTGGCCTGCGTTGAGGCGCATTTCGCTGTCCAGTGTTTCGTAAGCAATCGTCATCCAGGCTCTTGGAGTTCGGCTTAGCGCGATGCGGTGATTTCTACATTCACGACGCCTACATCAGGGCTGGGAATGCCCTCAACATCCGCTTTTATGAAGAGGTCAAAGCCAACGATTTGGCCCAGCTAACCCGCTAATTGTCAAATGCTGGAGCTTGTCAGCGCTCTTTCACGTTATTTTTGTGATTGATTTGCCTCTTTGTTCAGTTTGTTATTTGCCTAGAGATTTGTTTGCGATATCGTAGGATATTCATCACTTTTGTAAATATTTGTGACCTCTGAAAATTCGGCGACGCATCGCGATCGCCCCAAGATCTGTCGCGGCTTTCTCTACACGGTTTTAAGAGGTACGGCCAAGTGGATGTGATCCACTGTAATGACACGAATCGCATTTTTGCCTTCACGGGCAAGTGAGGTATGCCGCTTTCCGCATTACATGCTGTAATTACGCATTGCGCAGTTGCTCTTAACAGTGGTTCTCTGAAAGGTCCTTTATGCTGAAATCCAGTGAAACTGATCCTACTTGGTTTTGTGCAGTCCAGTATTTGAAGTGTCAAGTGGTTAAACAATAAAATTCACAAAAATTGGCTGAAGGAGTAGGAAGAAGGGACCGTGAAGTTCTAATACTCTGCCTTACCTTGAGAATCCAAAGGGAAATCCACCCATCTTTTTTCGTTTGCCTTTGCTTGAGGTGGGAATGCAAACGCGCGGCGGAATGTGACCAAATGAAGGCACTGTAGAGCCTTCCTAAAAGAGACCTTCAAAATTTATTTAAATCGCTTGCGCATCTACCCATCATTTTTGAACAACTCAGTGGATGTTCAGTTCATGCTGTCGGCAAAGCAGAACAAGGTCTTCAGCAAGTGCATACGCCTCACAGCCTCAATTTCCATATATAGCAAACGCAATTTGGACGAAAATAGGGTAAACAGAGTAAACAGAGTAAATTCTCGCGACTTGCATCATATGGGAAGGCTTGAGTACTGCCTGGTGAGATGGTGCAAAGATTAATGACACGAACACAAAATGCTTTTCGCCAACTCCATTCTTATCTGTGTACAAACACTGAACACTTTGACCACTTGGAACTTTACCTGGTCTAGTAAACAGCCCAACATTGCAATGATGTCAACCGATTAAACAGCACCTCATTTGCAGCCTCATGGCCACTGAAAACTTTTCGGAATGTCTCCGCAACAAATCTAGCGGGCAGTTTATCACCCTTTCGGAAGGCAATATGGCAGGAGAGAAAGACAGTACGGCAGAGCATGACCAGTCATTGCATGTGCAGCCAAGCTTCTTCCTCCGCCTTAAATCAATGCATATTTAAGCTGGCATTCATCGCTTAACATAAGGCAAGCATCTTCAAACTATCAAAACTTAGATTTTTACAAGTATTAGAATTCAACAACGCAGGAATGTATTACAACAAGACAAAACTTTGATCATTTTCATTCTACTAAGTCAGTGGCTGGTTATTTGAGCAATTTGTTCATCACTGAATTGCACTGATCTCTTGTGTGTCAAACCTACCCAATTAAATTGGTATCTTCACATTGCAAACCTACGTCGGAAATACAAGCAGAATTGGGGCATTTTTGTTTAAAGTAGGCGTCGTGATACGGTAATGCGCAGTAGCCTTGGCATCGGGCACGGTCAAAGTAACATGTGGTGTTCCAAGGACAGATTGCTTATTGTAAAGCATTATCAACTTACTGTGGAGAAGGAATCACTATTATGAGTGGGTGAAACTTTATACATCTCCAAGTTCCTTCGATGCTCCTAGGCATTTAGGTGCCGCTCAATGTGATGAGTGCATTAAGCTGAATCTTAACAATGGCTTATGGAATTTCCTTCCAAATTCTCAATAAACGATTGCAGCACTCCAAAATGGCAGGAAATCTGCAGATTAATAACAGTGAGGATGAGTAAGATGAGTAAAGTAGTGGCAAGGGAAGGATGAGACCAAATCGCCCTCTTGTGGTCATCACAGGCGAAATTGAGGACTGTGTTGGCATCGGATTTGGATTCGGGTGCATTCTGAGATGAACGCTCTCACACTTATGTTACTTTTCATCTTACGACCAATCGCGATCCCATATCCTGAGCGTCATTCTCTGTTAGCGCACCAGGATTGGAAAAGATTTTCGTACAAGTCAGTACAACCCATTGGCCATTGTATCGGGTTAGTTATTCTATGCCTAGAGTCGACTCGATATGTGTGAAATGTAGGTGTCTAAACTATGCATACCGAAAAAGCTGCCTCGCATTAACTGGAAAATACGTTCCCAGTCGTTTTTGGACAGTCACTTGACGGGACATAGAGCTGGATTAATTGAAACACCACGCAAGGAAGGTGTTGTGCTCGCATGGTAGCAGTGCGCACCTCAGTGTGTGTAGGGATGCGTGTGATGGACCAAGTAATTTGTCTACAAAATGGTTATCATCCACCGCAATGCAAGGATGATGAGAGAGACAAAGCGAAGCGATATGGCGTATAATCCCTTAGCCGCTTTTGACTCTTGCAATATGCGCTCGTTGTATTATTGTCGTTGGACTCTTATATGATAAGCTTAAATGTTGGGGTGCGAGGCCTGACAATCGTCTTTCTGCCCGCTAAGCTGAGCTTTGGAAGGGCGAAATTGGGGCATGGTCTTAGCCATATAACAGATGACCACCCTGCCCATTAACCATGTCATCTGCTGGCCCAACTTTGACCATTAATTAAACTCACGGCTTAAATGATGGCAGTTACTTTGAGTTAAAAAGAACTCCTCATTTTGACTAGAATACGTCAACTCTAAGTGGTGGTGGTGGTGGTGGAAATGAATGTTGCATGGCATTACTTGAGTGAATAATTGGGAGAGAGGAAAGAAGGGAGGAAGGCTGAAAAAGGAATGGTAAAGGTTTGAATGATTGAATGGAAAAAGAGAAATAGGGAGCAAATGAAGTAGTGAGAAAGTGGAATGGAATGATGGGGTGCTTGAGGAGGAAGAAATAAGTAAGGAATAATGTTTGAGAAATAGAGGTGACGTAGAGAAGGGAGCCTACTAGCTTCCCCTACAAGTAGTTGTGGTGGTAGTGTTGGAATATCTAATGGGTGTGTGGGTATTGGGTGGGCTGGAAGAAGAGAAGGTGCCGAAAATTGGAGGGAACGAAGAAACCTGGTAGAAGGAAGTGTGTAAGTAAAGAGAAAAGGGGTGCGAAATGGAAAGGGGAAGGAGCAATGAGAGAGGAGTGGTGGAACTGTGCACAGAATGCACGAATAGAGGATACGCGGACACTCAAAATTGTGCATCTAATATGCTTTTATTAGTGCGCACCAATCCGCAAATGACTCATGATTATAAGAATATGGGGGGCTATCAAGCCTTCCGTGACCGTCAACAGTTCCAATTTTGCTCAGCTTCCTTTCCACCCAACTGCTATAATGGTACCGTGGTTAGAGACGTTCGGTTTTGAAATGTGCACATACACTGCACAAACACGTCTATCTACAAGCTCAAGGGGTAAAGTGACAAGCAATTAAGCCTTGATGATGAAGCGTTCAACACCGGATGCAGAAGGATCTGTTTAGGTGCATCCAAGCTTTCCTCCGTGATTCTGCGCTGTTCGTGGAGGAGAAGCCCAAAAATGTGATGATAGCGTCGATGTCGATGGCGAATTAGCCGTTTTGCTGAAACATGCCGAAATATGCGGACTGAGACACTGAAGTCGTTCTGGTGTCCGGAAAGTAGTGCCTGTGCATGCAGTAGGCTTGATGTAAAGCGAGGCCACTGACTGCGTCTGTCCTCATCTCTGCGTGTAATTTAAATATAGAGAGGTGATGGTCGTATCTTTGACTAAAGCTTACCGAACTGTGCTAGCTTTCTTGATTTGCCTTCCAATTTTGGAGCCACTTTTTCTACTCGCTCCTACTTTGAGAAGTGTGCAAGTTATTTGTCTGAGAGACTATTCAAAGCACCTGGTGTCTTGGTTGACTCTCACCTAATATACTTGAACACCTCACTGCTGGATGACATACGGGCATTAAGTAGGAGACCGATGAGTTGTAGAAGAAACCCACTGAGGAATGCATTTGAATAAAGATGTATAGTCAAGTCCACCAATGCGCAACAGCATTCACCTGATAACAACGCCTTCAAGCTGTATTTCAATGCCGGTCCCAACAACTTAACACACTCGACAATTTCATTCAAAGAACTAGGCGTTTACACATGAAAATGCAAAACCATTGCACACAGCCCCTCCCTCCCTCCCTCCCTTTCTCCACCTTAATCACTTAAGAGGACAAACTCAAGTCTAATGACAAAGGAACGCGGGTCAACTGCTTCTTCCCAAAAACAAAACCCAAGACAGCAAGTGACACGATCTGTTCCAAAATAACCAAATCAACTGCCTCACTCAACGGCACGAGCAGCCCACGAAGGCATAAAATCAGACAGGATCAGTGGCAGTCGACGCAGCACAGTAATACAAACGCTCGCTTGAGATTCTCTACACATGCATGAATAATAAATTCAAATAGACCCTGCGATTCCCTCACCTATTTGGTGCTATATGAGCGTCCCGACGCACTAAGCAGATAGGCAGATGTTAGAATGTAGAGTGGGCGGACAGATAGTATAGCCTATAAGCACGCTTTGCTTTCATTGTGTTTTAGTTTTTAAGCATTATTTACCAATTCCCTAAAATATTGCATTCATCTTTGCTTTACCATACCACATTTGGTGCACATCCGAGTAATGCTAATGAGTAGAATTGAAGTGATGGAAATTTTAGCCTTACGAGACGTAGCAATGGAAGTGGTTTCAATGTGTTAAACGGATGGAAATGCATTGAAGTGTAAATTGATTAAATGCACATAAGCGACTTGTTGATTGGCTGATGGAAAGGCGTGATCTGTACACAGATGCATAAATAGGATGGAGGGTCGGCACGGCCTGCCGCGCTGTGGTTGCGTGAGACGCGTCTCTGCATTCGTCTGCAAGGACGCCTGAGAGCGTGTGTAGGGTGTTTTGGAGATCGTGATCCGCGGCGCCGTCATGTACACTGGGCATGCGACGCTCGAGGACGTCATGGTTAGGACTGTGAACCAAGTCTTCAAGCATCAGGGTCATGCTCTCTGCAGCTTCGGTGGCTAGGTTGCGGTATAGCCGATAGACAGACAGGTGGAGACGTTGCAGCTGGTGTGTGAACGCTACAACGGCCCTGTTTATGGCGCCTTCCAACGCCACATTGCAGATTGCATTAATGTCGTCCTGTTCTATTCACAAGGCAACTGAGGCGGTGTAGGCAGGCCGTGTTGGGTAGCTGAGGCAGAGTTGGGAGTAGACTAGCAGGGCTTGGCTGTGCGTGTTGGAGATGCGTAGGTGGGTCGCTGTAATGAAGCCTTTTGACTCACTGCAGCCGTCTCTCCTTTGTCTTTGCTTGTTCAGCTTTCGGCTGTTCGTTCAACAGCCACAACGGACGTAGAGTAGGGATGGAGGTATGGCAATGGGCGACTGGATGATGAATGTGCGTATTGGGGGATGGCTGTTGATGCGTGGAGGGAGCATTGCATCTGAGGTCGGTAGTGACGTGTGTTTCACCGCCAATCTCGTTGTTGATGGTGACCGCTGGGTTGGTGAGGTGTCTCTGCTTTCCCACACTTTGTTGGCTTATGCTAGGCCAAGCTAAAGTGAAATAGCCTAGGCGGCTGCTCTAGATTACTCTATTCCACTTTACACTGCAGGATTCAATCAACATCTACGCTGACCATTATTGCCCGAAAACCTGAGCGCTTTGGCGGTCGAACATTCAAACCAGCACTTTCCGCGTAGATGCCACGATGCAGCGGGTGGTGCACACCACCAATAGGACCTAACCATTGCTAGTGTTAGATGTATGCGATGGAATATGTAACTGGTCTCTACGTGGAACTGTGCATCTATAGGCACCCACTGTCGAATTTTCCAAGCTGCGGCTTTCACGTCTGGCTTTGGTACTGGTCTCAGTGTAATCAATGGTGTGATACATTTAAGCTGCATTCGCAGCAAAGTTTTGCATTTCAACTTAGATGCGGGGCGAATCACACTGGAAGGAGGCACGTTTGGCTAAATAGCATTCCACATTTTATTGTTAATTGCCTGGCTAATCTCCTGGTCAGGAAAGACACCACAGATCCCACCCGAATTACCATGTCACGAAATTGGTGTCGATTAAATGCGACTGCTTTGCGAACCCTCGTAATAGCGCTTTGGGGCATGGGAAGTCAAGGTATAAATGCATATTGACCCATGCTGAGCAACTGCTTAAGACAATTAAATGAACTTGGAATCATGCTCCGTTGGTCCGAGTTTCTCTTCATCACGTTATAAGGCCTGCTTGCGTGGAGAGCTACATGCATGGACCCGTAACCAGGATGCAACGGTGATCAGGAGTTGTCTCTTTAGAGCAGATTGTTTTGCTCAGACTTTTCCAAATTTAAAGCAATGCAATGCAATGCAATGCCCCTTGTTTTCGTTACTGATTACCTCCAACTGCATTGAAGGACGTGTCAACAAGCAGCGCTAAGTGTTTATCCACTCGAAAGATTGATGCATAGGTGCTTTTGGACGAATTGTGAACCACTGCAGCGTCACAGCATAAGGATGAAATACAACGAAGTAGTCACGATAGCCTGTGACCGCCCTCTGACAATTGCGTGATGCTCTTCTCCAGTATAGTTGCGAAGACACCAAAAGGGAATTAACTTTCAATTAATAAGTGGAAGGAACGAGTGACCTGGAACTTGGGTAATACGATCATCCTGCCAACATTCGTTCACGTCGACGTGTGGCTTATTGGAATGAACGATTGTTCACATTTTCGCAGTTCATGACAGGGTTATTTACAGCGTGACTGCTTGAAACAATGTGGGACCCCACCAGTTCTACGCCATTCATTTGAAGGGCAATGCGCTAGACATAAGAGGGTCGACTAGTTGACAAATACAGGCCTTTGTTTTTATGCAAGAAAGACTGCTTGCTTGTGCGATGATTATTCACGTAATGACTGATGCTGGACCACGTTGGTGGATATTGGCGAGAAAACAGGCAGCAGTGTCGAATGCGTTGCTGTAGTGAGTTTTCACTCCACATAGGAGATTTTGACGACACGACGAAAACCAATGAGTTGACATGATGGTAAGGATAATTTAATTCCTCCCACGAGGACTGATCCACTTGCACGCCGACACCTCTGTCGCGTAATCATTCTCTGCCAGCACCCCTCCATACTGGTGCCTTCTCGTCTCATCTACTTACTTCTGCACAGTTTTTTAACAGTTGGCTCCCGCATTTCGTTCGTTTCGCGTCCTTCATCACACTTTTTTATTTAACACCTACATCACTTCCGACAGCATGCATTATCAACGATTTCGACGCAAAGCAAAGTCATCAGGTTTGCTTGCATCCCTCACCGGTGAGACAATGAAACTTGGGTGGTGCGCACAATGTGATGTTGAAGTCGGCCCTGAACAGAGTCGCTGCAGCTTCCACACAGCATCTGCCGCGATCTCCTCATCAATGCACGCATCAGCTTAGAAGCAACCAATCTACTGAAGCCATAGTGGATACGACCTTGGCGCATGATGGTATAGATTTGGCCCGTGGCGCTTTCTGTGTCAACATATCACGGAATAGCAGGTGACCTTGCCCAAGGAGAACCTTAAGCGCCAAACGAAACGTCTAGTGATTAGGCTCACAGATGTTGTGGTTAAGCTTCATGGCACCCTTCATGCTGACTTGCAACCCATTTCTGTGAGACGCGGTGCCTCTATACTCAAGAACCTTTCCTTTCTTACCACGGCCAAACAATGCTCCTTTGTAAAAGTGCTCTACTATCAGGCTTCTGTTCATTCTTTACATCCAAGTACTTTTGCAGCTGTATAGTCATCGTCGCAAAGACAATTCTACTCAGTTGCTTGTAACTTACATGGTCCTGAGCTAAGTATACATTTATATCTTCCCTTATTTGGTTCCTTTCGCTCCATTCCTTCTCAAAATTCAGCTCATTGTACCCTTCCAACTGCACAACCACTGTCGTTTGCTTCCATCAGAGGATTCGAAGCACAGCTTCCCTCCTCTTCCGCTGATGCTCAATGCTTTCCTCAGGCATCGAATGAGAGAGCCTACCGAGAACATAACTTGGCCCACTACATCCAAGTCTTCTGCAGTGAGTCGCCGATTCATTTTCCTACTTACACCTTCATCACATGCGCGTGCCCTCACAGTGCTTTTACAAACGCGAAACCATCAGCTTACATACTGCATTACAACTGCTTGCTAGGCGTTACCCGTTGCGCTGCAGTAAGCGAAAGAAACGGTAGTTTGAGTAAGTTAGACTTAGCTACACTACACTGCCACTTCGTTTGCCAATTCACCTTGACTCGAAGGCTTTGAGCACAAATTAGCCTTTCTCATGTTGTCTCAGATACATTTAAAAACAGAATGCACACAGAGGACCACTTGGCTAGCTCAGCCTCATTTTCGCAAATGTCTCATTCACCATTCTTCTTCGCTGGCAGTGGGAAGTGCTGTTGATATGAAGGACGGGCTCTCCTCCACTATAACGTTGGGTCTGCTACTTCAATCGGCCCGGCACCATCCAAAATCTGCAAAGGGACATTTACAGTGGCATGTTTAGCAAAGCACTACCTTATGACTCAACTCAAAGGGCATTACAGTGCCATCAACAACATGAATCAACTGCCATTCATGATTACCTCAAAGAACGTTCTCAGAGATTGAGGTCGGTGGGGAAGTGTGCGTCCAAACACAGAGGGTGCCCAGTTAATTCGCGCCTGTTTAGGTGATGCAACGCAGAAGTCGTTCGAAGCGGGCGCTTGCTCAGCAGCCGAGCGTGGCGCAGTGATATATGAGGGCACCACATTGATGGTTGACGTTGCCGCAGTTGCTGATCCCACTACGGCTATATCGGCATCAATTTCCTGTAGAAAACAGCGAAAGCTGACAATGGAGCACTGCTAATTGAGCACTTGCATAGGGCACACAATGAAGATTACCTGCTCCACATGACTGCCACTTCTAGCACTGAGAACAACTTCGTGAAATTGCCATGCGTATTTGTGCAGCAGCGGTGGTATCCGAGCATTGCAGCACGCGTACATCCCACTTCTCTCCCTACACACAACACACATGAATGCTTGTGCTACTAACTACGAACAGTAGAACCTCAGAGTAAATCATGCAAAGGGACTTACGTGGGCAGCAGTGCAGCTATTTGACGTAGTATGCGATTGGGAAGGACGAAGCTGAAAACGAAGGGAAAGATAAGGAATTAGTAGATTCAGTCTTCTATCATCTAGTCTTAACAATGCTCTCCCACCTTGACGACTTGTATTCAACACCTTCGACGACTTTAAACGCACTACTCCAAACATCCGACAAACCACCGCCTCTGATTGAATGTAACGCTTCCCCCTATGGATTGTCTACACATGATGACGCGAGTTGATACAGCCAGCCCGAAAGTGGGGCTGTATGCACTCTTCACGGATATGCTGACTGAGTAGAAGTGAATGAGCACTTCCATTCACATCACCAAGTAGGAAGTTTTAAGAGCAGTTAGCCGTCGCATGTCGATCTGTCATTCCGCCTCTTCACACGCATGATGAAGTGGAACGAAACAACCAACTAAGCACGCCTACCCCATAACGATGCTAAAACGACAATTTGTTGAGAAGGCACAGCGTTTAAGCCGCTCCTACACCCTCCATCCCAAAACACTCTACCTAGCACAAGAGTCAAACCATGTCAACCACGGTAATGATAGCACCTTTCAAATGCCCAATGTTCAATCAGCGACCATCATGATATTATTTTGAAGTGCTGCAATGCCTGTGAGTGGCCACAAAGAGGCATGATAAGGAGAGATTGGGGAGCATACCCGTGACTTTCGTCCTCATTTCGTGCAATGGTGTCTCGCAATATGCACAGATCCTTGAGAGCGTAGAGCTGACGCTTGTCCAGAGACTCCCTCACCACCGCATGCGATTTCGACAGATACTCCAATGCGTTAAACTGCGGTTTCTTGTAAATCTAATGTGAGGAAACAACAAAAAAGGAGAGCAGTCAAAGATAATGGAGAGTGCCGAATAGGTAGAGCAGAAGAGTGATACGTACACGCAGACAAAGCCGCCGACTGCGTTGTAGGACCTCAGTGAGGAGACCCTGATCAGCTAACATGCCGCGAAGCACCTCAGCCACGTAGAGCAGATAGTGTGTATCTGAGCGAGCATAGTCCATCATCTCCTTGGGAAGAGGTCTAAGCGCAGAAAATGCCCACAATAGCCACAAGAAGTGGCACTGCCTATTACAACATCATAGCAGACTAGGCAACTTATTACGCAACATAAGCTGACCCTTGCCTCCACTACGAGTGCCTCCCATCATGCCGTCCAAACGTGTAATACTTTAGTCCTTACGCTTCACGGACATAGAAGCATTCATGATAGGCTCCTGGGCCTGGGCCATGCAACATGCCACAGCGTCAGCTGAGACACTTGCATTAACTACCAAATGACTACCTCAGCACCAAGGATAAGGGAAGTAGTGAGGAGAGTGTATCATGAAAGACTAGCACAATGCAGCATGTCTCCAAGTACTGAATAAGCCAATAAGTGAGAGCAAGTAATTGTGGCTTGCGAAGTCTTCACTTTTCCAATGGGATATTCTGCAGCCGCAGCCGCAGCCACAGCAGCCGTAGCCGCAGCAGCAGCAGCAGCAGCAGCAGCTACACGCACCTCACGGTGGCGTTCACTATGAACTCACCTTATTCTCCAATCGGCCAACTGGAGTGCTTTGTTAGGAAGAAAGCCAACAAAGTACTGCAGTAGGTAAGCAAGGCAAAATCGCGGAAAACGCAGTGTCCGAGCTGCCTGTCCGGTGTCGAAGAGATTCACCATGTACACACCGAAGTCTCGTTGCAGCCACATGAGGTCCAAATCGGAGCCGTGAAGTACCTTCACAAGCCTCGGATCAGTGAACACATAGCTCAACTGGTCGAGGTGGTCATGAAGAGCAAGGGCATCAACAATGTAATCCTTGGTACGCGTAGACAGCTGGATGAGGCATGTCATGCCCAGGAATGTGCGGTAACTGTGGTGCTGTTATCGAAAGAGGCAACAATTACAAGGCTTCTAGCTGAAGGTACATGGAGCAAAAGCATGCTGCATTACGACGCTACTCACTTCTAGATCAACAGCGATTTCTGACGCTGCACTCAATTCCGCCAACATATTGCTTAGGCCGTCCACGGTCTCGATGATATCCAGTGGTGTTTCCTCCAGAGAAAGTGGCCTTGCATTCGGTGTGGTGCTGTCATATTCGTACTGCCCTAAGCTCCTTCCGTACGCCTCCAGCTCTGATAGATAGGGGTGCATGTAATCACAAGTTTGGGGATCTGCTTCAAAAGTGCAATCTAAAAGAACAACGCGCATTAAATAGGAAGCCTCAAAACTCCAAGTTATCTGTTTGAAACGAGGCGAGATAGACACCTTGCAAGTGGACGATGGCATTTGGTTTTGAATTCAAAGTTGGCACGAATGGTGCGTGACTGTTGTCCGGTCGACGAGCGAAGAAATCTTGTGGCCGGACAGGAATTGAGTTGGTGGGCAATCCAGCTTTGGTATCAATAGGAATCGCAGTCTATCATCAACAAAATCACAACGTTTATTCATCTTACAGGAAGGAGACGTCGTGAGGCGCCTGCTGCATCGTCTTCACCACAACCGTTCTCATGCATCTCGATGACAGTACTGAGACAGCGTGAGTGAGCATCACGTATATATAGACGGGGCGCTAGCCTCCAGCCAATGAAAACAAAGCTGTCTTCAAAATGATCATGGAGCAAATTGCTATCGAGGAGGGTTCGACTGCCAAAGTGAGTGATGCAAGGTGAACAGAAATCAGAAAAGCACGAGGATACATAATGAATCAGCCTATACATGCCCTGATTCCAGGCGTAGAAAGAAACTTCGCTGTGCATGCAATGAATGATCGTGCTTTGCGATAATATGTTTCTCTCCTGTCATTTTGCCTTTTGAAACGGTGTTAAAAATGCTCGCTAGAAATGTTGTGGCGACATTCCCTAAAGGATGCGCGGTGATAGGACAACAACAACATCAACAATTCAGTCCTAATGGGAGGAAGTTGTGGAGTAGGGGCGCAATAGGATGAGCAAATCCTTGATGCGTGATTGTGCACGGTAAAACTGGCAAGTTGAGGCCGACTCAAATGGACATCATTCAAATGTCATGAATGGGAAATGAATAAGACCGCTTCATATCAAAAGCAACCATACCTTGCGTTTCTAAAGCCGTTTACAGAGGTCACGACAGGAAGGCAATGACAAATTTGGATTTAAGTAACAGCAAAACTGGTTGAGTGTAGCTGCAGGCAATGCGGAGACTTGAAGAGCAGCCACACAGTACAGTAGCTGCATGATGCGCCCCGTTGCGGCAGACGCCTCTCGAGATGTAGCTAAGGCATGGCACATTAATTGCATAGAGCTGGATCGAGTTTGTTGCATGGATGAGGTCTACTCATGCTGTCATGCTGTGTGGAGCTAGAGTGAGACCTGCTCAGCTGTTGGAAAGACAAGATTAGTCCTCGCATTGCAGACCAGAGACGGGCGATCTTCCTTTTCTCAGCTGTCCAAGTGAAAACCGATCACGCGTATCGAAACTCAGTACGATTTGTGCAAGGCAGTGTTTCGGTCAACAGGGATGATTCCATCATCATCATCATCATCGCCATCGTCGTCGTCTAACGCAATTAAATAGGGCAAAGTGAGTAACTCGAACGACCTACTTCGATGTGGTTAGATGTGTGAGCACAGTTGAACGGTCGCATTCCAGAACGGTCGACACAGAAGGCTCACCAACTTCACCCATCACAAATGGTCATGAATGGCTATGCTCCGCTTAGTGTTGCCGCAGCAGGCTACGTCTCTTTCACTCCCCCATTAGGTCATAGAATGCGTGAACCAAGGGTGGGAAATCTCGCACCAACTGAATGCCGCGCGACATTACTGTTGCTATGATGGTGGTGACTTGGGAACGAACCACGACACGACAGCCACCCTCGACATCGAATATCACAGCCGAGCGCCTTTGAAACGTTTGCATCTATCAGTCAGAGGACTAACTGCTGAGCGAATGCGAGATTGAACCCAAGGTATTAGGTGAATCTGAAACGGCGTTGGTTGGAGAGACGGAGTGGGGTGGAGAGAGAGGTATTATTTCACGCCTTCGTTGTGCTTTAGAGATTTCGGGGGTAGACAAATAGTGTTGGTGACTAACACCCACACACAGCTGTGTGACAAGTTCTACTGCTTATGCCACCTTCACGGCTTAGAAAGCCAATGGAAGTGTGAGAGCTCCAGTTTGACATTAACTACACCATGCACACTGTGCGTACCATTGACTGCAACTCGTCGAAGACCTCTAGCAAATACATGTCTAATGCATCAGTGCTATGCCCTCAATCTGTTATTCGAGTGGCTAAACTTCAGTGCTGTTTAAACGGAGGTGTTGAACCAGTCTATAAGGGGCGGAGAAATGCCCTTCTATTTGCCAAAGCGATGTGTACTCCACTCAAGCATTACACCTTCTTCGTTTGTCTCCAAGATGGACGCCAGAGGCTGCACGATAGCTTCCTTTACTCAATACAACTTTGTCGAGGAGTCTGGACGTAGCTTAGGACATTCATGTTGGTAATTTGCCCTAATTCAGCTTAATGACAAACACTGAACCTTAATGACTCATCGGAGGAACATTTACGTTGAACTGAACATTGGTGGTGTTCGTGATTTTGGGCGATTAGAATGGCCAGCGAAGTACCCTAAAAGTTCATTTTCCTTGCGACTAGTGTTTTCATTAAGGTAATGCTTTTCTGATTTCTGTTCACCTTGCATCACTCACTTTGGCAGTCGAACCCTCCTCGATAGCAATTTGCTCCATGATCATTTTGAAGACAGCTTTGTTTTCATTGGCTGGAGGCTAGTGCCCCGTCTATATATACGTGATGCTCACTCACGCTGTCTCAGTACTGTCATCGAGATGCATGAGAACGGTTGTGGTGAAGACGATGCAGCAGGCGCCTCACGACGTCTCCTTTCTGTAAGATGAATAAGCGTTGTGATTTTGTTGATGATAGACTGCGATTCCTATTGATAGCAAAGCTGGATTGCCCACCAACTCAATTCCTGTCCGGCCACAAGATTTCTTCGCTCGTCGACCGGACAACAGTCACGCACCATTCGTGCCAACTTTGAAATCAAAACCAAATGCCATCGTCCACTTGCAAGGTGTCTATCTCGCCTCGTTTCAAACAGATAACTTGGAGTTTTGAGGCTTCCTATCTAATGCGCGTTGTTCTTTTAGATTGCACTTTTGAAGCAGATCCCCAAACTGGTGATTACATGCACCCCTATCTATCAGAGCTGGAGGCGTACGGAAGGAGCTTAGGGCAGTACGAATATGATAGCACCACACCGAATGCAAGGCCACTTTCTCTGGAGGAAACACCACTGGATATCATCGAGACCGTGGACGGCCTAAGCAATATGTTGGCGGAATTGAGTGCAGCGTCAGAAATCGCTGTTGATCTAGAAGTGAGTAGCGTCGTAATGCAGCATGCTTTTGCTCCATGTACCTTCAGCTAGAAGCCTTGTAATTGTTACCTCTTTCGATAACAGCACCACAGTTACCGCACATTCCTGGGCATGACATGCCTCATCCAGCTGTCTACGCGTACCAAGGATTACATTGTTGATGCCCTTGCTCTTCATGACCACCTCGACCAGTTGAGCTATGTGTTCACTGATCCGAGGCTTGTGAAGGTACTTCACGGCTCCGATTTGGACCTCATGTGGCTGCAACGAGACTTCGGTGTGTACATGGTGAATCTCTTCGACACCGGACAGGCAGCTCGGGCACTGCGTTTTCCGCGATTTTGCCTTGCTTACCTACTGCAGTACTTTGTTGGCTTTCTTCCTAACAAAGCACTCCAGTTGGCCGATTGGAGAATAAGGTGAGTTCATAGTGAACGCCACCGTGAGGTGCGTGTAGCTGCTGCTGCTGCTGCTGCTGCGGCTACGGCTGCTGTGGCTGCGGCTGCGGCTGCAGAATATCCCATTGGAAAAGTGAAGACTTCGCAAGCCACAATTACTTACTCTCACTTATTGGCTTATTCAGTACTTGGGGACATGCTGCATTGTGCTAGTCTTTCATGATACACTCTCCTCACTACTTCCCTTATCCTTGGTGCTGAGGTAGTCATTTGGTAGTTAATGCAAGTGTCTCAGCTGACGCTGTGGCATGTTGCATGGCCCAGGCCCAGGAGCCTATCATGAATGCTTCTATGTCCGTGAAGCGTAAGGACTAAAGTATTACACGTTTGGACGGCATGATGGGAGGCACTCGTAGTGGAGGCAAGGGTCAGCTTATGTTGCGTAATAAATTGCCTAGTCTGCTATGATGTTGTAATAGGCAGTGCCACTTCTTGTGGCTATTGTGGGCATTTTCTGCGCTTAGACCTCTTCCCAAGGAGATGATGGACTATGCTCGCTCAGATACACACTATCTGCTCTACGTGGCTGAGGTGCTTCGCGGCATGTTAGCTGATCAAGGTCTCCTCACTGAGGTCCTACAACGCAGTCGGCGGCTTTGTCTGCGTGTACGTATCACTCTTCTGCTCTACCTATTCGGCACTCTCCATTTTCTTTGACTGCTTTCCCCCTTGTTGTTTCCTCACATTAGATTTACAAGAAACCGCAGTTTAACGCATTGGAGTATCTGTCGAAATCGCATGCGGTGGTGAGGGAGTCTCTGGACAAGCGTCAGCTCTACGCTCTCAAGGATCTGTGCATATTGCGAGACACCATTGCACGAAATGAGGACGAAAGTCACGGGTATGCTCCCCAATCTCTCCTTATCATGCCTCTTTGTGGCCACTCACAGGCATTGCAGCACTTCAAAATAATATCATAATGGTCGCTGATTGAACATTGGGCATTTGAAAGGTGCTATCATTACCGTGGTTGACATGGTTTGGCTCTTGTGCTAGGTAGAGTGTTTTGGGATGGAGGGTGTAGGAGCGGCTTAAACGCTGTGCCTTCTCAACAAATTGTCGTTTTAGCATCGTTATGGGGTAGGCGTGCTTAGTTGGTTGTTTCGTTCCACTTCATCATGCGTGTGAAGAGGCGGAATGACAGGTCGACATGCGACGGCTAACTGCTCTTAAAACTTCCTATTTGGTGATGTGAATGCAAGTGCTCATTCACTTCGACTCAGTCAGCATATCTGTGAAGAGTGCATACAACCCCACTTTCGGGCTGGCTGTATCAACTCGCGTCATCATGTGTAGACAATCCATAGGGAGAAGCGTTACATTCAATCAGAGGCGGTGGTTTGTCTGATGTTTGGAGTAGTGCGTTTAAAGTCGTCGAAGGTGTTGAATACAAGTCGTCAGGGTGGGAGAGCATTGTTAAGACTAGATGATAGAAGACTGAATCTACTAATTCCTTATCTTTCCCTTCGTTTTCAGCTTCGTCCTTCCCAATCGCATACTACGTCAAATAGCTGCACTGCTGCCCACGTAAGTCCCTTTGCATGATTTACTCTGAGGTTCTACTGTTCGTAGTTAGTAGCACAAGCATTCATGTGTGTTGTGTGTAGGGAGAGAAGTGGGATGTACGCGTGCTGCAATGCTCGGATACCACCGCTGCTGCACAAATACGCATGGCAATTTCACGAAGTTGTTCTCAGTGCTAGAAGTGGCAGTCATGTGGAGCAGGTAATCTTCATTGTGTGCCCTATGCAAGTGCTCAATTAGCAGTGCTCCATTGTCAGCTTTCGCTGTTTTCTACAGGAAATTGATGCCGATATAGCCGTAGTGGGATCAGCAACTGCGGCAACGTCAACCATCAATGTGGTGCCCTCATATATCACTGCGCCACGCTCGGCTGCTGAGCAAGCGCCCGCTTCGAACGACTTCTGCGTTGCATCACCTAAACAGGCGCGAATTAACTGGGCACCCTCTGTGTTTGGACGCACACTTCCCCACCGACCTCAATCTCTGAGAACGTTCTTTGAGGTAATCATGAATGGCAGTTGATTCATGTTGTTGATGGCACTGTAATGCCCTTTGAGTTGAGTCATAAGGTAGTGCTTTGCTAAACATGCCACTGTAAATGTCCCTTTGCAGATTTTGGATGGTGCCGGGCCGATTGAAGTAGCAGACCCAACGTTATAGTGGAGGAGAGCCCGTCCTTCATATCAACAGCACTTCCCACTGCCAGCGAAGAAGAATGGTGAATGAGACATTTGCGAAAATGAGGCTGAGCTAGCCAAGTGGTCCTCTGTGTGCATTCTGTTTTTAAATGTATCTGAGACAACATGAGAAAGGCTAATTTGTGCTCAAAGCCTTCGAGTCAAGGTGAATTGGCAAACGAAGTGGCAGTGTAGTGTAGCTAAGTCTAACTTACTCAAACTACCGTTTCTTTCGCTTACTGCAGCGCAACGGGTAACGCCTAGCAAGCAGTTGTAATGCAGTATGTAAGCTGATGGTTTCGCGTTTGTAAAAGCACTGTGAGGGCACGCGCATGTGATGAAGGTGTAAGTAGGAAAATGAATCGGCGACTCACTGCAGAAGACTTGGATGTAGTGGGCAAAGTTATGTTCTCGGTAGGCTCTCTCATTCGATGCCTGAGGAAAGCATTGAGCATCAGCGGAAGAGGAGGGAAGCTGTGCTTCGAATCCTCTGATGGAAGCAAACGACAGTGGTTGTGCAGTTGGAAGGGTACAATGAGCTGAATTTTGAGAAGGAATGGAGCGAAAGGAACCAAATAAGGGAAGATATAAATGTATACTTAGCTCAGGACCATGTAAGTTACAAGCAACTGAGTAGAATTGTCTTTGCGACGATGACTATACAGCTGCAAAAGTACTTGGATGTAAAGAATGAACAGAAGCCTGATAGTAGAGCACTTTTACAAAGGAGCATTGTTTGGCCGTGGTAAGAAAGGAAAGGTTCTTGAGTATAGAGGCACCGCGTCTCACAGAAATGGGTTGCAAGTCAGCATGAAGGGTGCCATGAAGCTTAACCACAACATCTGTGAGCCTAATCACTAGACGTTTCGTTTGGCGCTTAAGGTTCTCCTTGGGCAAGGTCACCTGCTATTCCGTGATATGTTGACACAGAAAGCGCCACGGGCCAAATCTATACCATCATGCGCCAAGGTCGTATCCACTATGGCTTCAGTAGATTGGTTGCTTCTAAGCTGATGCGTGCATTGATGAGGAGATCGCGGCAGATGCTGTGTGGAAGCTGCAGCGACTCTGTTCAGGGCCGACTTCAACATCACATTGTGCGCACCACCCAAGTTTCATTGTCTCACCGGTGAGGGATGCAAGCAAACCTGATGACTTTGCTTTGCGTCGAAATCGTTGATAATGCATGCTGTCGGAAGTGATGTAGGTGTTAAATAAAGAAGTGTGATGAAGGACGCGAAACGAACGAAATGCGGGAGCCAACTGTTAAAAAACTGTGCAGAAGTAAGTAGATGAGACGAGAAGGCACCAGTATGGAGGGGTGCTGGCAGAGAATGATTACGCGACAGAGGTGTCGGCGTGCAAGTGGATCAGTCCTCGTGGGAGGAAGTAAATTATCCTTACCATCATGTCAACTCATTGGTTTTCGTCGTGTCGTCAAAATCTCCTATGTGGAGTGAAAACTCACTACAGCAACGCATTCGACACTGCTGCCTGTTTTCTCGCCAATATCCACCAACGTGGTCCAGCATCAGTCATTACGTGAATAATCATCGCACAAGCAAGCAGTCTTTCTTGCATAAAAACAAAGGCCTGTATTTGTCAACTAGTCGACCCTCTTATGTCTAGCGCATTGCCCTTCAAATGAATGGCGTAGAACTGGTGGGGTCCCACATTGTTTCAAGCAGTCACGCTGTAAATAGTCCTGTCATGAATTGCGAAAATGTGAACAATCGTTCATTCCAATAAGCCACACGTCGACGTGAACGAATGTTGGCAGGATGATCGTATTACCCAAGTTCCAGGTCACTCGTTCCTTCCACTTATTAATTGAAAGTTAATTCCCTTTTGGTGTCTTCGCAACTATACTGGAGAAGAGCATCGCGCAATTGTCAGAGGGCGGTCACAGGCTATCGTGACCACTTCGTTGTATTTCATCCTTATGCTGTGACGCTGCAGTGGTTCACAATTCGTCCAAAAGCACCTATGCATCAATCTTTCGAGTGGATAAACACTTAGCGCTGCTTGTTGACACGTCCTTCAATGCAGTTGGAGGTAATCAGTAACGAAAACAAGGGGGATTGCATTGCATTGCATTGCTTTAAATTTGGAAAAGTCTGAGCAAAACAATCTGCTCTAAAGAGACAACTCCTGATCACCGTTGCATCCTGGTTACGGGTCCATGCATGTAGCTCTCCACGCAAGCAGGCCTTATAACGTGATGAAGAGAAACTCGGACCAACGGAGCATGATTCCAAGTTCATTTAATTGTCTTAAGCAGTTGCTCAGCATGGGTCAATATGCATTTATACCTTGACTTCCCATACCCCAAAGCGCTATTACGAGGGTTCGCAAAGCAGTCGCATTTAATCGACACCAATTTCGTGACATGGTAATTCGGGTGGGATCTGTGGTGTCTTTCCTGACCAGGAGATTAGCCAGGCAATTAACAATAAAATGTGGAATGCTATTTAGCCAAACGTGCCTCCTTCCAGTGTGATTCGCCCCGCATCTAAGTTGAAATGCAAAACTTTGCTGCGAATGCAGCTTAAATGTATCACACCATTGATTACACTGAGACCAGTACCAAAGCCAGACGTGAAAGCCGCAGTTTGGAAAATTCGACAGTGGGTGCCTATAGATGCACAGTTCCACGTAGAGACCAGTTACATATTCCTTCGCATACATCTAACACTAGCAATGGTTAGGTCCTATTGGTGGTGTGCACCACCCGCTGCATCGTGGCATCTACGCGGAACGTGCTGGTTTGAATGTTCGACCGCCAAAGCGCTCAGGTTTTCGGGCAATAATGGTCAGCGTAGATGTTGATTGAATCCTGCAGTGTAAAGTGGAATAGAGTAATCTAGAGCAGCCGCCTAGGCTATTTCACTTTAGCTTGGCCTAGCATAAGCCAACAAAGTGTGGGAAAGCAGAGACACCTCACCAACCCAGCGGTCACCATCAACAACGAGATTGGCGGTGAAACACACGTCACTACCGACCTCAGATGCAATGCTCCCTCCACGCATCAACAGCCATCCCCCAATACGCACATTCATCATCCAGTCGCCCATTGCCATACCTCCATCCCTACTCTACGTCCGTTGTGGCTGTTGAACGAACAGCCGAAAGCCGAACAAGCAAAGACAAAGGAGAGACGGCTGCAGTGAGTCAAAAGGCTTCATTACAGCGACCCACCTACGCATCTCCAACACGCGCAGCCAAGCCCTGCTAGTCTACTCCCAACTCTGCCTCAGCTACCCAACACGGCCTGCCTACACCGCCTCAGTTGCCTTGTGAATAGAACAGGACGACATTAATGCAATCTGCAATGTGGCGTTGGAAGGCGCCATAAACAGGGCCGTTGTAGCGTTCACACACCAGCTGCAACGTCTCCACCTGTCTGTCTATCGGCTATACCGCAACCTAGCCACCGAAGCTGCAGAGAGCATGACCCTGATGCTTGAAGACTTGGTTCACAGTCCTAACCATGACGTCATCGAGCGTCGCATGCCCAGTGTACATGACGGCGCCGCGGATCACAATCTCCAAAACACCCTACACACGCTCTCAGGCGTCCTTGCAGACGAATGCAGAGACGCGTCTCACGCAACCACAGCGCGGCAGGCCGTGCCGACCCTCCATCCTATTTATGCATCTGTGTACAGATCACGCCTTTCCATCAGCCAATCAACAAGTCGCTTATGTGCATTTAATCAATTTACACTTCAATGCATTTCCATCCGTTTAACACATTGAAACCACTTCCATTGCTACGTCTCGTAAGGCTAAAATTTCCATCACTTCAATTCTACTCATTAGCATTACTCGGATGTGCACCAAATGTGGTATGGTAAAGCAAAGATGAATGCAATATTTTAGGGAATTTGTAAATAATGCTTATAAATTTAAAACACAATGAAAGCAAAGCGTGCTTACAGGCTATACTATCTGTCCGCCCACTCTACATTCTAACATCTGCCTATCTGCTTAGTGCGTCGGGACGCTCATATAGCACCAAATAGGTGAGGGAATCGCAGGGTCTATTTGAATTTATTATTCATGCATGTGTAGAGAATCTCAAGCGAGCGTTTGTATTACTGTGCTGCGTCGACTGCCACTGATCCTGTCTGATTTTATGCCTTCGTGGGCTGCTCGTGCCGTTGAGTGAGGCAGTTGATTTGGTTATTTTGGAGCAGATCGTGTCACTTGCTGTCTTGGGTTTTGTTTTTGGGAAGAAGCAGTTGACCCGCGTTCCTTTGTCATTAGACTTGAGTTTGTCCTCTTAAGTGATTAAGGTGGAGAAAGGGAGGGAGGGAGGGAGGGGCTGTGTGCAATGGTTTTGCATTTTCATGTGTAAACGCCTAGTTCTTTGAATGAAATTGTCGAGTGTGTTAAGTTGTTGGGACCGGCATTGAAATACAGCTTGAAGGCGTTGTTATCAGGTGAATGCTGTTGCGCATTGGTGGACTTGACTATACATCTTTATTCAAATGCATTCCTCAGTGGGTTTCTTCTACAACTCATCGGTCTCCTACTTAATGCCCGTATGTCATCCAGCAGTGAGGTGTTCAAGTATATTAGGTGAGAGTCAACCAAGACACCAGGTGCTTTGAATAGTCTCTCAGACAAATAACTTGCACACTTCTCAAAGTAGGAGCGAGTAGAAAAAGTGGCTCCAAAATTGGAAGGCAAATCAAGAAAGCTAGCACAGTTCGGTAAGCTTTAGTCAAAGATACGACCATCACCTCTCTATATTTAAATTACACGCAGAGATGAGGACAGACGCAGTCAGTGGCCTCGCTTTACATCAAGCCTACTGCATGCACAGGCACTACTTTCCGGACACCAGAACGACTTCAGTGTCTCAGTCCGCATATTTCGGCATGTTTCAGCAAAACGGCTAATTCGCCATCGACATCGACGCTATCATCACATTTTTGGGCTTCTCCTCCACGAACAGCGCAGAATCACGGAGGAAAGCTTGGATGCACCTAAACAGATCCTTCTGCATCCGGTGTTGAACGCTTCATCATCAAGGCTTAATTGCTTGTCACTTTACCCCTTGAGCTTGTAGATAGACGTGTTTGTGCAGTGTATGTGCACATTTCAAAACCGAACGTCTCTAACCACGGTACCATTATAGCAGTTGGGTGGAAAGGAAGCTGAGCAAAATTGGAACTGTTGACGGTCACGGAAGGCTTGATAGCCCCCCATATTCTTATAATCATGAGTCATTTGCGGATTGGTGCGCACTAATAAAAGCATATTAGATGCACAATTTTGAGTGTCCGCGTATCCTCTATTCGTGCATTCTGTGCACAGTTCCACCACTCCTCTCTCATTGCTCCTTCCCCTTTCCATTTCGCACCCCTTTTCTCTTTACTTACACACTTCCTTCTACCAGGTTTCTTCGTTCCCTCCAATTTTCGGCACCTTCTCTTCTTCCAGCCCACCCAATACCCACACACCCATTAGATATTCCAACACTACCACCACAACTACTTGTAGGGGAAGCTAGTAGGCTCCCTTCTCTACGTCACCTCTATTTCTCAAACATTATTCCTTACTTATTTCTTCCTCCTCAAGCACCCCATCATTCCATTCCACTTTCTCACTACTTCATTTGCTCCCTCTCTCCCAATTATTCACTCAAGTAATGCCATGCAACATTCATTTCCACCACCACCACCACCACTTAGAGTTGACGTATTCTAGTCAAAATGAGGAGTTCTTTTTAACTCAAAGTAACTGCCATCATTTAAGCCGTGAGTTTAATTAATGGTCAAAGTTGGGCCAGCAGATGACATGGTTAATGGGCAGGGTGGTCATCTGTTATATGGCTAAGACCATGCCCCAATTTCGCCCTTCCAAAGCTCAGCTTAGCGGGCAGAAAGACGATTGTCAGGCCTCGCACCCCAACATTTAAGCTTATCATATAAGAGTCCAACGACAATAATACAACGAGCGCATATTGCAAGAGTCAAAAGCGGCTAAGGGATTATACGCCATATCGCTTCGCTTTGTCTCTCTCATCATCCTTGCATTGCGGTGGATGATAACCATTTTGTAGACAAATTACTTGGTCCAAGAGGGATCACTGACGTTGGTGTCAAGCATCGCCTCAACTACGTCAAATATCGACGACTGGGATGGTGAGCTCGTGGGTGCTTGTTGCAGCACTGACTATGTTGTGATGGCTGACGCGTGAGGTGTATGAAGGGATGCGTTGGGGGCGATGCTACAAAGAAGAGAGGGACAATGCAGTGCTTTGCTTGTTTAGACTATCGGATTCGGTTAGGGTCACAGAGGTGACCATATTGCCCTAGCTGCGTAGGCTGGCCTCCAAGCCATGCCAGCAGCTTATTTCCCTCTCTCTGTTGAATATGTACATATTCTACCCTAGTATTCTGCCTTCTGTACAATTGGGTTTGTCACTTGAACTCCTGTCGAATCCATTGTTTTATTTGCTACGCATTTATAAGAAACGATGATAGTTCACCTTACTGTAATGGTCGAGGGAAAAAGAAGGAATGTGAGTAAAAAGGAAGAGGAGGATGTATTGTTGAGACGTCAGCGTTGAAGAAATAAAAACAAAGCTGAAATTGGCATATTCCCTATCGGCATCGACCCTATCATCACATTTCTGGGTTTCCCTTCCACGAACAACGCAGAACCACGGAAGAAAACTTGGGTGCAACTGAACAGATCCTGCTTCATCCGGTGTCGGACACTTCATCACCAAGGCCAAATTGCTTATCACTTTGCTCCTTCTGCTTGTAGATAGACGTGTTTGTGCAGTGTATGTGCACATTTTAAAACGGAATCGCCCTAGCTACGGAACTATTGTAGTAGTTAGGCGAAAAAGAAACTAAGCATCACAATGTAGTCAGTGCTGCAACAAGCATCCACGAGTTAACCATGCCAGTCGCCGACATTCGCCGCGATTGAAGCCAGGCTTCACACCCACGTCAGTGATCCCTCCTGGTAGTGCATTGAACTTGGAGTTTCATTTGGCCTAGGAACAAAGTTCAGAATAAGAGGTTCTGCCGACCATCAGTATGTCCGTGGGGAGACGTTAGCACACCGATCTCCTTAAGCAAGTATATTTAGGGCAATCTTGAGAACAAAAGCTTTCTAGGTGGTCCATGTCTAGTGTCGCTTCAGCTGTTAATACCTTTCTTGTAGAACACGGAGATGGCATAGGTGCCCAAGGTGGGTGTCGTTCTTAGCCCTTCTGCTATAGGAAGTCAGGGATACTCCCATCCAAAGCACATGCACCTCTTTCGCACCGCTGCAATATGCCACAGGTGGTATGGATCGGGACAGATACCCTATAGAGTCACGTCTGCTTTCCGCTGCGGCCAATGTTGAGTGTTGAAGTTCCCTTGAGGACAAAAAAAGGCAAACTACCAAGGCAGAATATATTTGTTCAACAGGCAGAGGAAATGACCTGTTGGCATGGCTCGGAGGCCAGCCAACACAGCTAGGGCAATTTGGCCGCCTCTATGACCCTGACCGAAATCGGTAGTTCAAACAAACAATGTATTACAATGGTGCCCGGTTGTTGGTGCTTATTCCACAAAAACCGCACAAAAGTCAACAGTTGTATTAGCAGGATTGGGGTTTCACTTAGGTCTTAACCACCGAGGGGGCCAAACAGGAAGAGAGAAGAGGGGGAGGTGGCGTCCATCTAATACTGGTGATGAAACAGTAAATAGTAACGAAGGAAGGAACACTTGTCAGTTGACATCACGCTTGTATTAATGAGAGGGGAGGAGGAGGAATGTGGTTTGCTCAAGTGAAGACACCACCAACAACAAGTGTTTTCCATTATAACTCGTCGAGACGAATGGAGAAACGGTGCACCAAGTAACAGCAAGTATAAGGTAGATGATGAATGCCTGCACTCACTTCGCCTCTCGTCCTGGTGGTCCAAAAACACCGTATGGTCGCACGACGAAAGAGAGTGCACCAAATCCGTTGAGACGTTGTGGTGAGTGGCCATGATTGCTCTTGTTGCATGGATGATGATGGTGGTAATGCTTCGTTAGTTTGAACTACCGGTATCGGTCAGGGTCACAGAGGTGACCACGTTGTTCTGGCTGCGTAGGCTGGCCTCCGGGCCTTGCCACCAGCTCATTTCCCTCTGTCTCTTAAACTAATATTTTCTACCGTAGTATTCTGCCTGCTTTTGCCTTTAAGGGAGTTTCGGGACGCTACAATGGTGGTGGTGTTGGTGGTGGGAATGTCGGAAGAAGTGAAGGCTCGTCAATCAACTAGGTGCTGTTGCACTGAATAACCGCACAGCAAATGCCTACACTTCTCATGGTGGTGACGCCTCAGACGAGGAGGAGGAGGAGGAGGTGATACATCTAAGTACCTAATTAAAGGGATGAAAGAAGGAGACGACCGAGTGCACTGATCGATTGAGCCTATACCATGCGACTGCCTGTATCTATCGTCGCGACTCCTCTCACCCACTCCATTGTCCGCTGCACCCACCCACTCTTCCAACATCCAGTGCGTGGACAACCTACTGGCTGCTGAGGTCAGCATACCAAGGCAGTCGAAATTGCTGAGACCTGGGGTTGGAGGAAGTGGGGAGAGAGTGCACAATTTGGTTTGTGTGTGCATACGTTCATTCCAGCAACGCATCCTGCAGACCCGCTGAGGTGAAGCCAAAAGGAGAAGAATTGTGAAGGAAGGGGCAGTTGTGTGTTTGACAGTCAGATCAAGACACCAAAAGGTCGATCGGTCAGTGGGTGTCAGATGAATAGCTAGATAATCAGACGGGTATGCATCACACAGGGAGGGAAAGAGGCATAGCTAATTTCACCTCTCCACCCAACCAAACCACCCTTAACACTACCGCTGCTACTAGTACAAAGCAAATGAAGAGGCAATGGAAAAGTTGTCAATTGGATGAATTATGATAAATGAACAGTAGTTCTTGCCAATTTACTTAGGTGCCTCAGGAGTAGAAGGGTCAAACACGCGCCTTCGCTCATATCAATGGGGCCGATCCAAAGAGCCTGGGCCACACGACAAGAGAAATATTCGTAGTGATGATAAATAACAACATCAGCAGTGACAGTGGTAAAGCAGTCAAGGGAGGGCGGAGACCACGATGGGGCTACCACTGCACCTACAACTACCGCCGCTATTATTACAACACGCTACAGTAGAGGAAGTGAACACGTCTGTTCCAAAAATAACCAAATCAACTGCCTCACTCAACGGCACGAGCAGCACACGAAGACATCCAAACAGACAGTATCAGTGGCAGTCGACGCAGCACGGTAATGCAAACGCTCGCTTGAGATTCACACACACAAGCAGACCACCACGGGGGATAATGGAACGAGAAAAGCCTTGAACTAAGGTTCTACTAACCTTTTTAACCACCAACCTTAAAACCATTTCCACTATCTCGCCTCCAACCGGCGCAGGTACAAAAGAACCAAATCCACGAAGAATACGGGATGACAAGTCGTATCGAAGTGGGTGGATTGAAAATAACAAATGTCTTGGGAATACTAATGCACAATTTAATTTCATTGAGTTTCTCCCCTCCTTCTGCGCGTCCTCCTCCTCCTCCTCGTTTAGGAGTGTTTCCACACCCCTTGACAACACTAACGAGTGTGGTCTGACTATGACGACACCATGAGAACGAGAATCACCGCAGCGCACCGCACCTTGGTGAAGCAATCAATTCAATTAGCTGCGATCATCACCGCGAGTCTGACGCATTCTGCTGTGCCATTTCCGTTGGTCGACCTCGCATTTGTCCTTTTCGATTGCCTCTAGGTATTTCGTTGGCACCTTTTCTTTGTCACCTGGATAATGGTGGACGTTGAGTGTTGTGTTAAGGAAAGGTAGATGTGCGTAACTGTACTCTCTTACTAACGACAATGGCATGCAGGTTGCCAAAGAAGCACAGCAGTCTGTCACAAGGCAGTACTTCAGACAGATGGTCATGTGGAAGAAGAGGAGAACGATGATGACTCGACAGGAGCGTCTGATGTTAAGTTCATCACATTGCAGCAGATACTCAATTTCTTCGCCTTGCCTAGAAGTCGTTCGATGAGCCGGAATCTGCGGTGGATGGAAATGGAAGAAGTCACCACGACAGACACGAGCCATGGCAGAACCGAACTTCCAGACTAGTGCCAATGGAGGGAAGGAGGTGGTATGGATGGTGCGAAGGACATTTGCGCTGAAAAGAAGAGAAGAGGATAGCGCCAGATAATACATACTCAAATAATATTAGCATCCATTTAAAATGAATACTCAAGCCAGCAATCAAACGAAAGACTAAAGGAGTAAGCTTGGTCAGTGATCAAAATATTGCAGAAAGCAAGACCGCTTCTAAATTGTGAACTGAATCAACGAAGTTCCTGTCCGATGATCGTTAGAAATGAAGGCAAGCTCTTTGCGATACGGTCAAACAACAAAAAAGCACTAGAACTTATGGCATTTTCCTGTCTTCCAATGAGTTTCATCTTGCTCACCAAGACTCCACCGTAAGCATAGCAAACGGCGGAACTACAATACCGATGGGCGGCTTACCAAGATAAAGCCAATGACCGTTATATCAACAAAAATAGGCAGAATGGGAACGCAATAGTACATGGATAGCTGCACTAAATTTAAGGAATGATACCGAAAACGGGAAGGCGCTTAAGAAAGGCGCAAACTAAAATGTCTAATCTGACGTACCGCACGTCTAACAGTACAGTAAAACTAATTAAACCCCATATAAACACACAAACTAATGAATGCTAGGCACAGAGGAAAGGGAACAACACAAAGAACAACAGACTGATTTGGGAGATACGAGTTCCATGCTCGGCGTTAGAAATGCAATAGCTCATTTGGGCACACAGATAACAAGTCATGGGCAAAGTGCGCACTGTAACGGATGAACGCGCGTATTTCTCGCTAGTTACAGTGTTGCATGGTCATAAATGCTAAGTAGATCCAAGGTGTTAACAAAACTCACGTCACTCGACCAGTTGCGAACCCAACAATCACAAAACCCGTTGTCGCTGCACGCACAACAACGCCGGACGACTCAATGAAACAAATAAAATAACATTAAAAAGGAAACTGGAAAAGATTATGATATCTTGCAAATTATTAATGACCAAGAACTTGCTCAAAACTCTAAATAAAAAGGGCGAATTTACTTGGCAAATCAAGCATTCATAAAGCAAATAAATGCTAAATGGATACGCCTGAATAGCGTAAAAAATTTGAAAGTGTGCGTCGTTCTAGGTTACTTTAGGAGCCCAAAAACGTAAAAACTGGCACCAGTGAAGAAAAGAGTTTGTTTGAAGTGTGGGGTTTCTATGAAGAAATCAAGCCAGCCTTGGAATTGACTTTGGTCTCAGATTTTGCAAAATAATGCACAAATGCACAAGTGCAGTGCATTGAGAAGCAAGATGACATTGTTGTGGTAATTAGGTCCATTTTAAGGCCAACTGACCTCACCATGGTACCCTGAATTCAGATGTAGGTCGAGTTTAAGGTCATGAGACGGCAGAATGTAGGCTAGATAGAGGTCAGCATCGATTTCAGCACCAGATGACGTCATTGAGAAGACCTGGATATCGATCCGTAGGCCCTTCTCTCCCTCATTCATTCGCACATCAATTCACTCATTATTGCTTCCACTATTTCATTCACATTACGTCTGCTTCCTTCTCCTGAGGAACAATCATCTTTCTAAGCAAATGCCTTTCCTTAATTTTAATGTTATTTGACCTCACCGACCAAATGGAATGCCTCCTGATTAAATGGAAAAGTGGTGACCTTGATGAAGTAACTTGGCGAAGACCAGGTACTATTGCGTGATAACTGACGGCCATCAGCAGTGTACACAGTTCAGAGCACGCAAGCCATTCATGCTGCAAAGGACAAAGTAATTAGTCAATAAATGACGGATGAGCCATGGCTAATTGTGTGTCCTCAGTACACAGAGAGGAGGGCAATATGAGGAGGTTGTACTAAGGTGGAGAAGATGTCACAAGAATGATGGGGAGAAGAAAGGAAAGAAATGGAACCATGCCTCAGTGAATTTTTTTTCCAACGTGTCTCGTACTCCGCCAATGCTGCTCTTAAGCATCCATCAGTATGCTTGCTGCCTGTGAGAAAGTCTGCGCCTCTGCTCTCAACGTCGTTGGTGTCAGATGCTGTAGTGTAAGAAAGGTACCGGCTTGGATGGTGCACATTCGAAACCAGTTACGTCGATCCCCATCGAGTAGGTGGATATCAGCTGTCAGCAACATTCTGTCTTTTCTAGGCAGATCATTCACCATCATGAGAAACTGTGTCTGCATGCCATCACACACACACACGCTCTAAGCGGAGTCTTTCAGGCATGGGGTAGTAAGTGCTTCAGGCGCG
>JADWOT020000009.1:12173040-12250295 GCA_036345935.2 Taenia hydatigena
TTGCACTGTAGACCACACAAACACTTTCAGTCGTCAGAGGTAATTTGAAGATCCTGCAACTCCACAGCAGCGAAAGAGCGAACAGTAAGTGAGAAAAATACCACTCGACTTGACGACTCGATACCTCTTTAGGGCACTCTACAACGACCAAGTATAAACCGCACATCGTGGACAAGTTATGCTCTGTACTTCTCAGTAGCGCAAAACGACTGTTACTCAAGAAGCGTTGTGTCTTCACTGATCACATCAGTCATGAGGTGGCGCAATGTCGCCTATCAAGTTCCTATCCTGCAGCATTTGGTTTCAGGTTTGATAAACGTAATTGATTCATGTGCAGGCAATTGCCACACCTCACCATCTCGTCACGTCTATTCAACTCGCAACACAGATGGGTGGTCACGACTGGTCAAAGACACAAACCCTACATTCCACATATTTTGTCCACTCTCAACGCAACATGGCATCGCGAATGAATAACAGGTAGAGAGTAATCGGTGGGCATCCTGAAAATCTCCATTCAAATGCAATCCTGGGTGGATTTTTTCTACAACTCATTAGAAGGCAAATCAGGAAAGCTAGCACAGTTGCCAAAGAAGCACAGCAGTCTGTCACAAGGCAACACTTCAGACAAATGATCATGTGGAAGACGAGGAGGTCGATGACTCGGTGGGAGCGTCCGATGCGAAGTTCATCACATTGCAGCAGCAGACACTCAATTTCTTCGCCTTGCCTCGAAGTCGTCCGATGAGGCGGAAGCTGCGGTGGATAGAAATGAAAGAACCCAACGCTGTAGACACGAGAATGAGGTGATGTGAATAGCGCAAAGACCATTGTTACTGGGAAGAGGAGAGGAGGGAAGTCAAAGAGCCGTTCGAAGAAGGGGAAGCTAAAGGAGGCGAAAGAGGGGAGAATCGAGGAAGAGGTGAAGAAGGAGAAGGCCAAAACAATCCTAATTAGTCTCCAGAAGTGAAGGCTCCAAACATGCTTTACCAAGACGGGGAAGGAGAAGAGCAAGCATGTGGTAGGTTTTCAACTCTATTCAGCAAATCAGGTCTCACCAATCCAAATCCATCGTCGCTGCATTACTAAAGCATTTAACACAACACCGTAGCAGTCATGCTTAACCAGTTAAAGTATTGCGAAGTGAAAAAATACACGCAATAAGGTGGTGTCTTTGCAAAATAGTCACACCGCTAACTCTACTTGCGGAAATAAATACATAAGCCTATGCGTAGGTAAAATGATATGCATGTGAAAAAGAGCACCAAGAACATAATGAAGCTGAGAATCCTTTTGCCAAATTAGGCCTCATCAATCATAGTCCATCGTCATTAACATGACAAAGCATTTAACAATCTGCCCAAAGAAACTTTTAATCACTGTAAGCATTGTGTGGTATAAAATAACTTGATTAGGCATTGCAGTTGGAAAACTAACAGTCCCAACAGCAACAACTGCAGTCATTTCTTTAACATTTATTCCAGCAAATGACTGTATGAAGGAAGTAGACAAACAAACACATGTAAGTGGGATGGGACTTATCAGTGATAAGATTATGAATATCGACCAAGTACTTGCAGGATTGGAACCCTGCTTGACCTATTCGGCATTATTAATCAACACCCATCGTTTTAAAATAATAATTCATCCATTAACTTTTAATTAACCCACAGAAGTATTTTGTTGTAGTAGAAAATCTAATATTACTAGGCATTGCAGCTAAAAACAGATCCTGTTAAGTCATCAAATATAGTGCCACTCACCCATGTCGCCATGCCTATCACAAAATAATGCTCCGCAGGAAATGAAAACCCCTTTCGCCATACTTTGCGTCTGCAACCACTTTGGAGCCAGGTAAAGCCAAGCGTTCTGTAAGTTCTCCTCGCCTTCCCTCCCACCAAATGGGGCGCCATTCACCATGACATCATTCCCTTCTTATTCAAATAATCCCCTACTTACCCACCTAACATACCACCGGGACAACTCCAATGAATCCCCACCCACCCCAATGTTCAGCACAGGGAACGAGCACCAAAAAGTATTGCCATCTGACCATCAACCATGACTCGTCCAATTTCTTTCTCATTAACCTCACTTACAAAAGGGAAGCCTATACACATACACGCATATGTCTACGGAAATACAACTGAATTCTATGCATTGCAAGTTGACGATAATGAAAATATCACTGCACGTAGATTTACGTAAAATGAAAAAAACCACTACCCCATAAGTCAAGAAACATACACCGCAAACTGTCAAATGAAACACACACACACACCCAAATTCACGAGAAGAAGAAGGGACTAGACTAGGTTTGCTTCTTTTCTTCTCATCCCCCCTCAACTTTTCTGAGAGACTCATCATCATCACCATCCTTCCTCAAAGCGACAATAAGCCTGCCTCCATCAGCTACACGCACTCAACTTAGTCTGCTTAGCTTGCGGCCTTGCCATTCTCACCCAACGCCTGCATCCAACAACATACAAGGTCACACCTACCGCCATGCCACCCTACACACACCGCTATCGGCCATGCCACATCTACATCGCACAACCGAGACAGATACACCTCCGCCAATGACTCCACAACCTCGCATTGCCTACCAACCCAGACTCATCAAACGTTACTTCACCACCATTACCACCACAGTGGGTTTGCAGCATCACAAAGGGAGAAAAACCAAACAATGCAAAAGCCGCTACGTGAATGCCCAATGCGCTGCAAAGCCAGCACCCACAAACATAACTACTGATAGGAAAGAACACCTTAACATGCAAACATTTAAGGCTGCTACGAAGCACGGTCTGCGTGGTTACACCAAAGCTTCCCACTAGCCACACCTTTCTCCACTCCTGCTGCGTATACCTCATCAAGACACCAACCCATTCCGTCATAGCGCAACCCATGAGTAAGCCATCGCTGAGACTCTACACAACACGTTTGGCAAAGGTCCCCGCGTCAACGAGTAGTGAAATCACCACCATGTATGCGCCCCACAAACAAGGGCATCATATCAACGGCAATGACGCACCTTTTACCACACATACAATGCGAAAGAACCCACGGACAGTTCACAAAAGCATGCTTCCACCCACCATAAAAATGCACACCGTATCTATCGCTGCACAAAAAGACAGCAACCACTCATTAAATACAACCCAATCTCACCCAAAAAATGTGTGCATCAATATCGAAGCCGAGATCCACACAAATCGCTGCAGCTACTTCTTCAACTCCCATTCTATCCTGGCAATGAACACGAATAACAATGGATAACAAGGTTTGGAATGCAATGAACACTTAACAGCTAGGAAGTAATGAGCAGACGCCAAGTGCTTTGTAAGGTTAGAACTCCTCCCAACACAATTATGCATCAATGAACAAAATCCACCATCATTAGGAAGCAATTTCATTAAAAACCGCCAAAACACCCTTAATTTATCACCCAAGGTATTGTGCAGCAAAAGTGGACGTGACTAGGCAGCGTAGACGAGAAGCTAAACGCCTTACCAGTCACGTTATGAATTCTTTGCGTCCTCTTTTACAAGCCGGTGCAAAATGGACATTAAAAGCCTAATAACTTTAAGACTTAATAGCACCAAAGATTTAGCAACAACTACCAAACAAAAACAATAAGAATTACCGAATGGTTACTGCATCTCTAACTTCTCACAGCAGGTAATGCCTCATTTACCGGAACTAGCGGGCGACAAAGTGCATATTGCATAGACACTTTACGCACAAATCTAGCCAATCGCACCAGTGTTTGTTCGATAAAACCAAAATGTTTTATGTTTGTTAGTTCTTGGCATAACAACACTTGCTTAAAATTCTGGAGTCTATTCAAATTCAAGGTAAACTAATTTGCGCAAGAATTTATTATTCAAGCATAGATGGGAGCACAGGCAATAGATAATGAAGATTTATAAACTCACACGAATGATCGAATGAGATTTGCAGAAAATAACGATGCGAAATTTGTAAGTGATATGCTATTGGTAGCATTCTAAGGCTCTTTTGAAGGCGAAAGAAGGCAGAATACTTGGATAAAATATATATGTTTAACGGGCAGAGGGCAATAAGCTAAAGCAATCTGGCCACCTCTGTGACCCTGACCGACATCGGTACTTCAAACAAGCAAAGTATTACACTGCTTGTTTGTGCACTTCTAATTCCATTACTCATGTGCCTTGTAGCAGAGGTGATTTACAACAACGTTGAGCGTAATCTTGCCATATGCAATATCTCATCACTTCACGCTCAGCCTGCCATTTATGCATTCGAATTTCGAGTTTGCTGTCGATTGTACTAACATGGTGCTTGGTAGTGGGTACTTTTGCACAAAAGTGGCGCACTCACGTTTACACCTCGAGTAGCAAGGTTAGGGCTTGACGTGGGTTCCAACCATCCAGGAGGCCAAATAAGAGGGAGGGAGAAGGAGGTAGCGTTCATGCGACACTAGTGGTGAAATAGTAAATAGTGTTGAGGAAAGGAATGCTTGTCAGTTCACAGCATGCTAGTATTAATGGGAGGTGAGGAGGAGGAGAAGGAACGTGTGTTTCTGAAGTGGAGTTGCCATTCAGCCACCCACCCATCCATCCATCCATGCATCCATCACCCAGCATGCTTCTGCTTCGTAAAAGAACTTCGCTTGCACTATGTCTGGTTGCGCCGCCGTCGTAACACTGGAGGAATCATACTGCAATGATTCCAACTAATCAATGTGCTGCCTTATTTTCTAAGCAACGACGTGCAGATGTTATCTTGGTTTGTTTAACAAATTAATCATGTGACCTGCTTCCATCCAAAGCTCTGTAACTTACTGCATAGACACAAAGAACAAACAAGACACACGTTTTGTGTATGGGTGTGTATGTGTATGCACCCGTGATGCAATGCAGATCAAATAGCAAAAAAATAATCGGTAATTGCGTTCTGTTCGGAGGTGGAGTGGTAAGTTTCATTTTACGTATGGGAAGGAGAAGAAGAGGAACAATAATAATAATAGTAATGATAGGAGAAGAAGAAGAGGGAACGAAAAAGCAAAACGGACTCTTCACTAACCCAACCGGTGCAGTTGCATGGCCTTAGCGTCATCGATGTCAACGGCACTGATGAAGCAACTGTATGAGATATTAATGGGGGAGGAAAAGGAGGAGGAGGAGGTGGGAAATGCTTGCTTCCTACCACCTCACAGCAGGACTAGTTGGTGAGATTGTCCTTCTCGTTAATGCAGCATCTACACTATGCGGAGGGTGTTGTTAGGTCCACCGCAGTTGTTGTTGTTGCTGTATATGCACCCGCTAGCACAACCAGCGATTAGCGAAGGGGAGGAGATGGTGGGGGAGGAGGAGGTGGAGTTGAGAGATGATAACATTTACTTCTACTAAGTGTTGGCGACCTTCCCCACTTAACTCCGCTGACGGAAGTACCTTCGGCTTTCCATTCACCACTCCGTTTCGTCCCCTCCTTTCCATCAATTTAGTGTTTGGATGGATTAAATTACTTCCGTTCGTGAAATCTATTCTCATTTGAATCACTTTAACGAAATGTTTAACATGTGTTGGTAAAGCCGATTGCAATTTCACTCTCTCTAATGTGAATAAAAATTGTGTTCATGATGTCTATTTCAGTCCTTCTTGCTTTAGCTGCAGTGCGGGCAGGTTTCGCATAGCGGTTGCAATTCCTCCCGCTATAGCCATTACAGTTTTTATTTGCAAGTTATTTTCTGGTCCCACCACCGTTGTCGAAATTTAAAATGGTGTTTTAGAAATACGTACCAGCTTAATTTATTATATCAAGTTATGGTTTGTGCTTGTTTATTAGTGTGGCTAGTTTAGGCTATGCGCATCCTCAATCCTCATTTGCGTATACTCTTCTTAACTAGTGCACCGCCAGTTTCACATTACCGACTTTGGCACTGATTGCGCACATCGAACTCATCCAGATCCAAATTGAACAACTGGACCCGATTGCAACTTAACTAGCACCACCTCAGTGACCACTTTCACCGAATGTGGATGTTGGTCAACATCGACCGACTTGATCGTCGGAAGTTAGCCAAGAGCGGTGGCCTCCTCACGTTCGTCGTAATTACAGATGCTTTTAAGTGTTTCCAGTTTTTAAGCTATGTCTGAGAAGGACTAAAATACGCCACAATCAGTCTTTAACAAATTGATTATCTCCCTTGCTTGACCTATTCTGATCTTTTTATTTTGTTAGATTGACTGCATTTGTGATAAATGATTCGGCTATTTTGTGGATCTCTCTATCAGAAAAAGAAGAGGCTGATATCGCAATCGTCGATGAATTTAAAATTTTATGCCACGCCCTTACTTCTCCTTCCTGCTTACACTGAGACGCACCATTAAGCATACCTTGACGAGATGAGAGCATGAGAAGGAGAGGTTTTGTGCATTCTACTTACCCCGAGACAGCGCTAACAGCAACGACTTTTCCTTCGTTATTAGTCGTTTTCTGAATACTTTCTTTGTGACTGGGTTGCAGCACACAGGCTGCAGGATTATTATCTCGTCCGATAGCAAAAACCTCGCTATAGGTTGTGCCAAAGTTATTCTTAGGTAGGCGGAGAGCTGGAAGTGTGGCTTGAAGTAAGTCACCTGCATCACTCCCGCCATATGTGATTACTGAGTTTGGCTAATCAGTGCTGTGTAGAAGGCCAACCCGTCAGGCACTAGTGATCACGTCTTAGTCACTGGTCTGAGAACTAGACAAAACGACGGAATGAGTTACGTTAGCGGCCGATGAAATTGACATGAAATAGAGTAACTGCGTGAGAGGGATTTTTGAGCATAAGTGAGCGATTGATGTTTGACAAGCTATTATTGATAGCAAGGTAAGACTATGCGATTACAAACATGATTTCATTGCAAACCTTTCGAAACCCTCCGGAGCATTTTCTTCAACGTGATAGTCAAGCACTATCTGGTTGGCCAGTTAGCTCACCGCCATTACTGAACCTCGGTAACCTCAACGAGGTTCGGAAGTTTACCCAAATTCAATTACCAACACGAAGCTGACATTGTATATTCATTTCGTTGATACTCGTATCATGCTTGACACAGATTGAATTACTGCTTTAAAGAGAACGAAATCAATTCTTTCAAATTTGAATGCGGAAGCATAATTAACAAGAATTCAATGACAAAACAGAGTTGTCGTCCTTCTTTTACTGTCTACTAATTTTTACACTCACGTTGCCCATTTTGCCAATGAAGAACAAATGTTGAAAAGGACTGTCGGACTTAAATGCCTTTATGGTGACCGACATCCGTGCATAAGTAAGAATTTTGTTATCCTGAACGAATTCGTCCACAACATAGCAACAGTGAGGTTACATGGCAACCTGGGCCCAGACGGCAGGCATGTTCGCTGCAGCTTCATGAGAGGAATTTTGCGCTGATTAGACGCGGAACAAGAGCAAATGAAAGCGGCATGATCTTACGCAGAATTGTGAAGCGCGCACCTGAATACGGAAAGAAAGTGCTTGAATGTAGAAATAGTCAACTAGTATCAAGCATGAATCCTTCCCCCCTCTGTGCGTCTTTGGCCTCACTGTATTCGCTTCTACTCATTTATCCTCACGTTCAGTCCATATTAATTGCAAGCAATGAGGCTGAGGAAAGCGGGTAGAATTGCAGCTGCAGGTATTTACGAAATTCATTTCACCTTCTCACAAAAAACGATAGAATGAAGTACACGCATCTCATCAGTTTAGTGAATGAGAGGTCTCTTCGACGTCATCGCCGTAGCATCTGAAGTGTGCGAGACACTCCAATCGAATTAGCGAACTCAAAATAAGGCGTATATAAATGCACAATAAGAGGGGCTCGGAGGCCGAGTACACATCATGTTGAGCATCATTGCAGTTTTATTTTGCGTGGCATATTGTATAGGTATGCGTCTATTTCACCACTTGTTTTTGGTTCTTTTGTTTTTCCACCCTCCGCCTTTGCTCAAGTGTATTGTTGAACTAATATAAAGTAAGACTGATGAGCAGCTCTTTCTTCAAAGGCGAACAGAGTCCAAAGTTGTGGGGTTCTCGCATTGTCGCAAAGCCAACAGGACCATCGGACACAATGAACTACCGGGTAGAAAACCGAAGCGTAAGTGTATTGTCGTAATGAAATACACATGTCATTTTCGGGAAAGGATAATGAAGGGGAAATGTCAAATGAGGGAAATTATTTATTGCCTTCAATCACACATTCTATCAATAGATATCACAGGTGGTGGACACAAATGCGGAGTAATAATGCGATACCCTCACATTCAAGCGACTCACACCTCGGCTAATATTTATCTCTGAAACTTGTTTTTAGATAATGTTTGTTTTTAATACAACACGGTTGGACCTTCTCACGGTTGACAATGGAAACTGCAAGGTCAATGACACAATTTGGGGCGATCCATGTAAAGTAGGCAACGGTATGCCAAATCTTCTATATCAGAGTTTATTTTGACCTCCACGTAACTAATACGGAGTTTGGGCGTTGTAAACCTGAGTTCATTTGAGCGTTGAGGGCCATAGGTGACCTCTTTGTCTATTTGTTTAGTTAACTCGAGCAAACACGGCTCCCTTCAGTAGAATCAAGATATAAGCAAGGAACATGAGTTTGTCATCCAATAAAATCCTTCCGTTCACCTTTATGCGGAGACTACCTGTCAAAAAATGCAGTCTTGACACTAATCTGACTTGATGTGGCAAGGCAACTTAATTAAACCAAACTTATAAGGACTCCGCTTACATGATTCAACTGGTCAAATCCCCACTTCTTTTTCCTTACATCTGTCTATTCCGTGTTTTAGGAACTATTGACATCACCGTAAAGGATGTGAACATGCAAAAACGGATTGAAATTTATACGGGTCTAGAATATAGCTTATACCTTTTATCAACATTTTTCGTACCGAATTGCAAATTTCCGCCGCTAGAAACAGGTAACGAAGCAATCGCCTTTCTGTGAATAGATTCGCATTTGAACCCCTCATCTCGTGCTATTCTTGATGATAGATCAAGTTGACCTGAAGACGTCGTTCCCGCTCTCCCGATTTGTTAAAGGCCAGCAGTCCTTCCAAGTTGACTTTGGTGCTCAAGGAGCAGACAGCGAGGGAGAGGTAAACCATTCCACCCTTAGGTTGTACAATCCCTCCTGATACAAATCTAAGCTAAGATTTCAACTCAAGCCAAATGAATTCTAGTTAAGCAAAGTTAATTTCGCCATTCACTTCTCAAGTGCACATTTTGTCCGATATTGCTCAGACATTGTATGCATCTTCATTTTGCCAACAGGTTGGACTCGCCATAGGCGACGAAGTGCTCTGCTCTTGGAGGGGTGTGAATCTCACCCTCAATAATAGCATCGTTTGTGGTGAGTGAGAATTACTTCTCCGAGTTTGATGGGGAAACTCCTGTAATCAAATCATGTTATGCAAAGGCAACGCCCCTACTTCATCCATATCTTTACTGGCATCGCATTCTCCTTCGATGTTGATGGTCGTTTTTACTGCCGCTTGAAGCACATTTACTAACTAAGTGCTTATTTCCCCAATTTGAGCAGCTAACCTGGAGAAGGACAAAGCTTCAAACTTGCGGGTTTTCCATGGCGTATTCACGTCACGACCAGATGCCCAACGGGAAATCTTTACGTGGTCAATAGGCGCTTCGAGTCTGTCAGTAAGCGTCGACTATACACAAAGTGGTGAGTAGAAAGATGAAGTTGGTGCAATTTTATCGTGATAGCATGGTGCAAAATCTCAGGTGCAATTCGAATGTGTGTGAATGTGGGAAATTTGTGCACATAATGAGGTTGTAAATTTGCTGGCGTGTGTATTCAACGACGCAATTTTGACTTTAGGGATATCACCAGAAGTTGCGGAATGCAACCGTAAGTTGGTGTGAGATACACCGTTTCCTCGATACAACCGTTTTAAAATAAGGCCCCTATAATTGCTGCATAAGCTGATTCACTGATTTTGTTTCCCTGACCATCTCACTTTGCCCTCTGAAATGCACTTCAGGCTTCAATTCATTCTTCGCAGTACCTTATTGGTATGTCAATGATTAAAGACTTATTTTCCACCTTTTCGTTTTAGAGGCCGCAGGAGTGCGAGGTATGTAAAAATTCAATTTTTAGTAAGGCTTACGATCTAAATGCTTGAGAATATAAGGGTTGTGTCTGTTGTCATATCCAGCTTAATCCATCCAAGCATCTTCGCTTGATATCAACGTCAGTCTAAATATTTCCTTAAAGGAAAAATAATGACATGAAGCGAATGGCTTGAGCCACGTTGCAGTAACAGCTGTATAGTTGCTTCATAAAATGACAATCCCCTCAAAGGTGGCTTTGCTAACATCAGCTTCAAACAGATTGAATTCACCATTTCTTGTTCAATTTTATTACCAGTTTCAACAACGACCTCGAGTTAGCGCCTATTCCACTGCACTGTGCATTTTCCGATCAAGTAGACCAATTAGAAAAGACAATTTCATTTGTGTTCCCTCTACTTGAGTTGGTGAGGTGGGAAAGCATTAGCAGCAGAGAAGTCGAGTGTGTTGCCCGTTGAAGTCAGCTTTGATTCAACAAAATGTAGCTGCTCATTTTATTAATCACTTTTCCGCCGATCAACATCAACGCCGCTTACTGAGTTGATATGCCGACTGCACCTTATGCAGTTTTATCTTTATGTATTGAGCAAACTCTCTGTTGAGTGAGATAATTACTTGACGTGTTCTTCACACACAGGTTCTGCGTTGACTCACGCGATCAGTGGTAAGACATTTACCAACGCTTCTCACATGTGAATTCCAGTTCTGGAGTTCATAGGCCTCTACTCATATCATCTACACCCGGCCATTTTCCAACAATACTAAGACCTCTGATTTGTGCGCCGCCTTCCTCGAATCCCTAGAATTCTCACTACCACTTGTCCTATACGCTTTACCTCATAAGCCTTGTTCACTGCAACTTGACAATCTCGGTTTCGCCGTCGACGTCAGTCAAGCTTTCGTGTCAACTTGGTTCAAATTTCCTTTGTAGTCATGCTCGGAACAACGATAATGCTGACGTATTTGAGAAGCTAACGACTTCACTAATGGATCTAATAAATGATTAATGGTTCCACGAAGGCAAACGGTGACTGCTTCATCCCTTTGTTTAATTTACAACTTTTCTTCTCCACCAACGAATTACGCTTTGTAACTTGGAATTTCTAACCGACGAATTTGCGTCATTCTGCGTCTACTGAGGTTGTTTACGCCTCTTCCATTGGAACCCACATGTGCAGAACTAACTCATCACTTGCGTATTCAACTGACGAATGCACATGCACTACTGCAGGTTACATGGGAAACAACTAGTGGCACTGGTTATGTGGGGTGCCCTTTTAGGTGGCGATGAGTTTCACTAGCTCAATTTTAACTAACAAAAGTATTGCTGCGTGTACATCAACTTTGTTCATTCCCTTGAGCGAGGGGTGGGTGAACGGCCTGACACTGTTTGCAGTGGATAGCAGTCAATTGCTACATCAAAGCAAACAACGTGTCACTGCCATTTTATATAGTAGACAAAGGCGACACAATTTACTTACCCTTGATTCAAGTAGCGGCAGGAAAATTCTAATCGCAGTCGAACATTAGAGGAATCGTGCGTTGTCTCTAGGTAATCCAAAGCACCGAATTTTAATCAGCTATCAATAAGTGAAAGGTTAAACAATGCTACACCACCGTATTTATCCCACCTCATGCCAGCTCATTCGAAATTGCATTTTATTAATCTTGACGTTGGAAGCCCAACAGATAAAATGACTGGTCACTTCTCGAAACCAGCTTTTATGAGTTGATGATTAGGGGATATGACTCGGAGTTGGCCTACTCTAATCGAAACACAGGGTTTTTTTCAAATTCAAAGCGATCGTCATTATTTAGGCTGTGAATTTAAGGTGGGTCAGCGGATGACATGGTTAATGGGCAGGGTGGACATCTTTTACATGGCTTAAACCATGCCCGAATTTTGCCCTTACAAAGCAAAGACGATTGTCAGGCCTTGCAACCCAACACCTAAACTTATTACATAAGAGTCAAACAACAATAATACATCAAGTGCATATTGAAAGAGTCCAAAAGAAGCTAAGGGATTATGCGCCCAATCTCCTTCTTCTTCTTCTTCTTCTTCTTCTTCTTCTTCTTCTTCTTCTTCTTTTTCTTCTTCTTCTTCCTATTCTTCTTCTTAGGATGAAACTTACCACCCCACCGCCGAAATGAACGCAATTACCAACTATTTTTTTGCTATTTGCTCTGCATTGCATCACGGGTGCATACACATACACACCCATACACCAAACGTGTGTCATGTTCGTTCTTTGTGCCTATGCAGTGAGTTACGGAGCTTTGGATGAAAGCAAGCTACAGAATTTGTTTGCCAAACCAAGATAACACATGCACATCGTTGCATGGGAATTAGGCAGCACATTGATTAATTGGAATCATTGCAGTATGATTCCTCCAGTGCCACGACGGCGGCGCAACCAGACATAGTGCAAGCGAAGTTCTATTACGAAGCAGAAGCATGTTTGGTGGTGGATGTATGAATAGGTGGCTGAATGGCAACCCGACTTCAGAAACACACGTTCCTTCTCCTCCTCCTCCATTAATGCTAGCACGCTGTGAACTGACAAGCATTCCTTTACTCAACACAATTGACCATTTCACCATTAGTGTCGCATGAACGCTACCTCCTTCTCCCTCCTTCGTATTTGGACTCCTGGATGGTTGGAACCCACGTCAAGCCTTAACCTTGCTACTCAAGGTGTTAACGTAAGTGCGCCACTTTTGTGAAAAGCACCCACTACCAAGCACCATGTTAGTAGAACCGACAACAAACTTGAAATTCGAATGCATAAATGGCAGGTTGCGCGTGAAGTGATGAGGTATTGTATATGGCTAGATTACGCTCAACGTTGTTGTAAATCAGCTCTGCTACAAAACACATGAGTAATGGAATTAGAAGTGCACAAACAAACAGTGTAATACTTTGTTGGTTTGAAGTGCCGATGTCGGTCAGGGTCACAGAGGTGGCCAGATTGCTTTAGCTTATTGCCCTCTGCCCGTTGAATATATATATTCCATCCAAGTACTCTGCCTTCTTTTGCCTTCAAGGGAGCCTCGTGACACCACAATGGTGGTACTAGAAAGCAAATTCGACACTATGGGCCTTCTATCCTGATTTTTGCTACCTGTTGCATATTGCAACGGTGCGAAAGAGGTGCATGTGCTACAGATGGGAGTATCTCTGACCTCCCGTAGCACAAGGGCTAAGAACGGCGTCTGGCATCGGCATCTACCCCATCCCTTCTTCCAAAGGAAAGCTATTAACAACTAAAGCGACACTAGCCATGGACCATCTAGAAAGGTTTCGTCCCAAATATTACCCTAATATACTTGCTTAATGAGATGGGCGTACTAACACCTCCCCACGGACATACTGATAGTCGGTATAGCGTCTTATTCTGAACTTCGTTCCCAGGCCAAACGAAATTCCAAGTCTGATGAACTGCCAGGAGGGATCACTGACGTTTGCGTCAAGCATCGCCTCAACTACGTCCAATGTCGACGACTGGGATGGTTAGCTCGTGGGTGCTTGTTGCAGCACTGACTACGTTGTGATGGCTGACACGGGAGGTGCACCAAGGGGTGCATCGAGGACGACGCTAGAAAAAAGGGAGGAGCAATGTAGAACTTTGCTTGTTTGGACTACCGGATTCGGTTAGGGTCACAGAGGTGGCCACATTGCCCTAACTGCGTAGGCTTTCCTCCGGGCCATGCCACAAGCTCATTTTTCTCTGTCCGTTTAACATATATATATGTATACTACCACAGTATTCTGCCTTCGTTTGCCTTCAAGAGAGCCTTAGGACGCTACAAGCAGCATGCCACTTTTAAATTTTGCATGGCTACTGTCTGCAAATCTCATACGATCATTTCTGTGAGTTTATAAATCTTCCTTATCTATTGCCTGTGCTCCCATCTATGCTTGCATGGTAAATTCTTGCACAAGTTAGTTTACCTTGAATTTGAAAAGACTCCAGAATTCTAAGCAAGTATTGTTATGCCAAGAATTAATAAACATAAAATATTTTGGTTTTATCGAACAAATATTGATGCGATTGGCTAGATGTGTACGCAAAGTGTCTATGCAATGCGCACGATTGTGCCCGCTTGTTCCGGTGAACGAAGCATTACCTGCTGTGAGAAGTTAGAGATGCAGTAACTGTAGGGGGTTCCTTTTCTCCCTCCTGGTCACCCTTCAATGTAGAAGTCTGCGTACGAATTGACATTTTTAATATATATTGGGTGCTAATTACACAGCTCAGCGAGATATGGGGGTTCAGGCCGAGGACGTGTCACGCTCCCGCGAGTCTCCCTGCTGCTCCGTCACGTGGTTCAAATTGACTTCCCGCCTACAAAGCGCATTTAAAGGATATAAGTATTACATAGCCCCCTCGTCTTTTGAGCGCCGTTCCCGGCGCTACCTCCTATTGATTCCCTCTGGTTAAACCATCGGGTGGTTTGCCTCCTTCTACGATTAAATAGGCTTTGTCCTCGTAGCCGACGGGCGAAGCACCTCTGTAAGGTCGGATCTTATTGTGATGGACGGTTATGGGGTGAGTACGGGGTTCTGCATTCTGGGCGAGGTGGTTCGTGGGAGACAGGACTTTTACTACGCGGAAGGGGTCTTTACTCCAAGGGTGGTAAAATTTGCGATGTGTCTTAGGTGGGGGAACCGGCCGATATATTTGGACGAGATCTCCTTCGTGGTAGGCAGTGGGTCTGGTATGAGACATTTGAAGGTATCGACAGGCAAGATTAAACGTCTTTCTTATCTCTTCTTTGAGACGTAGGACGCAGTCCAGGACGTTGTCAGTAGCCACTTCTTTACTCGGTATGAACACATCGAAGGGAACTCTCATCTCGCGGCCTGTGAGCATCTTGAATGGAGAGACACCGGTTGATGTGTGGACTGTAGCCCTATAGGCGAGAAGAGCGCGTCCAAGGTGTAAATCCCAATCTCTCGGTCGTGCCTCCTTCGTAAAGGACTTTAGTAACCCTATCAGGGTCCGGTTAGTTCTTTCCACTTGTCCGTTGCCCTACGGATGTCCAGGTGTCGTGCACGTTTTTGCGATTCCGAGGGACTTGCATAATTCAGCGAACACTCGGCTTTCGAAATTAGGGCCTTGGTCGCTATGGACTGATACAGACACTCCGTGTTGACAGATTCAACGATTAAAAGTGGTCGACGCGTCTGTCTCGGCGTCTTGAGACCTCATGGGTTCCGCTTCGGCCACTTTCGTGAAGTAGTCAACCATAACTAAGATATATCGGTTTCCCCTCGTGGTAAGAGGTAGAGGACCCATGATGTCTACACCCACTCGCTCGTCCGGAAACCCCGTAAGCATAGGCTGCAGGGGTGCCACTGCTGTGGAATGAGGGTTCTTGAGTCCGCTGCAAGTAATGCAGGTTCGGCAGAAGTCGTGCACGTCTGGGGAGAGGGAGAGTCACCAGTATAGCTTCATCGAGGTCTCCACCATCTTCTTCTCACCTACGTGGCCCAATTGTTCATACAGCTCTTGAAGGGCTGTTTGCATCAGGGAACCTGGGACAACCAGGCGCTTGGGAGACGTGGCGTCTTCTTGGTACCACAAGACTTCATCTCCCAGGGAGAGTTTGGACCATTGTTGCCATGTCTGCTTGGCTGTCTTGCTGGATGATTTCATCTCTTCCGCAGTGGGGTTGGACGAGGATGCCAGAAACCTGTCGTATAACAAGGACGTGTCGGGGTCTGTACTCTGTGTGTTTCTCCACTGATGTTTAGTCGGCTCGCTTAAAAATAGGGTTCCCACTACACCGCTATGCCTATCGACTGAGAGGGGTTTGCGGGATAATGCATCCACGTTGCTATGCCAGTTTCCTTTTCTGTACTGCACAGTGAAGTCATATTGTTGCAGTTCCTCGTGCGAACGTGCAACAGAATCATCGATCTCCTTCATTGTTTCCAACCAGGTCAGCGCCTGATAGTCTGTTCTCACTATGAGCTGTCTCGCTATAAGATAGTGCTTGAAGTGTCGCACCATTGTATAAATGGCGAAAAGTTCACGTTCTGTTGCACACTTCTGCCTCATTTTTTTGTTTAGTCTGACACTAGCGTAGGCGATGACGTGTTCCCTACCTTCTTTGTCTCTTTGCGAAAGTACACTGCCCACGGCCACGTCACCGGCGTCCATGCCTAGTACGAAGGGAGGTGCGGCGGTCTCGAAATTTGGTAAAGCCAAAATCGGAGCAGAGCAGAGCATTTGCTTTAGTTCTTTGAAGGCTTCATCATGTTCATTCTCCCACTCGAAATTTCTTTTTGCCTGCTTCTCGGTTAGCTTGTGTAGGGGACCAGCAATCTTGGCAAAGCCTCTAACGAAGCGCCCATAGTAGTTTGCCAAACCGAGGAAGCTGCGAAGTTCTGTCTGATAAGTTGGTGTTGGCCAGCCAGGTTCTCACTTGTTTTGTGCGGTCTTCAGTGACTGCCATCGCATCTAACGAGACTGTGTGCCCCAGAAAGGTGACTGAACGACGAAGAAAATGACACTTCTTTGGATTCAAGGTCAAACCTGCATCCTGCAGATGGTCTAGCACTAGTTTGAGATTGGCGTTGTGCTCGCAAATGTCGCTAGCGAAAACGAGGACGTTATCAAGGTAGATTATGCAATGTTTCGGGAAGAGCCCAATCTGTGCTGTCTGCATCAGGCGCTGCAAAGTAGCTGCGGCGTTACAGAGTATAAACGGCACTGTCTGGAATTCATAAAGCCTGTTGGGTACTATGAAAGCCGTCTTCTCTCCATCTTTTTCCGTCACTTCTACTTGCCAGTATCCAGATTTTAAGTCCAGTGTGGAGAGCCACTTTGATCCATGCAAAGCATCCAAGGAGTCGTTGAAATGAGGTAAGGGAAAGGCGACCTTATTAGTTACGGCATTTACCTTCCTGTAATCCATGTACAGCCGTGGACTACCGTCACTTTTCTTTACCAGTGCGATTGGAGAAGCTCATGGTGACTTGGATGGTTTGATAACTTCATCCTTGATCAACTCTTCCACCAGACGGTTCATTTCGTCCTGGAGGGGGGGAGGTATACGTCTGGGTGGTTGCCAAATGGGCCTAGCCTCACCGGTGTCAATAGTGTGCTTGACTATGCTGGTTCTTCCGAGTTTTGCTCCTTGTCATGAGAACACGCTCGGATATTTGCTAAGCAATGAGCGTAGCTCCTTTCTCTCGCTGTCGGTGATGTGCGTTAACTGGGAGCAAAGTTCATCTAAGTTGTTGATTGGGATGCCCGCAGCTTCGAAGAGGGCGCTACAGATTGCGTCTGCATCCTTTTTGGGCGGAGATCTGACTGGGTTTGCTTGTCTCCTCCGCAAAATTCAGGACCGCCTTGGTGTTACGAAGGAAGTCAACACCGAGTATCGCGTCCCAAATCAACTGAGGGCACATAATCAATGGGACTTGCCACGTTTCTGTCCCCAGTGACACTTTTAGCAACGTCTCTTCTTCTACTTTTATCTACTCCCCTCTGCTGAGAGAAGTTTTGCGGAGGGAGGACCTGTGCGAAACTTATTGCGAAGATCTGGGAACGCTTGAGGGTTTACCAATGACTTGGCTGCACCTCAGTCAAGGAGGAAACTACAGGGGCGTCCCTCTAGCTTGCCGGACTCGCATAAATGGGATAGAACCATGGAAGGATAAGCAGGATAAGGAATAGTGCTGCTCACCTGCTTTTGTGATACGGGGTGGAGGAGTCCACCGCGGACGTGCGGAATTCGGTCGGCGGTGGAACATGCGAGCGACGAAGTCAGGAGATGTTCCTGACGTTTCCTAGTTGCTGCATCGACCAGCTGGCTGAGATCGCTGGTCTTCATGGCCTGGAGTTTCGCGGCGATGTACGGGGGACAGACACCGGCTTTGAATTGGACAGCCACCCATCTTTTCACCTTGTTAGATGGGCAGCCTCTGAAAGCCCGTTCGGCGAGGATTTGCAGTGCTCCTGCGTAGTCCTCGTCGTTTTCGTCCGCTTTTTGGTCACTGTGAAAGTCCTCCCTGCGGAAGAGCGTGCAGGATCAGCGGAATCCTCTGCCGCTGAAGGTACAAGTGGATGTTAAACCTAACGGTTTTCATTCGACCCTCGAAATTCATTCCTTCCTTCAAAATGGGGAAGGTTCGCCAACGCTGCCACCAGTGTATAGGGACCCTTCTCTCTTCCAGTCGCACTTGTTAGTAGAAGTCGGAGTATGTTTCAGCATCTTTTTTGTGAGGAGGAAAGTATAGAGCGAGGCAATATAGGGAATTCAGGCCGGGGAAGAGTCACGCTCCTGCGAGTCTCCACGCCGCTTCGCCACGAGGTTCGAATTGTTCTCCAGCCTCTGGCCTACAAAGCACATTTAAAGAATATGAGTGTTACAGATATGCTGTTTGTAGTGTCTCGAGTCTCTCTCTTTTATGTACTTATAAGAAGTGTCAGCGACTAAGTACACTTCAGCACTCACGCTTCAACTTCGCCTATTCGGTGTCCCACGTCTATCACAAAGCGCTAGCATAGCCATCGTAGTTACATCGAATTGCTGACCTCGTAAGAATTGAGTCGAACTGGACTTAGGGCAATACAGCCATTACAATGCTTCCTCACACAGGCAGTGGAGCTCCCTTATAGCATAGGCACAGACGGCAGACATTCGCTGTAACTTTACTACTGCACTGTTGTTTTGTAGAAAAGCTAGATTCGTTGCTAACTGTAAGTCCTCTGCTCTATCGCTACTCATCACTCACATCCACACTTTCAATTTTCTTTGTGGAATATTGCAGCCGACACAGTAATTGGCTTGTGGCACACATTGAGGAATGTTAGAGGGAGCAAATACAGGTATAAAGCTCAATACCTACCTCAGGGAAGGAAGAATTTGAAAACCGTGATTGTGGCGAAGAAGAGCGAAGGGGTAGATGAGGTGTCACTCGGTCAAGCGGTGTCGCTTCCAGTGGTTAGAGACGCCTCAGTAAATCTGATCAGCACTTAATTTAACGTTTGATCCTGTCTTGTACCATGGAAAGCAACCCCCAGTGCACCTCGATACACATCGTGGGATGGCATACCGGGTGATCAAATGCTCAATTGTTAGGAGAGTCGACTCGATATGCGTGAAATGTAGGTGTCTAAACTATGCATACCGAAAAAGCTGCCTCGCATTAACAGGAAAATACATTCGCAATCGTTTTCGGACAGTCACTTGACAGGCCACAGAGCTGGATTAATTGAAACACCACGCAAGGAAGGTGTTGTGCTCGCATGGTAGCAGTGCGCACCTCAGTGTGTGTAGGGATGCGTGTGATGGACCAAGTAATTTGTCTACGAAATGGTTACCATCCACCGCAATGCAAGGATGATGAGAGAGACAAAGCGAAGCGATATGGCGTATAATCCCTTAGCCGCTTTTGACTCTTGCAATATGCGCTCGTTGTATTATTGTCGTTGGACTCTTATGTGATAAGCATAAATGTTGGGATGCGAGGCCTGACAATCGTCTTTCTGCCCGCTAAGCTGAGCTTTAGAAGGGCGAAATTGGGGCAGGGTCTTAGCCATATAACAGATGACCACCCTGCCCATTAACCATGTCATCTGCTGGCCCAACTTTGACCATTAATTAAACTCACGGCTTAAATGATGGCAGTTGCTTTGAGTTAAAAAGTACTCCTCATTTTGACTAGAATACGTCAACTCTAAGTGGTGGTGGAAATGAATGTTGCATGGCATTACTTGAGTGAATAATTGGGAGAGAGGAAGGAAGGGAGGAAGGCTGAAAAAGGAATGGTAAAAGTTTGAAAGATTAAATGGAAAATGCGAAATAGGGAGGGATGGAGGGAGGGAGTAAATGAAGTAGTGAGGAAGTAGAATGGAATGATAAGGTGCTTGAGGAGAAAGAAATAAGTAAGGAATAATGTTTGAGAAATAGAGGTGACGTAGAGAAGGGAGCCTACTAGCTTCCCCCATAAGTAGTTGTGATAGTAGTGTTGGAATATCTAATGGGTGTGTGGGTAATGGGTGGGCTGGAAGGAGAGAAGGTGCCGAAAATTGGAGGGAACGAAGAAACCTGGTAGAAGGAAGTGTGTAAGTAAAGAGAAAAGAGGTGCGAAATGGAAAGAGGAAGGAGCAATGAGAGAGGAGTGGTGGAACTGTGCACAGAATGCACGAATAGAGGGTACGCGGACACTCAAAATTGTGCATCTAATATGCTTTTATTAGTGCGCACCAATCCGCAAATGACTCATGATTATAAGAATATGGGGGGCTATCAAGCCTTCCGTGACCGTCAACAGTTCCAATTTTGCTCAGTTTCCTTTCCACCCAACTGCTATAATAGTACCGTAGCTAGAGACGTTCGGTTTTAAAATGTGCACATACACTGCACAAACACGTCTATTTACAAGCTCAAGGGATAAAGTGACAAGCAATTAAGCCTTGATGATGAAGCGTTCGACACCGGATGCAGAAGGATCTGTTTAGGTGCATCCAAGTTTTCCTCCGTGATTCTGCGTTATTCGTGGAAGGGAAGCCCAAAAATGTGATGATAGCGTCGATGTCGATGGCAAATTAGCCGTTTTGAGCTCTGCTTCTTCCTTCTTCGACGCTGGCGTCTCAACAAACCTTCATCCTTCTCTTCCTCATTTCCTACATTCCTTTTTCCCCGGACCATCACAGTGAAGTAAACTATCATCGTTTCTTGGAGATGCGTAGTAAATAATAAAATGCATTTGATAAAAGTTCAAGCTGCCAACCCATAGTACAGTCAGGGAATGCCACAATAGTTCGAATGATTTTGCTTAGCTGTACTACATACCTAAAGGATTTTTGAAGCAATTCAGAGGTGGTGAGAACTAAAAGGAAATGCTGAGATGCTTCTTCTGCTTAGGCTAGGATTCTAATTGGCACCGACACACTGCACCATGAGTCAGCAAAGTAGAAGTAACCAAGGTAGTGCTATGCGCAGTGGTTGCATACTGTGCTAGATGGACGAAGTGATGCCAACAGCGATGACGTAGGCGCGTGTGTGATATTGCATCTCTCCCACGTGAGGCATTCTTCCTGCAAAGCATTCTGTGCAGTGGAGGCGTACACCTGAACCTGCATTTCGTTAGACTGCAGCAGGATAAGATGGAGCATGATTATGGGAGAAGGTTGCATGAGGCCCCAACGCTATGGCTGAGTAGCAGAGCACACACCGTATTGAGTCAGAATTAAACTGATGCCTACTCACATATATGGGCTCTGATGGTGTGAGTGAGAAGTGAATCAAAGTTTGCAAACATAATAAAACAAATTTGGCATGCATTGTGGTTGCAGACTGGTTTGAGATTCGAATAAAGTGCTTTTGTTACTGTTGACACACATGAATAATAAATGTCAAATTGATCCTTTAATGCCCTTCACCCCTTGGTGTTGTAGGACCACATCAAGGGATCCGCGACACACTGAGCGAATCCGACAATGCTTACGTATGTTTGCTGAAACATGCCGAAATATGCGGACTGAGACACTGAAGTCGTATGGTGTGCGGAAAGTAGTGCTTGTGCATGCAGTACGCTTGATGTAAAGCGAGGCCACTGACTGCGTCTGTCCTCATCTCTGCGTGTAATTTAAATATAGAGAGGTGATGGTCGTATCTTTGACTAAAGCTTATCGAACTGTGCCAGCTTTCTTGATTTGCCTTCCAATTTTAAAGCCACTTCTCCTACTCGCTCCTACTTTGAGAAGTGTGCAAGTTATTTGTCTGAGAGACTATTCAAAGCACCTGGTGTCTTGGATGACTCTCACCTAACATACTTGAACACCTCACTGCTGGATGACATACGGGCATTAAGTAGGAGACCGATGAGTTGTGGAAGAAACCCACTGAGGAATGCATTTGAATAAAGATGTATAGTCAAGTCCATCAAGGCGCAACAGCATTCACCTGATAACAACGCCTTCAAGCTGTATTTCAATGCTAGTCCCAACAACTTAACACACTCGACAATTTCATTCAAAGCACTAGGCGTCCACAAATTAAAAGGCAAAACCATTGCACACGGCCCTCCCTCCCTTCCGCCCTCCCTCCCTTTCTCCACCTTAATCACTTAAGAGGACAAACTCAAGACTAACGACAAAAGAGCGCGGGTCAACTGCTTCTTCCCAAAAACAAGACCCAAGACAGCAAGTGACACGATCTGTTCCAAAACAACCAAATCAACTGCCTCACTCAACGGCACGAGCAGCCCACGAAGGCATAAAATCAGACAGGATCAGTGGCAGTCGACGCAGCACAGTAATACAAACGCTCGCTTTAGATTCTCTACACATGCATGAATAATAAATTCAAATAGACCCTGCGATTCCCTCACCTATTTGGCGCTATATGAGCGTCCCGACGCACTAAGCAGATAGGCAGATGTTGGAATGTAGAGTGGGCAAATAGATAGTATAGCCTATAAGCACGCTTTACTTTCATTGTGTTTTAGTTTTTAAGCATTATTTACCAATTCCCTAAAATATTGCATTAATCTTTGCTTTACCATACCACATTTGGTGCACATCCGAGTAATGCTAATGAGTAGAATTGAAGTGACGGAAATTTTAACCTTACGAGACGTAGCAATGGAAGTGGTTTCAATGTGTTAAACGGATGGAAATGCATTGAAGTGTAGATTGATTAAATGCACATAAGCGACTTGTTGATTGGCTGATGGAAAGGCGTGATCTGTACACAGATGCATAAATAGGATGGAGGGTCGGCAGGGTCTGCCGCGCTGTGGTTGCGTGAGACGCGTCTCTGCATTCGTCTGCAAGGACGCCTGAGAGCGTGTGTAGGGTGTTTTGGAAATCGTGATCCGCGGCGCCGTCATGTACACTGGGCATGCGACGCTCGAGGATGTCATGGTTAGGACTGTGAACCACGTCCTTAAGCATCAGTGTCTTACTCTCTGCGGCTTCGGCCTTTGTAGCAATTTCAGTGCTGTCTGTCTCGGGACAAATCTAAACCGATCATAGCTTATGCATCGAGAAGACTGATGGCACCCAGCATTGGCCTGATTCTGCTTTCCCAAAGAATCGTGACACCAATACTTTCATCAAGGTCCTTGTTGAGTTAACCGATTTGGGTTGGTGAGTAAAAGTCATTTGCATCAGGCCACGAAACCTCGTATCACCCTACATCAACAAATTTCTCTGTGGCTGAGAGTACGAATGAAGGCTGCTTCTCAGTTCTTATTGTTCAAATCACTAGGTATTTTAAGAATACCACCGAATTTTCATTGCGATGAGGACCAATAGATGTGGTGGTTATGGTTTTTGTGACGATGGATCTGGAGACTCGTATCAAGGTTGAGTTGCAAAGTAAACGATTGAGAAAGGAGGCAAGAAGAAACGAGACACAGGATGCGATCATCCGAAGTGTTTGATGTAGTCTGGTATGTGGCCAGTCTTGTCTGCAGCAAGCGAATAGCAGTAAACTAAGTGTAGGGCCACTGGTATGACATTGTAGAAGACATACGCGAGAGGCGAAGATGAGGATGTTAAAATAAACAAGTAAGGGCTGGAGTTGAAACGAGATCTGACCACAATAAAATACAATGAGACGCACCTGCCTATTCGCTTTGTTAGAGGGATTGAAGAAATTGAATCCTATGCGGATTCGTGGTGCATGGCTTAAGCGACAGCGCCATGGAAGTGGTGAAAAGAGCAATGCCCGAAGAGTAAGACGGTTGCAGGAATGGCGCTGAGCTGGCCAAGTGATCCTACGTGTGTATCTCGTTTTCATGCATAAACGAGACAAACTGGGAAAGCCTAATTTGAGATCTGTGCCCTCCTAGTCAAGTTTAATTGGCGAACGAAATGGTAGTGTAGTGTAATCAAGCCTGGCTTACTCAGGCTAGCCTTTTCATAGGCTTACTGTAGCGCTTTTGAAATAGACCAGCAACGCTCAGCAAGTGGTTTTGATGCCATAAGTAAGCCGATAGTTTCGTGTTTGTAAAATCACTGTGACAGAGGTATAGGTAGGAGAGAGAACTGGCGATTTACTTCATAAGATTTCAATGTAATGGGTAATTTTATGTTCTTGGTAGTTCTTCTTATTCTATGTCTGCGCATAACGTTGACCGTTATGAAAAAGATTTGAGAAGGTGTGCTTCGAATTCTCTGATGAGAGCAAACGACAATGGTAGAGCATTTAAAGGGTACATGTGCTGAAAGTTGAGAAGGAAAGAAATGGAAGAAACGGTAAGGAAAAAGGATACAAAGTTATATTTAGCGTCGGCTGACGCAAAGCTCTGCAAGCACTGAAGTAAGCTTTAAGTAACTAAGTAAAGTGGCTTTGCGACGCTGACTGTGCGGCTGTGAACAGTTAGATTTAAAGCATGAAGAGAAGGCCAACATTAGAGCACTTTTACCACAAATCACATCGGGCGACTGCGATCGCAGTGTGGATGGAATTTGAGAACACTCACTTTGTGGTAAAGGAGGCTTTGTCCATGCTGCAGACAGGAAGCATTGACTCGTCAAAAATGTGAAAACTTTTTCACAGATATTTTTACCTTCTTCCAACTCTACAACCTTGGCGGATGAAATGAAACCCTATCCAATTTGACGAGTTGCCGGAATCTGTGATAGTGAGCTTCATGGGGCTCTACAACAGACACCCTCAGGCTACCTTTCCAGCATTACAACTAAAGACTAGATTTGCGTACAACTGTATCAAGAGACTGCGTAGGGTGCTAAAAATGCCTTTTAACTTTCGATGTCATTACTCGCACATAAAGCGAAACTATGGAAGCTAAACAACTGCTATTTAACCTGAGTCCACATTTACAAGCATATAACAGAGGCTATTGACATAGTTTTGACAACTGGCACACTCTCAGGCCGATAGAATTAAATCGACTGCCTATTCTATAGTTAACATGACATTGCCTGTCATTTGCCTTGATTTCTTGGCTAAACCATAAGAGGCGCAGCCATCCAAACCCAACCAAACCTCATAGCACATCTGTTTTTATTAAGTAATTAATCGTGAGAAAGACAAGACAGTTCATTAAAGGAGGAATGTAGTCTATACTGCCATCAAAGGGAGTACTGACATAACTATAGCAAAGTGGTTTTAGCGCAAAGAACACAACCAAGTGGTTTGGTAATCAGCAAATGTGCAACTCAGCCTATAAGCTTTGCATCGCTGTAATATGATGGGTGGTGTTGATGAGACGATCAGTAGACCCGTTTAACGAAAAAGCGTGCATTCAATGGGTGAATGATGTGTTTACACGTGTCCCCAACGAGTTCAAGCAAAAAGCCGGTGTGACTGTTTGTATATCGTATGTCATCGTCCAGATGATTCCTAGGCCCTAATAAATTAATATCCGTGGTGTTAGGCATTCCGTCCTTCCATCTTCACTTTATGAAAACCATTGTTGTCGTTGGTAGTGTGCGTAGTCGACTAGAACATTTTCGTTTGTTGCTACTATGCTCGCCCCCACAGTACAGTTGTGGGAGTGAGTGCAGTACTTTGAAAAGAAAGTCGATTCTATCTACCCATTTGATCAAAAGCTGTCCCTTGACTGTAAAGTGATTACCTTACAATTCTGATTTTTCAGATGATGAGTGTGTGAGTTTGTCCCACCACCATCCACTGCGGGTCAAATTTTCTACCCATTCTATTACAGTAGCAATTATTCTGCCTCTCAACCTTTCAATGCACAACAGGGCACCTTCGAGGTGAAATCAATGCGCATATGTGAATCGTAAACTCTCCAACCATGCAATTACGGATACGTTGAACAGAAAGTCGAGGGAATCATTTCTTATTGCCCTACACCATAGTGGATGGGAGCTTACCTTTCCATGCGTGAGAAATGTGGACGGCGTCAGGGTGGAATTTTGAGACAAGGCTTTCGTCTAAATGTAAACCCGCTGTCTACATAACACGCAAAATTGCTATTTTAGCACCTTGTATTAACAACCGACTCTACTCCAGACTGTAAAACTTGGTAATGGCTACTCTCTGGCTTAAGGGAACAAGTCATATTTACTCTCGCCTGATTTTGCTCACTGGGTTCCAGCTAGACTGCTAAGCAGCTTCGCAACATGATAGAGAGGATATGCAACATCACCGATTCGTGATTTATTTAAGTCATGTTTTTTACGACGATGTTGTCCTAAATAGGCGTGACACATTGTAGTGGTATGTGGTCAAGTGCTTTGTTGCGAGTTTGTCTGGTGCCCTCATTTGGTTGCAGAACATACTCTGGGATGTTGGTGACTGCTACTTTGGCGTCCAGAAAAAGATGGCGTAAGGTGTTTTCGTCGTACGACCTGCAAGCAACTTGGACGGTGAGACGCCTGTTAATGTAGGGGCGGTAAATTAACTGAGGTGCAAGAGGTCGACTTTGACATAAATCCTAGTCTACCGGTTGTGCGTCCTCAATGGAAGCCTTCAGCAGCTAAATTTGAGTGCAAACCATCCCTTCCATTTGTCCTTCGCCTTGCATTCGCTTGCCTTTCCCGCAGCCCTTGTAATGGTATGCAATGATTCTAAAGACAATTACGCCACCCACATGAAACATGTCCCTATTCTTACCGAAACGATTCCCATGCCTAGACATCCTCGTCAAGGCCCACCTACCTTCACAACTATGACTGATGACATGGACTGAGAATTCAATAATGCGCAGATTGCTGTGGAAGAGATGAGCAATGATTGTACGAAAACCTAAATGATTGCGTTAGCTAGTCCCGCTAGTAGTTTGGCAGGCTTTAGATTAAAGCTAATGTGCGCATGGGTAAAAAGTTCATAAAACCTAATGGAATCTAGCAGGTTCAGCAGAAATCAAAAGCGACTAGCCTTCCTTTGAACTCGCGCAAATAAGTTACTTCTATAGTTCCCAAAATCACTGGTTGCACCAGTGATCCTGGATTACTAGATGTTTAGGACATTTAGCACATTTGCATTATGATAAATCTCTATCCAGAAGGCACTGCATTTCTATTTGCCACACCAGCTTGACCACCTTGCTTAACAAGGTTATTTTCTTGATTGTCGTTCGATGAGAGGACATTAGGAGACTCTCGGTTGTTAGCGCTGTGCTCCTCAACTACTGTTCAAATGACTCGTACAAAGGTTAGCATGCGATTGCTTTGTAGGACAGAGTAGTCTCCAGCTCTAGATATTCATACTATCGTGCAACCAATCAGCCGATCAACTTGATCCTATTTCCTCGAAGGCCCCGAAAAATGGTGCATTACTCAGTCAAATATGTTCAACATAGATGCTTTTCAAGCAAGCCAATATTCACGTGAATGCCGAATTCGAGTGAAGATTGTAAATGTACGTAATGAATTCTTTGTCTGTTGACTGATTGGCAAAATTTGTCCATGCGCACTTCATTTATGACATGAGAGCATTGATGGGAATGATATCGGCTTTGTGATATGCAAGACTACACGAATTGTGGTGTTCATCGGCACAAACTATGCAGTCCTTGCTAGTAGGAAGACCATCTGATGGTGCTACTGGCATAACACGGAAGTGGCATGATATGGCTTTGCCTTAAAATTATTGCCGGGGACGTAGAGACTAGTGGCTCGTCAAACCTGACTAGAGGCTTACTCGAATAAAGGCGTGCCTCTAAACAAGGCGTCGTCTTCTCTAGATACCGCAAGCACCTATCCACGTGCGAACCAGAGGACAAGTGATTAATTGGATACAAGGTGATGATTGCACTCCATAAATTACGGTGCAACAGAGGAGGAAGTAAGGGCAAGAAGTAGGAGGGCATGAAACAACAAACCAGGTTCTTGAGCTAAAGAGAAGTCTCTCTTCAGCTTTATTGACCGCACTGTGAGATGCTTGCAAGCGGAAATGTAGCATTTATCTATAGATAATGTGGCTGAAAGGTTGGAATCTTGGATGCTACAGAAGACCAATTATATTCGCGCCCAAGGAAAAGCACTCAATATAGCAAACATTAATTCTTGAACCAATGTCAAATGTCCTCACTTTGCATCAGTGGTGCTTCCTCGCCGTTCATGTCTTCAGGAGTAGTGGCGATGCAACTGCAATGATGACCATGTATGCAGAAGTGTGGAATCGCATTGAGTGGCCCCACTGAAGAATGTACTTGAATTGAGCGGAATCAAGCATGGGAGTGATGCCTGCTGTGAAGGTAGTCAAGTGTGTGCACTCACAGAGAACCTCATCCCGGTTGGGTGAAGGCACGACCTTCGATGCATGAAAGGCAGAACAAATATCATCGTATTTCATTGTCTGGACTGGGTTGACATTCGTTTCAAAGCGCACCCACAATCTCATACAACACATAGCGGAGGAGTTGCCTCCATCTTATTACGATGTGCGGCTTTGGAGGTTGATTGATTGATTGATTTATTGGTTGTGACCATCAATAGTTGTTCCCAGACGCGCCACTTTCCAAATCAGTACAAGGGCTGTTAATCGCGAAGGTAGGTGATTGCGACTCTGCGTGCATGTGTGTGAGGTGTGCAGCAGTGCAACAAGTATTCACGAACAAAGAGATGCCATCGTAGCCTAAAATGCGCGTAAGAACAGGAGGCTGCAAGTACTGTTCCTACTGTGATGGGATGCTTCGTGAGTCAGTACCGGGCCATTTCGACTTCTGTGTTCAAAGTCTCAAACACGATTGCACACCCCTATGCGCATGTGGCACGGCATCTCAATCGCGATCGTACATTTAGCCTTAGCAGCCATTTTCGCGAATCTTTGACCAAATTACCTAGTGTTTGACTTCTGCACACCTGATCAACACATGACACATGTCGTGACGAAGTAGAGCGCGAGGTCAATTGCATCGCAGCGATGATTTGCAAATGCATCCACAAATATTGGCCACTACAGTGCGAGTACCAGGCGGGGCTTGCGCTCCTTGCTATTGTGGGAAATTTGGCTAATGCATATTTTCGGAGAGGTGACTTGTGCGGACAAATTCTTGCATTACGTTATTAGTGTTTCCTGGGTACTAATATAAGCTTTGAGTTATGGTGAAGAACAGAATCGAAAGGTGTTTTTGTCAACATACCTACAAATCAGCAACGATCCTCCTCAAAGCCATGTGATTTGATTCAATATGAGCAATTTGATGAGATTTAAATGCGAGAGAAGCTCACCTTACATCCGCTGTTACGCCACGCATCTTCGCCTGGCGTTATATAGACACACGAAGGCATCATAACCGACACATAAGCAGTCGTGTTAATCTGACCTCTGAATGGATATGGCATAGGTGGTGGATTGCTTTCGCCGTAGTGATTCAGTTCATTTGCTGAGAGCTGACGATGCCCAATGTAGAAGAGATTTAGTTTCTCTGCTCGCATTTTCAAGTGCTTCGTCCGCGCATCCGCCTCGGCTTTAAGCCTACCTAAGACGTCTAGGTAGATGTACAGAGAGTAGACCAGTTGCTTTTTCCCGGCGTTGGACACGTTTTCTAGCCAAAGCGGCACAGTGGATTATTTTATGGTTTAATCAGCACTCGGAAGGAGGTGGCAACTCACTGCAAGCTGAGGTCGAGGATGGAAGCATAGCCCAGTAGAAGGAGCCGTGATTGTCCAGGACTTGCAGATTCGGTGGAATGGTGAAGCTAGGAGTCAAGAAGCAATAGCTCTTTGCAGCATCAGCCTCACAATGGAGCATGCTAGTGGTGTGAACGAAGTAACGCACCTCGCAACCACCAAGTATTGTGGACAGGATGCGGTTTCAATGGGATGCAATTGAAAAACGAAATCAACTTCCGGTTGGTGAATCCCAAACCTGTGCATGATGAGAAGCTGATGAACCAATGTTCCATCTACAGCTACGATGGGTTCTGGTAGTTGCACTTGCTGGTCCCCAAACTCCGCATCACTGCTTGTGACGCCGCTTGCAGCTGTGTTCTATGCAGAAGACAGTAGCCATTTACGCGGTTTTTTGGAACTGTCACCATGTTCTTAAACAGTGGCATGAAGACTAACCTTTGTGAGTTCAAAACGGAACGGAAGCTGGGTGTCGGACAAAGCGAGTGCCGTTCCTTTCGCGTAGAATGCTAGTGATGCAAAGCTGGATCGTGGATTATATAGGCCTTGGTTGAAGAAGGGGTAGATGTTTTCTGCAAAACGACTTGTCTACAAATTTGACAATAATGCATTAGGTGAATTGTGCAAATGCGATTTGTAGAGCAGAATAGGTGGTGATACCCACACGTATTACAACATCCTCGTGATTCCGCAAGTCTGTGTTGTTTGGAATGGCAATATTCCTTTCACCACAGGCTCCGCCATCATGGGAGAGATTCCACGCCATTACACAACAGAAGCGAACAAAACCGCCTGCGCTGAAATCGGCATGGAACATGGAACTCCCAGGAACAAGCACTTCATGGAGGCTGCCTGCCAGTAGGCTATCTATCCTTGCCAGCACCTCAGTCAGTGATTTCGCCTAAAAAGCATTGGAAGCATACGTTTCTTTCAGGCACAGACAACCCCCAAATTACTGAGGTGAGAGAATGAAGCAGTGAAGGAGAAGATAAATCTGATTCAATTAATAATATAAAATAAAAGTCACTGAACGAAAATAAATAAATAAATGGATGCAAGTGTCAAACATGGTCCTAATCCTTACTTTAATAAATCGAATGCAAGCAGAAATGACTCACCGACAGCCTTTGCACTTCTCGTATGTGCTTCAAAATCAATGCGTCGATGGAATCCACAGCTGAAAATAGAAGTGACATCACCTAACTGCCACAGATTTAGCAAGAGCTGCAGTCGTAGTGGTATTGCATGAAGTACTGCTTCCCTTTGCGCACGGTTTAACCAATGCACACCTAACTCGGTCGATTTGTGCACCGTTAATCGGGGTGACAAACACTAGAATAAGCATATACTACGATGCCCAAGGGTCCACAGGATATTTGAGTTGGCCATCCGACTTCTATGCGCACTAAGGCGCGTAAGATGAAAATAGATGCAGCGACGTCAACTTACGATCTGCATCAATGCCTGTGTCGTAGTCAAGTTTTTGTGGCTGGAAGCGTTTGAGTGAGGGAGTGGGATTGTCATGTTGGTAGCGCATTCCCTATGATAAGGCATCAGTTTTGTTTGGCAAAGTACCTCAAGAAGATAGACACCGATGTTAGTGAATCTGCGGACCAGATTGAAGACGTTCTGATATGAAGAGTCACTTAGCAGTTGCGGTAACGCATACGCCACCTCGTCAAGCTTCGACCGGATGCGATTGATTGTTGTAGAGGTGATTTCTCCGGCGGCGGTGGAAATGGCTTCGAGGCCAGACGGCAAGGGGAGCAGGTGCTCATAATTGACCAGACTGACATGTTCCAGTGCTTCGACTAGCTTTTTTGTCAACTGCAGGGTTAAATACGATCAAAGTAAAGCGTTGGCAGAAGAAATTCTCAAGCCACTACGTTCAGCATGAATTTGTCTGGGCCCTGATTGGTTGGTCAATGCAGAAAACATCATTTAGTCAGAAATGTTTACGCAAAATGGGCATGAACGAGCAGAATTTTATTGTAAATTGAAAAAGAGAAGGGCAAGCCTTGGCTAAAGTCGCGCGTTTCTGATCTGCTGCAGCGGACGTATCTGAAGTAGTGAGAAGCAAATTTGTAAAAGTGGTTCGTTCGACTCATTGAAGGGAGAAGCGAAGATTCGACAAATACGCTGCCTACTCTGAGTGAGACCGGTTTCAATGAATGCCCCGATTTGTGCGCATATTGCCTGAATGGCTCCCAAAATGGTGTTCGGATCTTCGGAGGCAATCGCCTTTTCCAGTATGTCATTTTTACCGGATAAAAGGTCGTCCATTTGTTTTCCCAATTCATTCGGTGTGCTCCAAACAAACTAGAAATGTGAAAACGCAGTCACAGCTAGTATGTCCAATAACCCACATGCTGTCGAATCGAGATGTGAATAGATGGTTGGATAGGTGTGTGAGTGGGTGGAGGGATAGATGTGCATAAATAGATAAGATGAGGAACAAGGGAAGCGGGAATAAGTGGATACGTAGACAAGCATAGCAGAGAATGGGGTCCAAATCCACCCACCTTGATAGCAGGGAAGCACTTGTTGATGTATAAACTAGAATTTGGCAGACTACGAATGCACATCTGAATGCCTTCCGCATCCAGGGGCAAAATGCCACAAAATGAGAGATTTGCAGAAATACCGACTGTTAACTGGTTCTTAGGTGTCTTTGCTACAAGAAAGGTTTTTTTGCATCAACGCCAGTAAGAAACCAAGATACCATAGAACTCAAAAGTCCCTTCTATCGGGAGACAGTTGCAGACTACGCAGACACGTTGAAACTCGTGTATGAAATTGGGAGCTTCAAGGAAGCAATCATTGCATGTGGTGGTGAACTGCACCTCTAGGTGTTGACAGGATTGCAGATGAACATGATAATCCTGATTCACTGGCATACAGACACTCAGTTCTGTTCCATTCAGCAGCTGACGGATGAAGTGAGGAAAAATCACAAAGGTGCTTGTGCCCAAACCTGGCGAAAGGAAAGACGCACACATACTTACATGTGTAAATTAACAGCTGGACAAAGATGAAAGAGGCATTCGATTCAAGCACCAACATTTGACTTTATGCATTTTAATGGGATCTGGCAGCCTAGCTACCACAGGCATCTCATGAGTTTGCCCATTAGAAGCGCGCCTATTGAAGACGTCATGCGACGGTGCTAGCTGGTGGATCTGTGAGTGTATGTCCGTGTGCATGCGAGTCCATGCATATGCAGTAGTGTGTGGTGGTATGGGGTGTCGTCTAGTCTACGGATACCTACTCGCATAAAGCGACTTGGGTATTGTATGTGCGGCGATACAATCACTAGACAGCTAACCTGCACATGACCTGTGGCATAATTGTTGACTGTTGAAGGTTAGTTCAGTCACTTCACGGAATGTCTCCCTGCAGAGATTGCTTTGAGGGCAGTGCATAAATGCTTCAGTTGTTTCATAAGCATTTGATTGTGCTTACTCTGCACCTCGCTCTATCCTCTTGTCCAACTGACATTTTCTTCCTCACCCAAATGCCCCTCATAGTTTAGAAGGCATGCAAGAGTTTACCTTCTCCATAACGCCACGATTCATCCAAAATATTCTTAATTGTAGCATTAGGAAACGTGACTAAAAATGCCAATATATTTCGGCACTTTTCAAGTCAATGTGACCATCAATTGTAGCGCTGATGACCACATGTTCAGGTGATCGTATGACCGATGTCGCCGCGGTAATTCGAGGCCGTGTGACTCTACTAAGTTACGCGATAAAGCAATGCACTTCTTACCGAACAGATAACTTTGCTTCCAAACTCCTCTTCTGCCGAATTTTGTGGGTGTCCTCATAGTTTCTGATAGATGCGTTGATGTAGACAGTCATTTCGTAATGTTCACCCAGCTTCAATTCGGTCGGAGGCAGACATATATCGCCATCCACCTCATTCACCTCAAATGTTCTTCCTTCTGCTGGGACACTCACTTTTGCGTATAGGACATCAGTGCTCTAAGGAAAGCAGGAAGATCAACCACAGTGCTTGTAGATGTGCTTGCCTCATTTGGATCAGAATCGGGTGGTGAATTAAACCATAACCTCGGCGAAAGACATATGTTCTGATCGTCCCATGGAAAGTAGTGGAAGTTGTCAGTTCCGTGAGGGTGTTCGAATGGCAAAGGCATGGACCATAAACTTGGAAGCGACAAATCGGATTGAGTCACATCAATGCTACTTCGTTGGTACTTCTCACACGCGAGAGCAAAGTCCTCACCATCAAGGACTTTGAGAAAATGGCTGGCTTTTAAACTGGTGCCTTCATCACCATTCGCGACAGCAGTTATTGCATATTGGCCTGCCACCTGCAGTGCATTCAATTTTACTGCCAATATGAGTCACTTACGGCTACAATGAAGTCAGTTGTGTAGTCTGCACCTCCTACCACTTTCTCGGAATTCTGATTGGGATTTTGTCGATTTGCGAGACACCACGTTACTTCTTTGACGCTTTCTTTAATGACATCTGCCTTGAATGGGATTCTGCTCCCACTGCTAAAGATATCCAACCGTTTTCCACATCCGGAGAAGAGCTTTGATCCCACTTTCTCAAATATGGCAATTCCAGCAATTTTTGGTTTGAATAACCCTATCATTGAGGAAGCGAAATTAATATGCTTAACTCAGCAAAGTAAGCATACCAGATGCTGAGTTTGATTGGGCGTTGATGGATACCACATTGATTGGAATTTCTACACGTCTTGGTGCAGTATTTTGTTCCCATTCATGGGTTTCCAATACGGCTGCCACTGAGTGCGCACCTTCTTGGGCAAAAGATCCACGAATATGTATTGCTCTGCTCAAATACACGTCCAGCTGTACCTGCAAATCAGTGTCGGTCTGCATATTGGATAAGCCGGTCTTTAGGCCACCACACGTAGCCTTCACAAGTGCGGCCTGACACAGTTTTGCTAGTTCTTGCCTTCATGAATAAGACCCCTTCATACTTGGCCGCTTTAAGAGCCCATTTGTGGGCAACTGCAAATGGATTGATTGATTGGCATAGAGTAAATGTAACAGTGTATGCCCATCCGCAATAAATTACAGACCCTACAGAGACCTCACATTGCAGTCCTAACTGAAGATCAATAAATAATCAACTCATCGCTTCAAAACCTAATAACCAACCATTCGTTGATCGACTGGCCACCTGTCTCACAATTTTGAAAGTGAAATCATTTCTGAGAACCTGTGAGAGTGGTAAGCATGAGAGCACCGCCCTGAATAATTTGGCAGAAATCAAGAGGTGTTACTCGCTGAGTCCAAATTATATCTAGCCCTTGACAAATGATTTCTATCCACCGCATGATATCAATCAGTCCTATGCAACTCTATGAAGCAGGCGTTTCCACTGCAGTTTGTCCACAACAAGGGGAAAACACGTAATCCACCATCATTTCTGAGGGTCCCACCTACGATCAGCCTGTCAGCCCTTCTACACACCCAAACGGTAATTACCAGTGGGTCTTTTTGGAACGAATGATACACTTGTGTGAGAGACAGATTGGACAACAAATCATACGATTTGTGCAGGAGCAGCTAACTTACAGCAGGAATCAAGTGATTCGATGGTTGTGGATGCACTCCGCCTGTCCATACACATGCCATCCTATTGCTGGATTCGAGTCGAATTTCATCGCCTCTTGAGTGATTGCATGGATCTTTGGTTATACGCAATCGCATTTTAGGCTTCTGGTTAGTTTTGTCCATACCTATATAGGGAGAAGAAGCACAAGCGTGTAAAGAGTGGCAAAATATGTAGGAGGCAAGGGAGTACGAGGGCGAGAATGGTGGCAAGAAGAAAATGAAGGGCGAAGAGAAGCTGGAGGTGAGGAATGAAATAGTGACAGAGTAGTACGTACCAGACGCTTAGCATGAAACCTAGGTTCTGTATTCGAAGCAGCTTTGCCTCTATAATCCACCATGCTTGTGCCAGAACAAGGAGGAAGGTCATGCTTCAAGAAAGTTGTTGTTGCTCTCATTAGGGATGGATTATGAAAGGCAAGAAGCTCAAGTGGTGCTAACAATGATAAGTATAGCAACAAATTAGGCGGAACTGGCGATATTATAGGACAAAGTAGGCTTGGCAATGTCTATTTCTGCCCCTCTCTACCTATCTGCCTGTCCATCTACGTGTGTTTGCTGACTCACTGTAATCTTGATTTCGACTCCATCTATCGCCATTGAAATGGAACGAAGATGACGCGATTCAAAGGTCGAGGGACCGCGGACAAACATCTCTGGTAAAGGGCAATTTATTGAACTGCCTTGAGGGTGCTTCAGTGATGCGACACCAAGAGGTAAGAGGTTGCCTCCTAAAACGAATAAACGTGTCAAATTCTGACTGTGGCTCTTGAAATCAGCATGGCATACACGTGTATGCGTGTATTTTGTGCTCCCAAGACAATAGTCGTCAGTGAGACACTTCTAGTAGGTATTAATGACTGCGCATGACACATCACAGCACAGCATTAAATGCTGACGAACCTGTAGATTCCTGACCAAACAGTGGGCTGCCCTGTCATTTCGGTGTAGGTGCAACTCTGTTTTCGTCGAGCACTGTGAGGTTGCACTGGAAAATTTCGTTCACAAACACTACGTCTGGACATTCAAAGTTGTACGTAAAGTCGAAAGCAGTCTCACGAATCTTCTGTGATGATCTGTGCCTAAATGCGCTCTAAATATGCATTAAAGTTGCAGAAGTTGAGTCTTCACAAACCCAAATGCCCTGGATCGCGATGAAGACCACGGGGTACGTTACCATCGAGGAGGGCTAATATGTCACTTATAGACCAAGAGCTTTGTGCTCATGCTATATATACTTCACCAAGCACATTGCAGCTACAAATATGAATGGGAACAATGGACCACTTCTAGTGTGCTACAATCAAAGCAAAGTGTATCGCTTTTGAGGTCCCATTGTTTCCACTGAATTGGATGGAATGCACGAGGTGTGGACGGGGTTAGATATGGGCACAGGTAATGGCCAAATTAGGCACACAATTGGGCTGTTTTATGCGTCCCCATTATTGCAGTGAATTACGTGTGCCACATTAGTGACCAAAGTAGGCAAACCCATATTCTAACTGGTCATCAAGGCTGAATGCCTTGTCAAAACGCCATGGAGAACACAACGCACCCTTTCCTCTCCCTACTCTTGCAGAGGGTTGGCTCTCCTAAATGCGGCTTGCATGAAGCATATGCCTATCGCCGGATATCGACAAACTCAAGGTGCGATTCTCTAATGGATCCCTCTTCTTACAGATGGTTTAAAGTGAACGAGTTGTTTATTGTATTAGTGTCAGCATTAGTCAGTGATGCAAGTCAAATGCTCTGAGGAAATTAGTCCAATTGAAGTGCTACCAAGTGTGCTAAGTAGTTCATCAATTATGTTGTTTTTTTGAAAGGCAGTGGACGAGTTTCTTCTGGAAGATCTGAAGCTTGACAAAAGTGCTGAATGTTGAGTGAGCACAGTGGGCGATGATGAAAATGCAGCGACACGAGCTCTCACCGCAATCGTAGTAAAGCAAAGCCGTTCTATGAGGGGTTGATTGCTGTTATGTGTTTAACTCATGCCAAAAAATCAAATTGAAAATTCGACGTGGTGGCACTTCGTACAAAATGAGCGGAATCAAATCAGCATTGATTCGCAGCCTCAACTCATCTACTACTCAACAGCTTATTTGGAACGCAAAATTGCTCGATGCTTCAGTGGTCTGGTTCTAGTCCAATTTGCAAAGGGAACGATGCAAAGGCATTTGAGTTATCAGCTGGCATTCTCTGCGTGTTCCCCAAACGTTAAACATGCTTCAGACCGGTGCTGATGCAGACGCAATCAATCGTCCACTTTTCTTGCTTTGAACATCAAGTGGCCGCACAAGCCGCCCAGTAGGGCATGATGCCTTGTTCAGTTTGCTAACATCTGACCCATGCATGAGCATGTCCCATTTCGCGGTTCATTTGCAAGCCCATTCGCCATTTTTGACTCACAAATAATCTATTTTCTTCGCCAAAATCCATGGCGCTACAGGTAAAGTGCATCGAGCGCAGACAAGTGTCAGGTGTGAAAGGAGTCCATAACTTGCCGAATAGGCATTTCATTAGGCAGATGCAAGCGCGAATGTTTGGGACGAGATGATGGCATGAGGGAAGCGGTAAGTTGACGAACAGTTATGGTGGGTGTGATGATACTCCTTAGAGCAGATCGTAATGGGTTGCATCGTGACTTATTTTCACCAAAACAGCTGAAGAGAAGGAAGGAAGTAGCATTAGTGTAAATGGCCACTGCAAAGTCAAATGGGTGGAAAACTTATGCGTCTGCTACATGGCATGCTGGGTGTTGTGAGTGTGCGGAATGATCGTGATTAGGAGGTCAAGTATGCTTTGCTTCTTGATAATGCGATTCCTCATATTGTAGGCACTTTCTTCACAGCAGGGCACATCGAAGACTGCATTGATGCTTGGATGACTGTCAATGCGGATGTATCCTGAGCAATCGTTGTGCGTGAGCACCGCATATAACAAAATGTCTCGAATCCGAGCCAGGCACGGGCAGTACGTCAGCAGTAAATTTGAATTTCATTGGGAATAATTAGGTTTAGTTAAAAGTTATAAAATGAAATCCAACCACCCAGTGCATCATGACTCGTCAAATGAGGATCAGATACATTGTGGCCTAGATTTATCTTCCTGTCATTTCTACAAAAACCTTATCCTCAAAGCAATTCTACTCTTCCTGGCAATCATTTTAGTGTTTTGCGCATGTTGGAGTGACTTCCTTTTGCCAATCTGCCGTTTACTGTTAAATTGACTATCGCTTTCAACTCACGGATCAGAAGTTCTACTGAAGTCAATGCTAGTCTATCACAATATGGAATGCTTTAGCAGAGAAGGGTTAGCAAACCGTAGGCATGGGCAGAATATCATACTGTCGAAACGGCAGTGAGCTGATCTAAGGCTGATGGTGAAGGACACGGTCAAATGGACGTTTAACTATTGCACGGCATTTGTCCTTCCTCACCCATTCACACCTGACCACTTCGGCCACTGAATTTAGTCAGGCAATTAAAAACACCCAACAGTGTTGGTGGAACAAAAAATTCTTTGCAATGCAATGGTCGATTATCCATATACGTGGTGAGACTAGAGGTGAAGGGCTCGAGACAATTTCAACAGTGAGACAAAATAGAATTAACATGGGGACCAGGCAAGTGAGTGATACGCTTGACCCAACTGCACAGTTGTGTCTTGAAGGGTCCAAATGATTATCGTACCACTTAAGACAATTCTTAAGATGATGAGTAAAGAAAAAAGGGGTGAAAGAGAGGAAATTGATATGATAAGTGGAGGAAAGAAAGGATAAGATTATTCACCTTTGTGTTCCTTATTTATATAAGCTCTCGATACACTAGCCTTTCGCAGTGTAAAGAACAAGGGAGAAGGAGGCAATGAAGAATGGAGAGTAGAAATACGGCAAGAATAAGACGAGACTGGGTAGAGGCGTTGACGGTGGGAGAAAATTGCGCGAAGGGCAGCAGCGTGGAACATTTCGACGTGCAGTGGACGAAGATGCGCATTTGATACGTGTGAAACTCAGTGCATGTTGTGTGGTGTTGCTTTTTCACGTCTGTTTCCCTGATATTCAGCGCAATGCCGGGCTACGACTGTGGCCGAATCCATAATCACAACATCAGCTTTGCGGCCTCTCAATGCGGTGGCATTTTTATTCTGTTTCACAAATGGTGCTGCTATGTTCAAGATCAGCACACGAAAGGAATGCAGACGATGAGGAGTGGGAGACGTCTCCCTCCCACCAATTAATAGAGCCAAAGCACCCCCTCGAGAAGTGTTGCAGACGTAGTGCATCGTGGGTTTTCTCACGAGAAGTGCAATAGCGCGTGAGCGGTATAGGTGGCAGTGCTTGAGGCATAAAGTTCGAGGCTGCGGACACTCCAATCTGAATCAAATCTGCATTGCAGACATCAGCTAAATGGCAACAAGAATCGGTAAATGTTGATGAAGGAATTATATGAATGACTGGACTCAACAATTAATAAGCTTGGGATGTAGCATATGCGTTTGCTGAAACCGAGATTTCATTTTGATCAGCACATCCACTCGTGCATCTGGTAAGCGTTGAATCCATGCCTGAAATGAGCTCGGTGGATCCTTTCCACTCTTCACCATGGTAAAATTAGCAGCATGATTGTCACGAATGGACCTCCAAAACTGATATACAGAAAGTTGCATTTTAAATCAAGATGAGGAGAGTGACATCCATTAAGTTCTACTGAAAGTTGTCTGTAGTCTACTTTGCAAGTAATGGCAGGAAAAATGTTGTAGCTAACTATATTGAAGTGTGAGCAGATGGATCCCCATATCCGTATAAGGTAAGTTTGATATCACAGTGAATGCCGCGGCCCATAAACATTGCTCGACAGTCATTTGACCATTGAGGTTATGCTTGTCCGCTCTTTTAGACCGATTTCAAAGACAACGCCTTGTGTGTGTCCTCCCGATCTTTTAACTTGCTCATTCCATCAAGTGAGGTGGCATTGTGCCCTTTCTCCCCTAACACCTTCATCTCTAACGTCCAGTTGCTGGAGGGGAAGGGGCTAGCACAGCCCACACCGCCATCCCACTGGGTCAGTGAGTCAGCTGTAGTGACTGTCTCACAACTGGTAGATGTCGAGGTACCTACGTTGTGAGCTTCAAGCCTTCTTAACAGAGCCGACTTAGGCGTCCTGACAGTGACAAGAGCTTGATGCTTCCCAACCAAACACGATTTGCAGTACATGCCAGCAAACAACTTCCGGCATTCACATCCGCCTCTGTCAAGTCAATTAACTTCTGAGATTCTAAAGCCATGGCACTTGACGGATGCCATCTTCTGTCGAGGAGTTTCTCGTCTGAGGGTCAGTTGATTGCGCAACAGATCTTCCTGCAGCAATGTGAAGGTGCTCAAGAGAGCACTCTCATTTCGGAAACAGGCGTGGCAAGCAAAGCACTTGAAACTATGCCATGTTGTCGCAAGACATCGCACTACCTCATACACTCATTGTCTTATCCTCGTCCTCCACATTTACTACAATTAGACGGTTGTCGGGCCTCGACTCTAGACATTCTCATTCAGGATAGATTAAATGACTCGGATGTGATATCTAGAGGTGAATCTGCCATCAAATGTGCGTATTCATAGCTTACGCCTCCTAAAGAGCATTTTATTAGGTATATTAGACTTTTATCACTCATCTTGTTTTATAAAAACATATCTTTGGCCATGTCAGCATGACTGCAGTGGTGACAACCTGCTGCACGACGGATGAATCTGCCTCGATCAAGATGGCTTGGCGTGGCCGAATATTTGGTTGTTTGGCTATTCTGATTCATGCCTTTTTTTAAAGAGAGTCGTTGGAGTCGAATAAATGTAGCAATGGTTTGACGAATACACCGTCAGCACTATCGGAGGACAGGTTGTAAATGCTTATACAAACAACTGCAAGGGTTCGCCGTGTGCTTGATTGTTTAAAAACGGCTATTAGAATATAGAGAACAAGAAGTTTCTTATGTTTACCTTGGTGATAATACTATTGCATGATACTGCATTCGTAAGTGTAAAACTCGACTCAAATCCAACTGTTTGAGGTAAGTTCAGCACCTGGATGCTTTCATAAAGACGAAGGACAAGGTATGCATTGCCGACGTGCAGAGCAGTCGAGAAGGAGAGGCTCTACCGGTGCGCCTCAGGTGTTTGGGGCCATTGCGCAGACATGAACTAAAAGAAGGGATTAGTAGAACCAACGAAAAGAGAGGAAGAGTGCCAATTTGGCTAAAGACCGCGTTCGAGTATTAAACGCAGCTGCTGTCCAAGACTTAAGCACTACGTAACAATCTTAAGGGCTTGCTCTAATTGTTCACTGATATGCGCTAAATGATGCAGGTCGAAGAGATGCAGTGACACCCTACGACTTGCAGTAACACTCAGTAAACTTCCATGACTTTCCTATTCCACCCTTCGAGACTCAGGTTATGCGATTGTGGTTCTGCTAGACCAGTCAAGGTATGTAAAGCATCATATATGACTCATCTCTCAAGATCCACATTTTCGTGGGGCCGAACTGAACCATTGAGCGACGATCAGTTCAAGTCATATCAATATGCACGAATTACTCCTCGGTGACACAGGATGTCGGGTGCTTGTCGCGAGACGTGGTGTTGTTTCTCTGTCGTCGTTCATTTGCAATGCGAAAAGGCAAATGAGGCGAATATGAACACCGTGTTCGTTTAATATGGAGAAGCTGAGGAAATGGAAGTCCTGCAGCTTTGTCTTTGAGGCAGAACCACTGAGTGCATCGGCGTCCGGTGAGAGAGAGGTGGTACTCGCACTGTGACACCTCACTTCGGCGACTGACGCTTGCGTAGAGATGGCACTCTACATACGAAACATTTGAGTAGGTCAAGTGTGGGCTGATGTTGAAGACGACATACAGGGCAACGTGATAGTCCAACTTCTTATTTCTTCGCCTGAGCCTTTCGGGGCAGTGATTGCCAAAGTCGCCACAAAGATGGGAACAGCAGCAATTCTTCGATTTACTACAAATCCCTATTTGACGCATAAAGTCACCCAATTTCATTGCCAACAATGAATGACGTTACAAGGCATTCCTTAAATGGTCACGCTCAATAAATGAGACCACAGAAAGATGTTTACCCTACAGTTGGTAGGACTTGAGATTGGTAATTGAAGTGGAGAAATCCTGCTATTCAGACCTACTGGTAACTAAGTAGCTGGGGCGTGCCACAGCTCTCCAGGCGTGTCAAAGTTGGACGCTGCAACATTAGCATCATGGGTGCCTGCAAACGATGCGTAGAATGCTCCACCTCAACTAGGTCCATGCCCAACTCCCAACTATGTGTGCTTTGTTTCGAGTAATAACACAATAAACTGACCGGCTTCGGGACTAATGTTATTGCATTCGATTTGAAACGAAGTCTCCACTAATTGTCATGATCACGTTCGCTACTTGGGATTTCGATGCACCTTCCCAGAAAATCGTCTCAATCAGTAGTATTCATTTACCAAAGGCTGGTGGTCCTGAAATAGACACATCCACAAACAAAAACAATTTTGGATTAAACCAGAAAACACGTCTTTCAACTGCCACTAGGCAACGTATCAATAAAAGCAGTTGTGCTGTTGTGGCAAGTCACGTTAGCAAATAACGATGTAGAGAATTGAGGTTTCAAAACTCAGTTAAGTTATGAAATTCAAGTCGAATGCTCGAAATGAATCCGACGCACTTGTTGGACTACCTTCCTAGAAGGCAAACGAAATGCGGTAGTGGAACAGAGAAGGTGAAATGAAAGCAGGAAAGAATGGAAGATTGGTAAAATGAAGAGGTGGAAGAAGACTCAAGACACACTGGACCTGCATTCAAAAAAAGTAGTTCGAAATTGCTCCTAATGATATCGGACAGATAGAAATCAGAGTAAGTGTTGGCAGAGTGAGAAGGAAATTAGTGAGATAGCATCCCAGTGGCATTTCGTCCACCTATTGTCAGCTGATTTCTCCCTAAAAACATAGTCACCAATGGCACATTTTGAAAGTGGAGAGAAGCTAGGAAGTACAGGAACAGATAATGCAAGCGGATCTCAGTAGCCCATTCAGGACCACCGAACTGAAAGGAACGCATACAAGCAAGCATGAAGCAGGTCATTTTCGAAGAATGCTAAGAAGAATAAAGAGGGCACACCATTTTGAGGAAGCACCAACGCTTGAAAGAACCTTAAAATCGACGGGGATTGAGATGAGTGGGAGGAAGTTATGCCTAGTTTACAAAATGCTCATTGTGGAAGGTAAAAGACTTGGCCGGCAGATCAGATTGGCAAATTATTGCAGATATTTATCCCTGATTGGGGTTATTTCTCTAATTCTCATTGTAATTTGCCAGGCACATGGGGGATCATTTTCAATCGTGTTTGCTGGTAGAGGTGAACTTGAGTGGATCTTCGAGGTGTAGTATGTCACCTGTTTTTCCTTCGAGTGCCTAAAAGACATGTGAACATTTTGCTGAGATTGGCCTGCGTTGAGGCGCATTTCGCTTTCCAGTGTTCCGTAAGCAGTCATCAACCGGACTGTCGGAGTTCAGCTTAGCGTGATGCGGTGATTTCTACACTCCCGACGCCTACATCAGGACTGGGAATGTCCTCAACATCCACTTTTATGAAGGGGTCAAAGCCAATGATGTGGTCCAGCTAACCCGCTAATTGTCAAATGCTGGAGCTCGTCAGCGCTACTTCGCGTTATTTTGTGATTCATTTGCCTCTTTGTTCAGTTTATTATTTGCCTAGAGACTTTTCTCATTCTATCATTTATTCGCACATTTGTTTGCGATATCGAAGGACATTCATCACTTCTGTAAATATTTGTGACCTCTGAAAATTCGGCAACGCATCGCGATCGCCCCCAAGATCCATTGCGGCTTTCTCTACACGGTTTTAAGAGGTACGGCCAAGTGGATGCGATCCACTGTCATGACACGAATCGCATTTTTGCCTTCACGGGCAAGTGAGGTATGCCGCTTTCAGCATGACATGCTGTAATTACGCATTGCGCAGTTGCTCTTAACAGTGGTTCCCTGAAAGGTCTTTTATGCTGAAATCCAGTGAAACTGATCCTACTTGGTTTGGTTCAATCCAGTATTTGAAGTGTCAAGTAGTTGAACAATAAAATTCACAAAAATGGGCTGAAGGAGTAGGAAGAAGAGACCGTGAAGTTCTAATACTCTGCCTTACCTTGAGAATCCAAAGGGAAATCCACCCATCATTTTCGTTTGCCTTTGCTTGAGGTGGGAATGCAAACGCGCGGCGGAATGTGACCAAATGAAGGCACTGTAGAGCCTTCCTAAAAGAGACCTTCAAAATTTATTTAAATCGCTTGCGCATCTACCCATCATTTTTGAACAACTCAGTGGATGTTCAGTTCATGCTGTCGGCAAATCAGAACAAGGTCTTCAGCAAGTGCATACGCCTCACAGCATCAATTTTCATATATAGTAAACGCAATGTGGACGAAAATTGAGTTAACGGAGTACACATAACAAAAAATTCTCGGGATTCGCTTCATATACAAAAGCTTGAGTCCTGTCTGTTGAGATGTTGCAAAGATTAATGACACGAGCACAAAATGTTTTTTCACCAACTCCATTCTTATCTGTGTACAGACACTGAACATTGTGATCACTTGGAACTTTACCTGGTCTAGTAAACAGTCCAACATTGCAATAATGTCAACCGATTAAACAGCACCTCATTTGCAGCCTCTTGGCCACTGAAAACCTTTCGGAATGTCTCCGCAACAAATCTAGCGGGCATTTTATCACCCTTTCGGAAGGCAATATGACAGCAGAGGAAGACAGTACGGCAGAACATGACCAGTCATTGCATGTGCAGCCACGCTTCTTCCTCCGCCTTAAATCAATGCATATTTAAGGTGACATTCATCGCTTAACATAAGGCAAGCATCTTCAAACTATCAAAACTTAGATTTTTACACATTTTTAGAATTCAACGACGCAGGAATGCATTACAACAAGACAAAACTTTGGTTATTTTCATTCTATTAAGTCAGTGGCTGGTCACTCGAATAATTTGTCCCTCACTGAATTGCGCTGATCTCTTGTGTGTCAAAACTACCCAATTGAATTGGCATCCTCACATTGCAAACCTACGTCGGAAAGACAAGCAGAATTGGGGCATTTTTGTTTAAAGTAGGCGTGGTGATACGGCAATGCGCAGTAGCCTTAGCATCGGGCACGGTCAAAGTAACATGTGGTGTTTCAAAGACAGATTGTTTATTGCAAAGCATTGTCAACTTACTGTGGAGGAGGAATCACTATTATGAGTGGGTGAAACTTTACACATCTCCAAGTTCCTTCGATACTCCTAGGCATTTAGGTGTTACTCAATGCGATCAGTAGATTAAGCTGAATTTTAACAATAGCTTATGGAATTTCCTTCTGAATTCTCAATAAATGACTGCGGCACTCCAAAATGGCAGGAAATCTGCAGAATAATAATAGTGAGGATGAGTAAGATGAGTTAAGTAGTGACATCACAGGCGAAATTGCGGACTGTGTTGACATCGGATTTGGATTCGGGTGCATTCTGAGATGAATGCTCTCACAGTTATGTTAATCTCCACCTTACGACCAATCGCGATCCCATATCCTGAGCGTCATTCTCTGTTAGCGCACCAGGATTGGAAAAGCTCTTCGTACAAGTCGGTACAACCCATTGGCCATTGTATCGGGTTAGTTCATCTATGTTTAGTACAGAGGTATATTTGCCGTGGAATATCCTGTAAAATGGAACACATTTAGCAAAAATATAAAAGCTGGAGGTGTTTTCTCAAAAAATTGCTTGTCGAACGACAATCGATTTTCCCTTTTCTTAACAAAAGAAATCGCTTCAATGCTAGCCAATAACTTGTCGGTGATTAAACGCTTTTAATTTGTCATAACTAACAGCGAAATGCTAAGATTTGTAGTCAAATTGTCAATTTTCAAAATAAGCATCATTGAAAATGCTCGTGCGAAATTCACAAACGACTTGCGGTATCGCAGTACGTTGTTTGGTGAGGACTGCACACATTGAGGGTGATATCAGCGCTTAGAGAAAATTAAGAGTTTAGAGTTGCGAAGTAAGCAAGTCCGCTCGCTTAAATGCAAAAGCAGCAATAATAATACTGGCATGACGAAAGCATTAGACAGGCGCATTTCCATTGCCTGTTAAGAGTTCTGGATCGTTTCAGCGTCTAATGTCATACTGTCTCGCCAGTCAGTGATTAATAGCTCTTCTCACCTTTATTACACCACTGCGTGGAGCACTGTTAGTCAAGTGATCCCGCTAAACCAAATTTTAGGCGATGAAAATTCTTGATCATGGTCGCTATTTAATAAAGAAAATTGTAGAGTGCTTTATTAAAATCAGGCAATCGGTGAGTCAGAGTGCTGGTACCTGTGGCACTCTTCCTTGCGTTGTTACTACTAATCCTCTCATCCAACCTTCTGAAAAGAAATGACATTCAAAATTTTCGTTAGTTAAGTTTGATCTCCTGCATGCTAGTCTGATGGAGGTCTATTGAAATGCAGCTTCAGGTGAAGGTAGGGTGCACACCTCCACAGGACTCTGTTTTGTTCTACTTGAAGCACGGGTAAGCCGTTCACCGCACAAGACCAAAACTCTAACTCATCTTTCCTTTCCTCCTTTCTCTTGCTCTTGATTAAGGAAATTAGGTATTCGACAATAAAATAAGGGCGCTTACATACATCTTTGTTTTAAAATTAGATGCAGGCACTTGGATGGCAGTTTGTTATATTTGACTTGCCAAACATTCTCTAATGAATTTCGCGCAAAATAAAATACGGTGTAAGAGCAGAAGCATCAAATCCACTGCGACCAGCTAGATTATAGGGTTACAGATTAAAACCAAGCTCATAAGGGCATCATGGTACATTAGCATGAATGCCAAATTTTGTGCTGCTCATAGAGAAAGGCAAACACTTACATGAGACAGCCACCGACACCACAGCCCGCGCTGCTGAAGCAGTCACGGTTCCCATTGTTATGCAGAAAGGCTTTGTTAGCACGGAAGTTGAGTACCACACAATATTCACACCCGTGCACTTTCGTTGCACATTGCATCTGTACCACCTTTAGGCCCATGCGAACCGCAACGCCAAGTCCATGTTTAAGTAGGATTTTCGTCACATCTAACCCATCCTCCATTGTGCCTCCTGGCCGCATGCAGTCCCTAACACAAAGAGAGAACTTCACCACAAAGCAAATTACGTACTCAACAGTACAGTCGTCAGTCGTAGTGCTAGCATCTTGCGAGCAACTTCCTCCATTTAGGAAAGAATGGTTGTTTCGCCATGTATGAGAAAAGAGAGGTGTATTTGACGATCTCTGAACATCCACCAGTTGGTCTTTGTGAGTTGGATGGCGTTGCGGTTAAGTCCTTGCATGAGCATGCGAATGCTACATTGCTGTAGCACTGCTGCACAGCTGAATAGGCTGGAATAGATCTAACTCGAGAACGAGCAAACAGGTGGGAACTTTGTCTAGAAGGAACTTTTACACAACACTTTGCTGCTTCCTTCTATCGTATTGATGCACCAACGAGCAAGTTCACTCTTTTGCTGCTTCTATTTATGCGTGGTATCCGGGAGCAGCACAGTAAGGAATAATTTTAAAGTTGCTTTGTGGAATCCGCAATCCATTGGGTCATTCCACAGGGTTTAATCGCACACAGCCTGCACTGGCAGTCACTACCAGGTGAAGCACGAGACTGTTTTGAAATTGGCCTTTGCTATTGTCATTTAGAATTTATGCTCGCTACGCACACAGTTACGAAGGCAAAGGCTATTTCCTCACCTAACAGAGAACACAACGTGCTGTCGGGTTATTTAATCGTTCAGCTCTTTTTCTGCTTCTCCTACCAATGCGGATGAGTGTACAGTAATCACTGCTCCATGGCATTTGAGACAAAGTTCGTTTACATAGGTGCATATGGAACAAGGCACATCTTTTGGTCGAAGTGGATCCACTGAGTGGATTTCGCAATTAGCTGGCTACTGGAAGGGGTGACAGCTCGACTGCTGGTCGCAAAGGTGATCATTCTCCAACCAACTGTCAAGAACAGCAACTTTGTGTTTGTGCTATTATTCACGTCAACGCTACTTCCCACATTTCGTGCAAAAGAAAGTATGCGACTAGAAAAATAAACAACTCCCCTATTATGCAATACTTTTAAGGATATGCGATCTGCAAAATTAATTGGTTAGTACCTCATCAAGAAGCCATCGTCATTTCTCCTGATAACCCGCATACAGATTTCTCGTGACAGGTCAAATTAGGAATACTATCCTTAGAGATTGTTAGTGTGATGACCCTCGCAAAAGCAGAAGGGGAGAGAAATACAGGAAGATGAACCTGAGAGGGAAGGTAGGGAAGTTATTGTGTGAGTTACCTCTAATTTACACGAATTCCAACCGTTCCATACGCTTGGAATTGTGACGTCCTTTGAAAGGAGGATAGGGGGTAGTGATGCGACAGAAGGTACAGACTGCTAGGACGAAAGGGTGCGGAGGAGAGGTGATGCGGATAATTTGAACAACAGCATGAGTAATGGCGTTGAGCGCCGCGTCAGGAAGCATGCCTCGAGTTAATGTGACTGAAATCTTCCTCGTTGTTGCGTGTAGAATCGGTTAGTGGCACGTGTTTCAGCCGTGGTCCATTGTAGCATCGTGTTTGTCAGCCCACAGAGCAAAAGTTATTTTAGCTGAGATTTGGCAAGCATTTCATTTGTCTCTGTGCCCACCATCTTGGCTACACTCTCTACAACAAGGCCATTTCCAATTCTTTCCCACCTTGTGTGACGCAGGCCACCGGAAGTCAGTTCACGATTGGAGTGACTCGCAATGCCTAACTTCGGGCGACGGCACTGTTTATTGAATTAAGTTGCAACAACTAATTGAAGCAGAGAGGACGAGAGAGTACAACCGGGTGAACGGTCAGACGCACCATTTATGAACGGATGCGAAACGGATGTGCATATGATACCCGTGCAGTTAGTGTGATGAATGGACAGATAAGGGGGCGATAAAAGCAGACAGCTAGAAAGACAAGGGACGGCAGCCTGTACCTGCAACTCAGTCACCATTGCCCAAAACTGCTGTGTTCGGTTGTGACTTGCTCCATTTCGCGACCTCCAACTTGGGGTCTGGAAAGTGATCTGTATGGGGTAACTAAATTAGTCTGATTGCAATAGGATGTTATTTGCAGTGCCGTTTTAGCCAACGCGAGCTGCTATCAGTGCTTTACATATTACACTAGGTGACACCGTTGCAGCTACTGCTGAGAATGGCTCTTCTGTCTATTTAAGCCCTACAATTAAAATAGTTTGGGCAAAAGGACCAGAGAGTCGAAATAACATAAATCTGCCATTGGCACCTTCATGCCCTCTCACCAGCTCTGCATATTCTCATGGTAAAAGTGCTCTCCTCCGGCGTTTTGGTAACTTGAGAGGGTTTATTTTTTGCAATCTGAATGTCTCCAGCCAGCATTGTAGACAGATCTGTCTCGGTCAGCTTCACACACCTGCCACATGCTGTCCGAAGCGACTCCTGTGCATTCAGCAAATAGAGGGGGAGAAAGAGGAACCTCTAGGTAGGCGGTTAACTGAATAAGCATGCGTGCATAGACGAGGAGACTAATGGTCCTAAGACTGATGATTTTAGCTTCGTTGACTCACTTGGCCTCTGTCTCTACCTCCACTTTCTGACAAACCCACAAATCAAAGGTATACAAATGCATAAAATCTAGTTGATGCTTTGCGAAACTTCCTTTTCGCAAAAGCTGTTGGTAATATATTTGATAGTGGCAAGGAAGCTACAAGTTGAGGTGGAAAGCGGAGCAATTAAAAAGTGCTTGCACGAGTGGGCACAAAGTCATTTAAAGTGACAAGGATTGGATGCTGTCCGTGCAACTATGGCCTCCTCAATCAAATGTTAACCACCATAGTGTAATTATACCACGAGAGGGTTTTACAATATCATGATGCGTCATCACCCAGACTGAAGGACGGAAGCGGACCACCCCAGGCCATTAAGCAAGATTGTTTTCATGGGTGTCGCCATCTTCGCTCATGTCCTTTTTCTCTGACTACCCGAGAACGAGTAGACCGATTACTTTGGGACGGGTGTGGGAGATTAAAAACACGAACGTCTGAAAGCTAATTTCCTCTAGTGTACTCGGTATCAGCATCGGGTTCCAATTTAGACTTTTGCGTTCCTGCTTCTCGTCCAAAAGACGCATTATACAAAAACGTGATTAATTCATCGGTTTGTAAATAAGAGGATAGAGGTCACAGGTAACAAAGAATTTAGATCCAATCCGCCAGTGACCACACTTTAGTTCAGATCGAATTTTGGTACCTAGTGATTACCATCATTATTACTCATAAGCTCAAAACCAATCCCACTTCTATTTCACCCGTTACAATGTTTCATCGATGCTTTGGTGATTAGTATGATCAAGGTAAAATCCAGTCTTAAAAGAAATATTTTGACTTCACATCATCCGCGATTCCTTAAAAAATTACAAAGCGATGTAATTTTGTTTGATTCACCAAAATATTGCCTTTCGCTGACAAACCCTACCTGACTTCAGTCGATAGTCCCTGATATCCGATTTGTTTTCATAAAAGAATACAACATAATTTAAATGCACAATTTAATCCACACGTGATTGGGCTTTACCCCGTCACAGCATTTATTTGGTAATAAATAGGAAAATGAAAGGAGAAGAATGATGATCATTATATTGCGATACCAGCATTGGCTAAGTAACCGAATCTGAGCCAGATAGAAATGCGTTTACATCATGGCGAATTGACTTGGAAAGCACATCTCAGTTGTGAAAATTATTCACTCCAAATAGAGATTCACCTAAACCTGTCATTAGTCTTGCGACTACGCAAATTTCAACAGCTTTGTGGTTGATAATTATGAAGTGAGGGACCGACGACTAGATAACCAATCGCAATTTATGTTGACTCGGATTTTGTTCTGAATATACCGCGGTGATGTCGAGCTACAGTGTTTCGAGTCTTTCTTGACTGCAGATAATGAGAGAAGATTTGTCAGAGGCACTTACTCCTTTGTTCTGGGCACGTACGGGATTGTTTACAAGTGTTTTGACCTTAAGTCAGGTCAGCTTACGGCCTTGAAGCGAGTAATGCTTGAGCACAACCACCAAGGTGTCCCTTCGAATGCTCTCGGAAAAGTTGCGCTGCTGAAAGAACTTAAACCCCACAACATCGTGAAGTACACCCTAGAGATTAATGACGTTCTCCAGTGAAGAGCATGTCATTCTAAATGACGGTCAACTATAATTAATTTTGAATACGTGAATATGGATCTCAGGCGGCATTTGGATAGTAAGCATAAAAGCACTAGTTGCCTCCAGGCACTGCTAAAGTGGGCCTTCACCTTGGTCAATTTTGCATCTAGTCGTTCATGCACCAAATACTGCAGGCTCTTCGGTATTGTCACGTAAGGTGCATTGTCCACCAGGACTCGATACCCCAAAACGTGTTGGTCGATGTTAAAAGAATGCTGCTGGATTGCAAGTTACACCGATGCAGGTTTATGCTAAACATAAAAGTAAAACGAACGCTGTGGACATCGGATCATCAAACAAATTTACCTCAAGGAACACTTCTCCTTAATCAAAGACAGTTTCTACACCTGCAGGTCAAAATAATGAATCCACTACATCCTCATGCACACCGTCGACTACCCAGGTAAGAAAAAAAGATAAAAGTGCTTCTCGGTGCTCAGATTATTCGAACCGCAAACATATTAACTAGAGCCGATGCAGTTTCCCAACGTGTTTAAGCGGTTTCTTCGTAATTTACAAAATTTGAATTGGTGTCTGCGCTGATTTTCATTCCGCTTGCTGTTGCTTGCAAGCACTTTGCAGACCGCTAAATACTATGAGCTCTGACTCCCAAATGATTGATTGTTACCTAGGTCTGCTGACCATCATAGTCGCTAAAGCCTCCACACGCCACCTTATTCCCCTTTTCGCACGGGCTCTAGATACGATCAATCTGTTATGAGTCATTTTTAGAGACTATTTGGGGCCAAGGCATGCCAGAAACAGATCAAAAGAGATGCTCCAGCACTGGTACTTCTTCCTTCTCTACTACACAAGCTGCGTTTTGTTCTACGCTTCAACCACTCCATTGCACCGAAACCTTAGTCGGTGCTTTCTCCTGAATAAGTCAGTGAGCTAATCTACTTTGCGTGCAGGCATCGGCATTAAGCAACGTCATGCGAATGCAATTCCGAACATTCAGTACCACTGAAGAGAAGTGCTTGATTGGCCTAATGTCATTACGCGGTCCATCAGCAAACTTGCGGCATCTGGAGCCTACCGTATCGAAATATTTTATGCGCTATCCTAGCTCCTTCAGTGTCCATTGCTATAGTCTGCGTGGTCATCGATTTGAATAGCTAGTTGACACAGTATACGCGCCTTCTCAGACCCGTCAGGCACATTCTGAACCGACAGTGATCGCAACCAAATATTCCACATTCATGAAGGACTATGCGTTGCCGCAGGTCGGATGCCTTATCCGAAGACCTAAGCGCACTTCACCACCTTCATATTGCTCATCTTGGTGTAGTGTTGCTGACGTTCAACAAAAAGACCATTTTTAAATTGTTCACCAGTAACACCAAGACTACTTAAAATGACATTTGATAATCAATCGGCCATTTGTGGATGTAGATCTAATGGCAATATCTTTCAGACATGCTGTCAATATCACCGATAAACTATGCGCGTTGAACAGTACGTGAATTGGTCACTAGAATCAACCACAAACAATGAAGCAGACGTGTCTAATAAGGCTGTCAGAGACGTCACATAACACGCAGCTTCGACACAATCGGGGTGCGGGGACTGAGAAAGTTACAAAGGACGCCCTGATTAAAATAAAATAGAAACGAGCACCTGTTAAGAGAGTTTTTTTGCGAACATTTAAAGGCTGAGTTGAAATTTATCCCACAGTCCCTTCAAGCATCATAGCTGGTAGATCCCTACTCGCTTGCTTAATCACTGAGCCAAGTAAAGCAGGTGTGGTAGGTTCATCAGTTGCGGTGGACATGGGTGATGAAGTGGAATTTCTCAGAGCGCAGCAGTGCAGGAAGCCATAGTGAATACGATCATGGCGCATGATGACCAGGATTTAACCCGTGGCGCCTTCCGGGTCAACATATCACGGAATAGCAGGTGACCTTGCCCAGAGAGAACCTTAAGCGCCAAACGAATCGTCTAGCGATAAGGCTCACAGATGGTGCCTTGCCACCACGACTAGCCAGATATTGTAATTGGGCATTATGGCGCCCCCTAGGCAGACTCCCGGCCCTTTCCTGTGATGCTTGGTGTCTCCAGAGCTGAGGGCACCTCCTTGCTTACCACGGCCAAACAATGCTCATTTCTGCACTTTGATTAGTATGGATCAGATACACGAAGACTACTGAGTAATTCCAAGCACCGTCTTAATTTCCTTTCCTTGTGCCACTGTCACTTATCGGCAACATTATCATTTATTATCAGTACATGGAGGCACGCTTAATAGCATCTGCATATGCGTGAAGTGAAAATCTATGCATGTGCATAGATATGAAGAAATAACCTGCTGAATGACTAAAACTTAAAAATATGTGATGGTGCTACAATGTAACAGCAGACAAAATGAAATGATGCTTGTCACACATGCTAGTAATGCTACAAACATGAAAGCTGTCCATCTACCGAAGCCGATTTGAACACCAACTCCATTCCTGCTGATACCTATTACAATGGTTTCGTTCAATATCAAGATGCAACTGATAAAAATTGGAACAGCATTTTGACAGTGTAGGTGCTATTCTTGCCGCTATTTTGTAGAAATGAGGGGCATGTCATTGGTAACTTGGGTGGGGGAGCACATATTACGGACTCAGCGCAACCCAACTCATTGGAAGTGTTTCCGACAGAGCAACTAACAGCAGCACTCTTTCTGTCATACAGAGAGGTACCACACGTTCCGCTTGTAATGAATTTTAGAATGGCTCTCCACTGCATCATTTTGATTCGAACGAACACGGAGGAAATGTGTTTGGTGGAAGCAGTGCGAGGATATTTGTCTCTCAGCATATTGTCCGGCCACAAGATTTCTTCGCTCTTCGACCGGACAACAGTCACGCACCATTCGTGCCTACTTTGAAGTCAAAACCAAATGCAATCGTCCGCTTGCAAGGTGTTTGTCTCATTTTATATCAAAGGAATGCTTTGGAACTTCCGCGGCTTACTTTCTAATGGACGTTGTTCTTTCAGATTGGGCGTGAGGGTGGGAAGAGGCGCTGGTATGAAGGACAGGCTCTTTTGCACCATAACGATGGACCTGATGCTTTGATCGACCCGGCGACATCCAAAATCTGCGAAGGGACATTCATAGTAGCATGATTAAAGAAGCACTACCTTAAGTTTCAACTTAGAGAGCATTGCAGTACCATCTACAACATGAATTGACTGCAATTCATGATTACCTCAAAGAACAACCTCAGAGATTGAGAATGGTGGGGAAGTGTGCGTCCACACACAGAGGGTCACATCAGACACTCCCCTCTTCTCCTCAGTTAATTCGCGGCTGGTTAGGTGATGCAACTCAGAGTGCCGTAGCATTAAAAGACCAATTACGCGCACAGAAGTCGTTCGAAGGGGGCGCTTGCTCAGCAGCCGAGCGCCGCGCAGTAACATATGAGGGGACCACATTGATGGTATACGATGTCGCAATTACTGATCCCACTATAGCTATACCGGCATCAATTTCCTGCAGAAAACAGCGTAAGCTGACAATGGAGCACTGCTAATTGAGCACTTGCATAGGGCACGCAATGAAGATTACCTGCTCCACATGACTGCTACTTCTGGCAATGAGAACAACTTCGTGAAATTGCCACACGTATTTGAGCAGCAACGGTGGTACCCGAGCATTGCAGCACGCACACACAACACACATGAATGCTTGTGCTACTAACTACGAACAGTAGAACCTCAGAGTAAATCATGCAAAGGGACTTACGCGGGCAGCAGTGCAGCTATTTGATGTAGTATGCGATTGGGAAGGACGAAGCTGAAAACGAAGGGAAAGATAAAGAATTTGTAGATTCAGTCTTCTATCATCTAGTCTTAACAATGCTCTCCCACCCTGACGACTTGTATTCAACACCTTCGACGACTTTAAACGCACTACTCCAAACATCCGACAAACCATCGCCTCTGATTGAATGTAACCCTTCTCCCTATGGATTGTCTACACATGATGACGCGAGTTGATACAGCCAGCCCGAAAGTGGGGTTGTATGCACTCTTCACAGATATGCTGACTTAGGGGAAGTGAATGAGCACTTCCATTCACATCACCAAATAGGGAGTTTTAAGAGCAGTTAGTCGTCGCATGTCGATTTGTCATTCTGCCTTTTCACACGCACGTTGAAGTTGAACGAAACAACCAATTAAGCATGCCACCACATAACAACGCTAAAACACAGCGTTTTAACCGCTCCTACACCCTCCATCCCAACACACCCTACCTAGCACAAGAGCCAAACCATGTCAACCACGGTAATGATAGCACCTTTCAAATGCCCAATGTTCAATCAGCGACCGTTATGATCTTATTTCGAAGTGCTGCAATGCCTGTGGGTGGCCACAAAGAGGCATGATAAGGAGGGAATGGGGAGCATACCCGTGACTTTCGTCCTCATTTCGTGCAATGGTGTCTCGCAATATGCACAGATACTTGAGAGCGTAGAGCTGACGCTTGTCCAGAGACTCCCTCACCACCGCATGCGATTTCGACAGATACTCCAATGCGTTAAACTGCGGTTTCTTGTAAATCTAATGTAAGGATACAAAACAAAAGAAGCAGTTAAACATAAAATAGAGTGCAGAAAGTAGTGGGAAAAGTTTATCATGAAAGACTAGCACAATGCAAAATGTCCCCATGTACTGAATCAGCCCCATGGTGATACTAAGTAATTGGGATATTCCGCACTCGCAGCTGCAGCTACATGCACCTCACGGTAGCGTTCACTATGAACTCACCTTATTCTCCAATCAGCCAGCTGGAGTGCATTGTTAGGAAGAAAGCCAACAAAGTACTGCAGTAGGTAAGCAAGGCAAAATCGCGGAATACGCAGTGCCCGAGCTGCCTGTCCGGTGTCGAAGAGATTCACCATGTACACACCGAAGTCTCGTTGCAGCCACATGAGGTCCAAATCGGAGCCGTGAAGTACCTTCACAAGCCTCGGATCAGTGAACACATAGTTCAACTGGTCGAGATGGTCATGAAGAGCAAGGGCATCAACAATGTAATCCTTGGTACGCGTAGACAGCTGGATGAGGCATGTCATGCCCAGGAATGTGCGGTAACTGTGGTGCTGTTATCGAAAGAGGCAACAATTACAAGGCTTCTTGCTGAAGGTACATGGAGCAAAAGCATGCTGCATTACGACGCTACTTACTTCTAGATCAACAGCGATTTCCGACGCTGTACTCAATTCCGCCAACATATTACTTAGGCCGTCCACGGTCTCGATGATATCCAGTGGTGTTTCCTCCAGAGAAAGTGGCCTTGCATTCGGTGTGGTGCTGTCATATTTGTACTGCCCTAAGCTCCTTCCGTACGCCTCCAGCTCTGATAGATAGGGGTGCATGTAATCACCAGTTTGGGGATCTGCTTCAAAAGTGCAATCTAAAAGAACAACGCGCATTAGATAGGAAGCCTCAAAACTCCAAGTTATCTGTTTGAAACGAGGCGAGATAAACACCTTGCAGGTGGACGATTGCATTTGGTTTTGAATTCAAAGTTGGCACGAATGGTGGACATGGGTGATGAAGTGGAATTTCTCAGAGCGCAGCAGTGCAGGAAGCCATAGTGAATACGATCATGGCGCATGATGACCAGGATTTAACCCGTGGCGCCTTCCGGGTCAACATATCACGGAATAGCAGGTGACCTTGCCCAGAGAGAACCTTAAGCGCCAAACGAATCGTCTAGCGATAAGGCTCACAGATGGTGCCTTGCCACCACGACTAGCCAGGTATTGTAATTGGGCATTATGGCGCCCCCTAGGCAGACTCCCGGCCCTTTCCTGTGATGCTTGGTGTCTCCAGAGCTGAGGGCACCTCCTTGCTTACCACGGCCAAACAATGCTCATTTCTGCACTTTGATTAGTATGGATCAGATACACGAAGACTACTGAGTAATTCCAAGCACCGTCTTAATTTCCTTTCCTTGTGCCACTGTCACTTATCGGCAACATTATCATTTATTATCAGTACATGGAGGCACGCTTAATAGCATCTGCATATGCGTGAAGTGAAAATCTATGCATGTGCATAGATATGAAGAAATAACCTGCTGAATGACTAAAACTTAAAAATATGTGATGGTGCTACAATGTAACAGCAGACAAAATGAAATGATGCTTGTCACACATGCTAGTAATGCTACAAACATGAAAGCTGTCCATCTACCGAAGCCGATTTGAACACCAACTCCATTCCTGCTGATACCTATTACAATGGTTTCGTTCAATATCAAGATGCAACTGATAAAAATTGGAACAGCATTTTGACAGTGTAGGTGCTATTCTTGCCGCTATTTTGTAGAAATGAGGGGCATGTCATTGGTAACTTGGGTGGGGGAGCACATATTACGGACTCAGCGCAACCCAACTCATTGGAAGTGTTTCCGACAGAGCAACTAACAGCAGCACTCTTTCTGTCATACAGAGAGGTACCACACGTTCCGCTTGTAATGAATTTTAGAATGGCTCTCCACTGCATCATTTTGATTCGAACGAACACGGAGGAAATGTGTTTGGTGGAAGCAGTGCGAGGATATTTGTCTCTCAGCATATTGTCCGGCCACAAGATTTCTTCGCTCTTCGACCGGACAACAGTCACGCACCATTCGTGCCTACTTTGAAGTCAAAACCAAATGCAATCGTCCGCTTGCAAGGTGTTTGTCTCATTTTATATCAAAGGAATGCTTTGGAACTTCCGCGGCTTACTTTCTAATGGACGTTGTTCTTTCAGATTGGGCGTGAGGGTGGGAAGAGGCGCTGGTATGAAGGACAGGCTCTTTTGCACCATAACGATGGACCTGATGCTTTGATCGACCCGGCGACATCCAAAATCTGCGAAGGGACATTCATAGTAGCATGATTAAAGAAGCACTACCTTAAGTTTCAACTTAGAGAGCATTGCAGTACCATCTACAACATGAATTGACTGCAATTCATGATTACCTCAAAGAACAACCTCAGAGATTGAGAATGGTGGGGAAGTGTGCGTCCACACACAGAGGGTCACATCAGACACTCCCCTCTTCTCCTCAGTTAATTCGCGGCTGGTTAGGTGATGCAACTCAGAGTGCCGTAGCATTAAAAGACCAATTACGCGCACAGAAGTCGTTCGAAGGGGGCGCTTGCTCAGCAGCCGAGCGCCGCGCAGTAACATATGAGGGGACCACATTGATGGTATACGATGTCGCAATTACTGATCCCACTATAGCTATACCGGCATCAATTTCCTGCAGAAAACAGCGTAAGCTGACAATGGAGCACTGCTAATTGAGCACTTGCATAGGGCACGCAATGAAGATTACCTGCTCCACATGACTGCTACTTCTGGCAATGAGAACAACTTCGTGAAATTGCCACACGTATTTGAGCAGCAACGGTGGTACCCGAGCATTGCAGCACGCACACACAACACACATGAATGCTTGTGCTACTAACTACGAACAGTAGAACCTCAGAGTAAATCATGCAAAGGGACTTACGCGGGCAGCAGTGCAGCTATTTGATGTAGTATGCGATTGGGAAGGACGAAGCTGAAAACGAAGGGAAAGATAAAGAATTTGTAGATTCAGTCTTCTATCATCTAGTCTTAACAATGCTCTCCCACCCTGACGACTTGTATTCAACACCTTCGACGACTTTAAACGCACTACTCCAAACATCCGACAAACCATCGCCTCTGATTGAATGTAACCCTTCTCCCTATGGATTGTCTACACATGATGACGCGAGTTGATACAGCCAGCCCGAAAGTGGGGTTGTATGCACTCTTCACAGATATGCTGACTTAGGGGAAGTGAATGAGCACTTCCATTCACATCACCAAATAGGGAGTTTTAAGAGCAGTTAGTCGTCGCATGTCGATTTGTCATTCTGCCTTTTCACACGCACGTTGAAGTTGAACGAAACAACCAATTAAGCATGCCACCACATAACAACGCTAAAACACAGCGTTTTAACCGCTCCTACACCCTCCATCCCAACACACCCTACCTAGCACAAGAGCCAAACCATGTCAACCACGGTAATGATAGCACCTTTCAAATGCCCAATGTTCAATCAGCGACCGTTATGATCTTATTTCGAAGTGCTGCAATGCCTGTGGGTGGCCACAAAGAGGCATGATAAGGAGGGAATGGGGAGCATACCCGTGACTTTCGTCCTCATTTCGTGCAATGGTGTCTCGCAATATGCACAGATACTTGAGAGCGTAGAGCTGACGCTTGTCCAGAGACTCCCTCATCACCGCATGCGATTTCGACAGATACTCCAATGCGTTAAACTGCGGTTTCTTGTAAATCTAATGTAAGGATACAAAACAAAAGAAGCAGTTAAACATAAAATAGAGTGCAGAAAGTAGTGGGAAAAGTTTATCATGAAAGACTAGCACAATGCAAAATGTCCCCATGTACTGAATCAGCCCCATGGTGATACTAAGTAATTGGGATATTCCGCACTCGCAGCTGCAGCTACATGCACCTCACGGTAGCGTTCACTATGAACTCACCTTATTCTCCAATCAGCCAGCTGGAGTGCATTGTTAGGAAGAAAGCCAACAAAGTACTGCAGTAGGTAAGCAAGGCAAAATCGCGGAATACGCAGTGCCCGAGCTGCCTGTCCGGTGTCGAAGAGATTCACCATGTACACACCGAAGTCTCGTTGCAGCCACATGAGGTCCAAATCGGAGCCGTGAAGTACCTTCACAAGCCTCGGATCAGTGAACACATAGTTCAACTGGTCGAGATGGTCATGAAGAGCAAGGGCATCAACAATGTAATCCTTGGTACGCGTAGACAGCTGGATGAGGCATGTCATGCCCAGGAATGTGCGGTAACTGTGGTGCTGTTATCGAAAGAGGCAACAATTACAAGGCTTCTTGCTGAAGGTACATGGAGCAAAAGCATGCTGCATTACGACGCTACTTACTTCTAGATCAACAGCGATTTCCGACGCTGTACTCAATTCCGCCAACATATTACTTAGGCCGTCCACGGTCTCGATGATATCCAGTGGTGTTTCCTCCAGAGAAAGTGGCCTTGCATTCGGTGTGGTGCTGTCATATTTGTACTGCCCTAAGCTCCTTCCGTACGCCTCCAGCTCTGATAGATAGGGGTGCATGTAATCACCAGTTTGGGGATCTGCTTCAAAAGTGCAATCTAAAAGAACAACGCGCATTAGATAGGAAGCCTCAAAACTCCAAGTTATCTGTTTGAAACGAGGCGAGATAAACACCTTGCAGGTGGACGATTGCATTTGGTTTTGAATTCAAAGTTGGCACGAATGGTGCGTGACTGTTGTCCGGTCGAAGAGCGAAGAAATCTTGTGGCCGGACAATATGCTGAGAGACAAATATCCTCGCACTGCTTCCACCAAACACATTTCCTCCGTGTTCGTTCGAATCAAAGTGATGCAGTGGAAAGCCATTCTAAAATTCATTACAAGCGGAACGTGTGGTACCTCTCTGTATGACAGAGAGCCATTAGAACATTTTGAGTGCTGCTGTTTGTTGCTCTGTCGGAAAACACTTCCAATGAGTTGGGCTGCGCTGAGTCCGTAATATTTGCTCCCCCACCCAAGTTACCAATGACATCTCCCTCATTTCTACAAAATAGCGGCAAGAATAGCACCTACGCTGTCAAAATGCTGGTCCACTTTTCATCACTTGCATCTTGATATTGAACAAAAACATTGTAATAGGTATCAGCACGAATGGAGTTGTTGGGCAATCCAGCTTTGGTATCAATAGGAATCGCAGTCTACCATCAACAAAATCACAACGCTCATTTATCTTACAGGAAGGAGACGTCGTGAGGCGCCTGCTGCATCGTCTTCACCACAACCGTTCTATTGCCTCTCGATGACAGTACTGAGACAGCGCGAGTGAGCATCACGTATATATAGACGGGGCACTAGCCTCCAGCCAATGAAAACAAAGCTGCCTTCAAAATGATCATGGAGCGAATTGCTATCGAGGAGGGTTCGACTGCCAGCGAGTGATGTAAGGTGAAGGGAAATCAGGAAAGCATAACCTTAGTTAAAACACTAGTCGCAAGGAAAATGAACTTTCATTAAGGTTCAGTGTTTTTCGTAAAGCTGAATTAGGGCAAATTACCGACAGGAATGTGCTGCCTACCTTGAAGCACACCACAGCTAACTTTCCTGTGCTGCGTCCAGACTCCTCGACAAAGTTGTGTTGAGTGAAGGAAGCTACTATGCAGCCTCTGGCGTCCACCTTGGAGACAAACGAGCAAGGTGTAATGCTTGAGCAGAATACACATCGCTTTGGCAAATTGAAGGGCATTTTTCCGCCCCTTATCGACTGGTTCAACACCTCCGTTATAGGCAGCACTGAAGTTCAGCCACTCGAGTAACAGATTGAACGCATTGCACTAATGCATTTGACATTTGCTAGAGGTCTTCGATGGGTTACAGCAAATGGTGCGCACAGTATGCACGGGGTAGTTAATGTCAAACTGGAGCTCTCACACTTCCATTGACTTCCAAGCCGTGATGGTGGCATAAGCAGTAGAACGTGTCACACAGCGGTGTGTGGGTGTTAGTCACCAACACTACTTGTCTACCACCGAAATCTCTAATGCACAACAAAGGTGTGAAATCATACCTCTCTCACCACCCCACCCGTCTCTCCAACCAACGCCGTTTCAGACTCACCCAATATCTTGTGTTCATTCTCTCATTCGCCCAGCAGTTAGTCTTCTAACTGAGAGATGCATACATTTCAAAGGCGCTCGGCTGTGATATTCGATGTCGAGGTAACGGTGATTTTGCGAAACATTCACTTAGTGCGAGACCGCCCACCCCGGTTCACGCCTACTATAGCTTGATGGGAGGGTGATAGAGACATGACATGCTGCGGCATCATGGGACAGAACACAGCCATTCATAAGTGTTTGCGATGGATGAAGTTAGTGAACCATCTGTATCGACCGTTTTGGCATGTAACCATTCAGCTATGATGATAAATGTATTGGTGAGGTGCCAGCAGAGTGCATTAAAGGCTGTTGTCTCTGTTCGCAAAAGCATGGGTTAGTCGTTCTTTGGTTACTTAGTTGCGATGAGTCAACGTGAAGTATGGCAGTGGTTGAGCTGGTGAAAGCAGTCTCTTTCCTTCCCGTATCGCCTCTTCCTTCCCACTCTACACTGGATTATGCTAGGCTAAGCTAAAGTGAAATAGCCTAGGCTGCCGCACTAGATCCCTCCACTCCGCCTTACACTGCAGGATTCGTTCAACATCAACGCTGACCACTTTTGCCCGAACACCTGAGTGCTTTAGCGGTCGCATATTCGAACCAACTCGTTCCGCGTAGATGCCACGATCCAGCTGGTGGTGCACACAACCAATAGGAATTACAGATGTGTTTGCGATGACCTCGCCCTTGCTTTGCTTCGTAATTTACTTCATTTGCTCCTTTCGCTCACTATTTTCTCCTCACCTCTTATTGTCGTCACGACCAAGCAGCCAATAGAAACGTGATTCTGTCATGTGCCACATACTGCTTCCACTCTTATGGCCACCTACCAATACACTGGAAGTCAATTCTTATTGGGTGCACAACAGTTCAAACAAGTTACACACCACATTGGCAAGCTACCACTAACGATTCCTGCCATCGGTATTCGCACTCAGCCTACAGCACCAGACCAACGATCGCATCAGACCTGACTTGATCTCATCTAACGGAAACGCTATGAGCAATCGCCTCTGAATTTAGCTAAGCAAAGCCAACGAATCCTCACCTCGACCATCGGAATGAACACTCTCATGTTTCTCTACATTCTATCAACCTTGTGGATAGTAGATGGGCAGCCTCCATGTTTGCAGTATTACTAGCATGCATGACGAGCATTAGTTTTTATTGTGTGCGGATTGTGGATTAATTGAGGAAGATTGGGCGACCGGTAAGCAGATAGTCAACTGCTTGATACAATGCTGTAATAGATTCACGGGCACTCCATTGGATTAACAATGCGGATAATTCATAAATGCCGTTTCGTGGTTTTGGCAATTAGATTTAAATGTTGTGTCTATGACAACAACTGCTGGGTATCGAACCAGCAGTAATTAGCTGCACCAAGGCAATGCCAGAAGAAAGTTGAGGTGGTGGATTACCATACCGAAACGTTTGTATTGCGAAGGTGTCTCCGTACAGTGGGACATCACAGCTGCCATTGAAATAGGAGAAACAATAAATTTCTCTTATTCGTTTGATGCATTACAGCATGTCTGAGTTTCACTATTTTGAAGCCAATTTTAATTATTAACCCTAAGATGTAGCATTATTTACGAAACTGCCATAGACTGTGCATGCACCGAATGATAACCTCGTACTTCGCATGTTCTGCTTCATCCTTGGCGCATAAAATTTAAGTATTAGACCAAACCAGTGCCATCTTTCTTATCCAAATTAGAACGTTAACGGAACTGCACAAATAATCAAAATAACCTAGACCAGACCGCGTAAAGTTGCATCTTGATACAAAGAATGTTGCTGAGGAAATTCCCAAGTCGTTATTAGCATTTATCATCACCAAGCTCTCTTGCGCCAAAAAGTCTGCCGCGGTGATTGCAACATTATCTAAGGTGCGGAGATCCCGTATTAATTGCACGGTACCTCTTTACTACGGTTCTTGCGTGAACTACTTGGGCTACACATGGCTTGATGCACTAGCTTAGCATAGTCGCGATTAAGCTATTTTTACCACTGGGTTAGGATGCTTAAAAACCTAATGTTTCGCGAACCAAGGCAAGCGGTAAAACGATTTGCATAAAATATGTCAGGTCCTTCCTCACAAGCGTTCATGGCGATTAGCAAGTGTCAATTCGAATTGGAGTCCAGTGGTGCTAAGCACTAATCTTAGTAGGCAGAATCACTAGTCGAATGTTAATTGCTTGCGATTTCCACGAATTAGGGCAAACGTGGACCAAATAAGGCTGGTATGCTTCCATCCTTGCTGCAAGGGTTGCCTTGGCACTGTGTCCTTACGAAGCAGCTCCCATTTTAAATTAAAAATTCCCGCACCATTGAGCTGCGCTGGACAATCGTCCTCAAAATGAGGTTGCACAAGTAAATCGTCGCGTATAATTACCAGTGCGTAGACGAATCTGGGATGCGATTCATCTTTCATTTCTACTAATGTGAACCGCCTGGCAATTCCTACAACGAGTAAAGTAACGCATGGCAAATTCATTCCAAAGTCGTCCTTTCAACTCAATGCAGTCTCTTTCTACTACATAAGTTAACCTACAAATTGGCCGTCAAGCTGATAATCCAAGGTGTTAGATGGCACCAACTCAACTGCGATGACTTGCAATCCCCACGGCTTAGGCGGACCCGCACCTTCGGAAGATGAAATGGATTTCATTTAAGCTTATAATGTCGAGCCGTCAGACGTATTACTGCTATGACAGAACCCTAATCATAAGGAGTAATCCATTGACGCATACATTAACATACCAAAAGCGAATTCGCCATACAAAATCCATTCACACGTGCAGTCATTAACTAGCTCCCTCTCCTGTGATGGCTAGACTTGGCGAAGAATGCGCGCTGACACAAATGAAACTTAAGCAAAGGACTTAAAAGTGCAATATGACTTGCGTAACTTTTGTGAATTTGAGAGGGTCTGAAATTTGCAGACCGTTAGACTCTGCTTGGACAAGTTTGTATGTTTAAAAGGCGCTGTAAATAAAATAGAGACTTAGGCAAATAATATTAAAGCATTCTCATGCGGCACATCAGCTTCCACACATCATTGTAATAGTGAGCATGGCAACCGGTTTGAAATTCAGTGCGGATTCATGGTAAAATTTAACATGGCCCACTTCAAGGACTACGACATGCATCAAACTTGGAAAGTAAATTCAATGGCTGCATAATCGCAGGTTGCAATCTCTTTCACTCTTGTCTTGTCTAATGCAGCCAGTACAGGTTATGATGAAACATGCACATGGCAGGTCTTACCTGTAATCCCTTGGTGTCTTTTATGTTTTTTTGCCTTCTCATCGTTGCTAAGCCTTTCCTCCACGAGCGAGTGAGGTGACTTCAGCTTCACCTCCACGCAAATCATCATTTCACCTTAACGACGTTCTTTGAAGTCTAACTAGCCTTTAGTTATGAGCTGGTGTCTTTGTGTGTTAGCGAGTAACTTCAAAGCGGGGACACATTCGCCTAGATTATTGAGGATGTGCGGAACCAACAAACATCTGCACAGCACAAAAGGAGCCTTTGCTGATTTACAAGTAATGTGCTGAAGGAGTGCCAATAGAACACTCTTGGTTAGTAAATGACATGGACATGCGAAGGGTGCAAAATCCTATGCAGCATGCACAACGTTGACTTGTACCTGCACCATGCTGCACTCAATAAGTTCTACTGTAGAATTGAAAATAAGGGAGAGCACTGAAAATTTACAGAAATGCAATACTGCTATTTGAAATGGCTGCAATTGGGCATGATGTCACTTCATCCATGGCAAAGTGGGCATGTGTGGTGATTTTGCCCAGTAATTGTCCATGTGAATAAAAATCATTTAGTTAAATTGGTGCTCCTATCTTATTCGATGTGTACTTGAATTTCATATTAGGTGTCCTTGCCACACATACACTATTCCCCTTTTATTGTGGCAGTTATGTTCCACTTAGTTCTCCTATTAAAGAAAGTGCTAGGCAACATTTTCGGCATATCGTACTCAACTCAACTGAAACCTCAGCAATTGGATTTGCCTTCAGTGCAACAATACCTCTTTCTCCAACACTGCAAAACCTCTTGATATACGGTTCTGATTCCATTCACTCCAGTTAGTTGGGCTGGATTACTTTCGCTTTTCTTAACTAATTGGCTCACAATTTTACGCTGTGCCTGCACTGACCACTGCTTCCAGTAGTGGCGTTATACATTTATTCTCAAATCTTGTATCCTGAAGTTCCAAATCCTGTCTCCTTTCGCCAGTTTCAGCGTGGCACCATGAAGTTTGCAATGAAAGATGGTTTTCTGAAGTGTCTTCCGGCTTTCCCGGTGAAGCTTTCAGCCTCGAGATCAACAATATCTTATTTGAGGGTGAATTTGAGTCAGAAAATGTTCTCATCTTCGAAAGGTTCATGGTCTACTTTGCTTATCGCATAGCAATTTGAATGAGTAGGACTAGTTATTACCACTTTATTTCCAGTGGATGCGTCCTGTTGTAAAGTTATGCAACAGAAGAGCGTGAATGGCACTTGTCAAAGCTGACCTAGAAAAGCTGGAAGACTGGAAATAAAACGAAGAAGGCTGTTGTCGGTGTGGCATTTTAGTGAACTTGATTAATGGTAAAGTGACATATCTTAAACTGGAGAAAATATGACGAAAGGGGGTGTTAACGTAACGCTTTTAAGCTGGTCAACTGGTCTCAGAGATCCTGGTGCAGAACGTGTTATAAGGCGAAACTATCCATCTCTTCTGTTTTCTGACAGGTTTTTCTGCTCCTAAGTGTTAAAATTATCTTCAATCAGACTGATTTTGTAACCGTCACTGCTCATCATGTTGAGAAATGGATTTACATAGATCGTGTATCCGTTGACGGTTCAAAATTGTTTGCGGGTTTAAAGCGGGCTATTAAGAAAGTGATGCGCTAATTTATTTAATTTGGATTTTAATTTGATAATTCAGTGCAAAAGAGTAGACAGAGAGGTCTGTTGCCTTCGGCAGTTGGCCAAAGGCACACGTTTTCCTTAATCTGCGTCTAGAGCCTTTTTCTCACTCTACGCAGTTGCAATTCATTTAAGTAGCATGAACTGAAGTATGCATATCGCCCTTTTGTAGACTCTCCTGAAATTGCACAAATGCAGCGAAGGTTCCTTCGGATGCTTGAAAATGAAGCTAATATTGCTTGCATTCACACATTTAGTTGGCAATTTGAGAATGAGGTATACTTCCCTCTCCAATGATCTACTTGCCTAAAACTCACCCACGGACCTGCTTCCTTTTCGGGTAAGGTGATTCTACTCATGATACATCAAAATTGTTCCCTCCTTCGGTGCTCTCTGATGTTTAGAGGCATGCAACTGCCATCTGCTGTCTTTACGCAAGCATTACTTTGAACTGAAATATGAGTTATGACTCCACAATATTTGGACGTAGATTTCATTCGACTGCCACATAGAGTGCATGCACTTCGGGTAAATCAAGGTCATTTATGTGAGTGTTTCCAGAACCACGGAGAGATAAGCTTTGAAACGCGGAAGAGGCGATTAAGTTAAACCGGGATTCTTACACTTACCAATTAGGGATCATGTCGTGGCGATGATACGCGCGCAACCAAGTGAGGAATGTGTCCAGTTTTTAGCAGCCAAGACGTAGTTTCTTGTCAAATCTGACGCAAAATTTAAACCACCGGGTGCCTACTCGTACCCATAGAAGACTTTAGGACCGGCATATTACGATGATGGAACATTCAGCCACTCGGCAGTTAGATGTTTGGAGAGTATTAACGGTTCAAATCCTGTCGGTTGCAAATCCGGGTGTGTCTACGTTGGCAACCAAAATACAGCACAGCTGTTCTTGTTAACTTTTGGACAATGTGTAAAACACTTGACCTAGAGACCTGCCTTGACGTTGTACGATAGGCGAGTCCTTCCCCAATGCCCCCGAACTCGGCACAATTGTTCACGGAGGCGTGTACATGCGAATTTGCGGTGTTAGCTCGTGCTTGGTACCAGGATGGGCAGTGTGGCAAATTGTTCTGTTTCGAGGATGATTGTAGGATATTTGTTAAATGGTGTGGTAATTTTGCGTACCAATGGCGCAAGGGGCTACACCTGACAAACAAAGAAACGCGTATGCAAATTTAAAAGGCCCAATCTAACTTAATTATCTTCACAACTAAGTCAAGCATCTTCTCTACGCCAGTTGGACTCTTGTGTCATCATAAAATAGATCCAAGGTGAGTTGCTAGGCCATCCAAAGTTGCTAAGTCATTGGTTCAGTAGACCTGGGAATTTTGCAAGTGCCAATTGTACGTGACACGTCGAGCTTTGTGTAAGCTCCATGTAATTTGTATTCTCTCATTTCTTTGACCCTCTAAGTCGCCTCGCCTGAGAGTTCCTCTCACACAGACGTCCAGAAGGCGAATTGAGGCTTTCTCAACCACGTCCGACTAATATTTTGGCGCTAGAAATATTGAAATTCCTGTTGATTGAACATGACAATTGCTTCGGCTTCTGTTTGGTGAAGTGCGAACCAAAGTTGGAGTCGTACAAGACAAAGTTATCAGAAAGATGCATTCACGCGCGACTTAGCGCTTTTTGCTAGGAGTAGAGACAACATATTTTGGGGCAAACAGGCATACAAACAGCCGAAATAATGCCAAAGAGCATTGTGTTCAAATGGCAGCCTGGTTGGTATGCGCCTATTAATAAGCACTGTTAACACTGCTACGACTGGTCTGGTTGGTTAATAGTGCCCACGTCACAATAGCAATGTTTGCAAAATTCAAACAGTCCGAACCACGTTGCTAAGCAAATAAAGAAATTAAGTCTCTGTAAATTAGTTTGTTACGGCATTTGCATGCATGTTGCTCTGTTTAAGGGGCCGGTATTTGAGCTTAACGAGGCATCAAAATCGACCGAAATAGATTGGACATATAAGGCTAACTTAAGTTATTGCATCGCTTTGCATGAATTGATCCGTATTCCTTGTTTCTCTGTGCATGCGACTACAACCAAATCACTCTTACAAAAACTCGTTTGTTGCGAGAATGTGTGAATTGACAAAAGCCTTCCGATGAAGTGATGCTCATTAGTCTCAGTAAGTAGGACTAGGGAATCGGAACGAAATCGAACTAACGTAAAAGAACTAGCTGCCAACTCTACATAAAGAATCAAGTGAAGGATAATCGGATACTTAATCAGCCGAATAAAACGCAACGGAAAATGGGGGAACAAGTCCATAAAACCTTTCAAATTTTCTTGATTCTTCTGCAAAGTAGTTGAATGCCTAATAACGCCATCATAAAAGGATGCGATTTGGTTTGAAACGGTTTTAATCTGCAAATCACGATTCTGCTTCCACATGAAACAAGGGTATGTCAGAATGCTATAAGGTGCTACAAACATTATTAAGAACGCACACTAATATATTGCGAAATCATATTTACCAAGCAAACGTTTCTCATCGTAAAACTCCACGCTAGCCATCTCATAGCAAAATCAAATTTTCATTAGCCATTCAATCTTACCGAAATTCAAGTGACCAACAGCATATGGCGAAGGCAATTTTACTGGACGAAAGCTATCCTCCCGCACAGTCACATGGCAAATTCAGTGTCAAAGGTCTAGAGCACACCACCACTCAGTTCTAGTGCTCAATTCAACAACACAGTCATATGGCAAAACCAGACTTATTAGGCAATTATTTTCTCGTCTAGTTGTATTGCAGAAAATAACTGTATCAAAGAAATTTTCTTCGCACGTGAACCCACGAGCCATATTCAAATGCAATGAACAAAAATAATCCACGCCCACATTCGTATGGTCAAAACAAATTAGCTGAGCAAAATTTATACACCAGTTCGAAAGCACTAACTGAAATTCATCCACATGTGCAGCCAAATGACGAAATCGAATTGACTAGACCTAAGGCAAACGCACGCTTGGATATGCGACGAAAACATTTTACGAGGTGTCACTCCACTACGCACACAGCCGTTTGGAAAAATCAGGCTTGCTATATGAAACTCATCCGCATATTCAGCCAAATGGCAAAAAAGTCAATTCTGCTCAACAAAATTTATTAACTCGTGCATGTGCACAACAAAATTAAATTCATTGATCAAGTTTGATCTGCATGTGCATCACATCGCATGCACATGTAGTCCGCGTTAACAAGTTCGCCATGGGGAAATGATCCTCACGTGCAGTCACACTGCTAAACCAATCGTGCTTAGCAGAATTCATTTGCAAGTATAGCCAATCAGCACAAGCGATGTTATCGGACAGGAATCACCCATGTGTAGGATCGTATTTGAAATGGCTCAGCCAAACGAAATTCATTCAAATATACAGGCATGGACAAAATAAATGTTGAAGACGAAACTTAAAGTCTGTGCTGTCCTACAGTAAGACCAAATTTACCGGGCGAAGTGAATTCACATGTGCTTATGCATTCGAAAATCAAACTCGGCAATGGGAATTCGTGTCTACGTAGGCTAACATTACGAAATGCATCCCACTAGCCAAAATTTGTCCACTTGTACAAGCACATGGCAAAATTTAGAGAAAACAAATTCTGTAACATATGCTAGCATATGATGAGGTCCAAATCAGTGGAGATAATGCTTCTACGTACACCCAGATAGCAAAACCAAATTCATCAAGCAAATTTCATCTGCATGTAAAGTAATTGGCACTTGCAAATTGCACTGGCAGTAATTTACTCTCGCCTACATTCATGCGGTAATTTAATTTAAATGAATGAATTTTTAGTTTCACGTGCATCACCCTGCGAAATGTTTCACCAGTTGGGACACTTCCTCACCTAGGCTCATTTGGCAGGAGCAAATTTCTTTGATGCTTTGCCTATACACGTCTGACCATATGGCAGAATCAACCCTGACTAAACAATTTATCCACAAGTGCAGTCACATTGTGAGTCCAATTTTGTCAAAAAGGTAACTCGAACGCAATCACATGTAGCAAACTCGTTTCACTGAGCAAAAGATTGCCCGCACCTAAATTCATATGGCAGATGAGTTTGCTAAACGGAATTCGCCTACTTGATTATTCACATGGCCAAAGTTACATCGGCAGCCATGTGGCAAAATAGATAAATGCAGCCAAACTTAAAATTAATTTAAGAAAACAAACTAATTTATGAGTACGCCTACAGAAGGAATAACTTTTATGTAATGGGTTCATTCGCACGTATAACAAACAACCTTAAACGAGTATCATGGCCACGTGCAGTGTTATTGCAAATCTACTGTCTCTACCCTGAATTCCCACGCGTACGTTTACATGCGGATGAAGTCTGTTTCACTTAACCAATAGGCAAGTTCAACTAAATGAAATTCTTCAGCATACATGGTCGAATAACTGAATATATATTTCAGTAAACGATGTCCGGCCACATTTACAATCCTGTGGCAATATATATGATCATGCGTGCATTTGCTTGGGCAACTCAAAGTCATCCAGCGAAATTCATCCACGTGCTCTGTCGCATAGCAAAGGTGAAATCATTCAGCAACCAATATCAAACGCTCACTTACACAGCAAAAGTAATTAATGCTGGCGTGTTTTATTTGCGTCTTTAGTTGCAAAACAGTTTACTAATAGAATGAGTTGAGAACCACCTTACTGCGTTGAAGTTGATTTCACAAAGAGAAAAGTTACAGTGCCTGCACTCCTATAGCAAATATATTAACAACTAACTAGGATTAATCCCACGTACTTTTGAATTCAAAAGTATTTTGCTCAATGGAGTTATTAGCGGATACACTCATGTGGCACAACCATTTTCACGAAATGAACATCATCTGCGCTAGCATTTGCGGAACACAACCTATTTACCCGCATCCAAGTCGATGTTTGGTTAGCAGAAGCATTTTACTAACCACACTACACTGCCACATTAGTGTATATTGTGCTGCTCTTTGATTATTTCCCGAATCCACCATTCAACATCATTACAACTTTGTCAGCAACTATTAAAATTGCCTTTACATCTACTTATTGCTAACAGTAGAAGGTCGAATCCACTAGAGATAAGACTCTCCTCACAGACTATTTACGAATCACTCGCAGTTAATACAACCCAAAACTTGGCCCACTTCTGACACTACTTTGATAATGCAAAGCTAGTTAGTTGACGCACTGAAATGATACTGGTCGGAGAGGCCCAGGATGGTGGGTTCATAATGATTGTCCATAGTTTACTAAAACATCATACGAGTAAGTAGTGTGGCTGACCTCGGTCTTTGAGATTGTGCCAAATGGACCGTTCAATCAGAAGTAACAGGGATGATTACTTTAGCAGCGTAAACTGGACGCAATTCTCATGTTCAAAGGTGCGCAAATATTTCGCATCCAACATTCCACGCCAACTGCAACGCGTATTTTACGTTGGTGTTGTTATCAGACTGAGGCGATGCTTTTTGGGATCCCAAAGTCGACCTCCCTTGATTCGCTCATTTTATATCGACAATGTAGATTTTAATTAATCGCTGATGGCCGTGAAGTATGTGGGGTAGGAAGTAAGACGGATTTAAACACAGTCCGTCCCGCATGGTAGTTACCCAAAGGCTGCTGTGAAGTTTTTATCGGGAATTATAACGCCAATATTAAATGAGCACTAGTGTTCATCGGTCAAGCCCTGGTGGCGTCGATGAGGGCCAAGGCACCATACCTACGATTCATCATAATGTAACGGTCTTGAGGATAAATTTAGGAAAAAGAAACAGTGACATCCTTTTATGGATAGGAACAGCAAACCTGGTTAAGAACACCATTAGAAATTTATGGTATGGTTCCTCGAGTCTGTGCGGAGTTCAGCGGAAGTGCGTATTGTAGAGAAAGTAGTGCAACTGATGATTTGTTGAAGGTAGTTACACGAATATCTTTTCCCAATTATTTTATTATGCCACATTTTCCCGTCAGGATGGGAAAGTGACTGGCTAAAAGAATTACGACATGGTGCTTATGAATTGAAATGAACATGAGATTTCTTTGTTTTTTGCATTGCATTCATGGTTATGCTCCCATTTTTGCTCAGGTCTTGTTTATTAATCCTGTCTCCAGTGGTCTTAATTCATTATCCCACATACTAACACATATGTGCAGTTTATGAACTCACCTTGTTCGGCATAAAGCCGCACCTTATGATCGTTCCATTTTGCGAGCGCAACATAAGCTAGCAATTTTGGTCATCAACTTGTTTAATTTCATCTCATACGGCAAATTACAACAAAACCTGTATTTTCTCACACATTAGGTGCATGTAGATTCCTATGCCAGCGGAAGTAGAGACGGTAAAAATAAGGACAACTGCAGACATGATGGTCAAAAATGTTGTAACTCGCCGAATCATAATCATTAAGTCAACATTACCATTTGTTTAGCACATAATGTGGGGCACGTCTTAGCCATGCCGATGAAAAACTCCGCCCAGTAGCAGCGAATAGGCTAAGATTTTTATTTTAACGAAATTTAAAGGCAATGGAAATTCCCTGCTAATTGCATTTGAACTGCTGTTCATAGGTGGGAATATCGTCAAGGCGTGCACCGCATTTCGAATATGATTCTGCAGGGCAATGAGCAATAACAAGCAGCCATAAGAGGGATGCATTCATTTTATTACAGTAATAACGTATATTGACCCAAGATCTTCTGTCTCCAGGCTACTGGCTCGCATCTGTTTTGTTCCACAAATGTATGCGCGGATAAATGTCATTTCATGAAAATGGTCGTGCCATATGTATGTATCCGCTAAAGAATTCATCAAGCTAAACACCTTTGATTCGAAGATACGTGCAACCAAACGTAGTTTTGTAAATATATTTGCCACTGGAGTGCAAGCGTGGAAGACTTTCCCCTCGTGAAATTAATTCCAACGCGTGGAAGTAGGTCCTGGCTTATTCGATTGGTAAATTGATTTGTAACTAAAAGCATGAACAAATTAGGCTAGCATTGATTACTTTTGCCATGCAGCTAAACATTTGATGTTAGTCGCCGAACATTGATGTGGCCGAATATGGTCTGCTGCTCGGAAGGGAAAGTGGTATCGGCGTTTAATGTAGAGAAGGCACAGAGGGTAAAAGACCCAGTATGCAGCTCTTTGTTAGGTCGGATAGAATAGGTTGGTGTTATTGCAGTGCTTGCCGGATGCAGAATGCTGCGTGTCAAGGAATTCATAAAATTAACTTTGTAGGCATTGTTTGGTCCAATTTGTTACTTCTCCCCTAAACATCAAATGCTATAATGTTTCCTTCTCCATATTCTGTTAGCACACAAACACCCTCATTAACGATGCACTTCTTTTTGCTGCGGTACACTTTACCCTCGCGATGATCGTGGTGAAAATGCATGAGTACGCACTCTAGCCCCTATTGCCATCAACACCACTGCAAGAAGTTAAGTTTAATTAAATAGCAGCATGCATTCTAAGCACGGTCCTAACAGTGATAAGTAAGGGTGTAAGACTTCATTTGCCTGTCGCCGAAATGCCGTTGACAGTCGTGATTCTACTATTTTACGCGCTGCCTGGCCCCTCCACCAGCATCATTTGCATGCTGCTGCTGCTGCCAGTCTTTGCTATTGGATTTTAAGGAGGAATGTCCGAATCACTACATTATTGCCCAGTAAGAGTCGCACAGTAAAATGGACATTTGATTTGACTTTCGTTTGGGGAGTGTTCACGACAAGCAAAGGCTACAAGAAGAGGAGAAAAAGGAGGGGAGAGAGAGAAGAGAGGCATCCATCTGTCGATAGTAGTGATAAATAATGAGTGGTGCATTTTTCAGTTCGCAGTGTGTTAGCTGCGATCCAAAAGGTTGATTTTTGGGAGTAAGTTTGCAATTTTACTTGCTTCTCTCACTTTAGAGCTGCGAAACTGTAACCCATACATCCCACACTCTGATGCTCATATCCGCTCCAAACCTTGACGTTTGTGTCCAGTTGGACAGCACGCGAGTCAAAGGAGTAAGAGATGATGTGGTCAGAAAGTTTGAGGCGACAGTCGATACCCTGTAAAACTGTCCACTGACATGCAATTTTCACAGCGTGGCAGCCATCACTAGTGCTGTTTCCGAAGTATTCACACCTCAGATTTATGCATCAAACGGCAACTTTAATTCGCTTATTCTACTTCCCATCTAATAACAAAGGTGGATCGGTATAAAAAATGCATCCTCGCAAACATGATGAGCCTGTGAAAGCGTAGAAACTGATTTAGTCTTGATGCATAGCACATTGCGTGTGCCCGAAATCCAAACTGCGTAAAGACGTATAAATGGGCCTGTTAACAGACAATTGCTGTGCCATGTTCTCTTACAAGACCTCCTCTTCAGATAGCTGAGTTACACAGACAGTGCCAACAGTCCCAAATTATCCAAGTTCAGTGAATCACACTTCAAATAGTAAGTCTCAATATTCATTACCAGTGAAACTGGGCGGACCAGCAAACCATATGCAATGGCACCATACTGTTAAAACTGCACAAACGTCTTTACTTGGCTAAAGTGTCGAAACGATGAAAGTTGATTAATAATATGCATCGACTTGACATCGGCATTCCATACTAAATGGACCTCTGCGATTTAAGCAAAACGGGGAGCAGCTCGAAACTGTATGCATGTCAGTGTTCATAGCTGGTTGTATTCGCAAACTGACAGTCGTGGTGATTTAGGAAGTAGCGCTCTTATTAAGGGGATCGCTTGCATCCCTGTTGAGTGGCAGCAAGTTTACTGCTGAGGTCGATTCAATTTATGTGAATCCGCAACCATACCACAGGTTAGAAAGGAAGTCACTTTGAACAGCGCACACTGGCTACAACGTGGCAGGTGAGTTGTGGGTTCTTGTCACTATCACGGTCAAGGGTGAGTGATGAACAATGCATTTTGGCTGACTCTACAACACCGATGCATGATGCAACAAGGCCCTACGAGTGAGGTATGAACAGGTTAACCACCAAAGCACAGCAACTAAGCACTATGGGCTCCGCACAACTGCAAATGATTCTGGTGACTAATGCTTCTCTTTGTAGTCCAATTTTTCCCGTCAATAGTGTATCCTTGTTACACGCTAGTTTGTGCCGCACCAATAAAATTCCACCCACTCCTTCAATTTGCAATGCTTTCTACAACGAGAACGAAGCCGCGGATATTTTGCAATCAGATCAAACAAGATGCGCATCGCAATCTGTCACTCATCTTTAATCACAGATTTATTGTACTAACCTAACTTGACGTACAAAATACTCACTCTAGGCTCTAACACTAATTGGGTGGCTAAGACGCATTCAGGAATGAACTCAGAATCACAGCCGAACCCGACACACACTCAAGTGTCCACCATCCACTGGTCAACAGCTAGATAAAAATACACGCTTTTCGACTAGACCACTCGACCTGCTCATCAAATCAGCGACTTGAGTATTTGGCCAAGTGACTACTAGAAATATCGCCACCAACTCACATAGGACGCCAATGTAGTTGCACTTTCTGCTCTGGCAATCTGGCAAAAGATGATGACTGCTTTCATTTCTTCAAAAGGCTTTGTGCTGGATTGCCAATTATGCTACCTTGTGAAGGCATATTTATGACCCCACCGACATGATAACCAATTAGCTTCAGCCTACTGAGCGAGTGTTATCGCATAGCGGAAGAGTAGTCGAGAAATTGTAGGCTATTGGAGGCAACAGAAGGCGTTTAGGGAGGCACTTGATGAGATTGCTAAATATCAACTGTTGGTGCAGCCAAATGTAGCTTTGAGTACCCGAATTACTCCAGTGTAAATTAATGGCCAATATAGAGGACAGCGAAATAACATTCAAAAGGCCATGCGTCCTTCTTTT